>CM064482.1:64134201-64161701 GCA_032716605.1 Paralithodes platypus
TCAATATTCATCCATTCTCGTCTATAATCTTGGCTTTCAACCATTCTAATTCTGCCGATTTCTCATTTAAATATATTACCAGTTCCATCATTACCTTAACTCCACTGTACAACTACGTTCATCATCATTTGTTGTTGTTACCACATGTTTTATATTTATTTGAAGTGAACTGCCATACTCTATTCCAAGTAGGCCAAAGCTGATGAACATTAACCTCTATAACTCAGAAACGACTAGAGTACTCAAACTAATTCTTTTACTATTTGGGTAGGGTCAACTCGGGAAGAGGTGTGGACATTTACAGCTCATTTGCTCTAGTCCTTTTTGAGTTACAGAGGACAAGGATTACAGTTTCTGTCCTACCTATTTGCAACATCATCACCACCACATCCTTTCACCATCACCACCACATCCTTTCACCATCACCACCACACCCTTTCACCATCACCACCACATCCTTTCACCATCACCATCACATCCTTTCACCATCACCACCACACCCTTTCACCATCGCCACCACACCCTTTCACCATCACCACCACATCCTTTCACCATCACCATCACATCCTTTCACCATCACCACCACACCCTTTCACCATCACCACCACATTCTTTCACCATCACCACCACATCCTTTCACCATCACCACCACACCCTTTCACCATCCCCACCACACCCTTTCACCATCACCACCACACCCTTTCACCATCACCACCACATCCTTTCACCATCACCACCACATCCTTTCACCATCACTACCACACCCTTTCACCATCACCACCACACCCTTTCACCATCACTACCACATCCTTTCACCATCACCACCACACCCTTTCACCATCCACACCACATCCTTTCACCATCACCACCACATCCTTTCACCATCCACACCACATCCTTTCACCATCACCACCACACCCTTTCACCATCACCACCACACCCTTTCACCATCACCACCACACCCTTTCACCATCACCACCACATCCTTTCACCATCACCACCACACCCTTTCACCATCACCACCACACCCTTTCACCATCACCACCACACCCTTTCACCATCACCACCACATCCTTTCACCATCACCACCACACCCTTTCACCATCACCACCACACCCTTTCACCATCACCACCACACCCTTTCACCATCACCACCACATCCTTTCACCATCACCACCACATCCTTTCACCATCACCACATCCTTTCACCATCACCACCACCCTTTCACCATCACCACCACACCCTTTCACCATCACCACCACACCCTTTCACCATCACCACCACATCCTTCACCATCACCACCACACCCTTTCACCATCACCACATCCTTTCACCATCACCACCACACCCTTTCACCATCACCACCACACCCTTTCACCATCACCACCACTTCTCTTTACCATTTCTCCCTACCACTCACTACCATCACCGCTGACTACCACCATCACTACCGCTTATTTTCACCATTTCTCTCCATCTGTAACTACCACTATCACTACCACTTCTCTCCACCATTTCTATTCACCATCACCACCACCATTTCAGCCTCGGACTCACTTTACTCACCCTCCCTCAGAACACCCCCCATTGCACCCATTGGAAGCTATTCACCCGGCCATGAAAAGCTACCTGCTCAATCGTCGGCCATCTCTTGTAGCAATGTTTTCCGTCGTAACTTTGAACCTCCTTCTATTAGCCCTAGCTGATCCAAATGTGCCCCCCCCCCAATCCCCCCATCACCAGTGAGCCTGTAACGCTACTTTATTTATATATATATATATATATATATATATATATATATATATACTGTATATATATATATATATATATATATTTATTATTTTTTACCGGTATACATAATTGTTTTAGTTTGCTCCCTCGACCTCTATCACCCCAATGTACAAATTTATCTCGAAGGGGGGTCCCCTTCGAGATAAATTTGTACATTATTCAGTAGAAAAATGTCCCGACCTTCTAAATTAAAGGTTCGCTATTGGCTCGGCCGGCAAAAAAATCGACACCTAAATAGGGCAAACTATTTTAAAACCGCAAAACTAATGGGTCAAGTCTTAAAATTCAATAACTAATGGGGCTAAACATGACGGAGAAGGGGGTTCAGAAAAAAAAAATATCCTTCCCCTTAATGGATACGTATACACATATTCAGTAGCTTAAAAGTAGGGAGGGGGGGGGGGGGGAAAGGAGGTCTGCAGGAACGGGTTATATTTTAGCTTGAAGGGGGTGTGAGGAGGCGTTATGTAGCTTGAAGGGGGTCTACAGTCTGTTTATTTTAGCTTGAAGGGGGTGTGAGGAGGAGTTATGTAGCTTGAAGGGGGTCTACAGTCTGTTTATTTTAGCTTGAAGGGGGTGTGAGGAGGAGTTATGTAGCTTGAAGGGAGTCTACAGTTTGTTTATTTTAGCTTGAAGGGGGTGTGAGGAGGAGTTATGTAGCTTGAAGGGGGCCTACAGTCTGTTTATTTTAGCTTGAAGGGGGTGTGAGGAGGAGTTATGTAGCTTGAAGGGGGTCTACAGTCTGTTTATTTTAGCTTGAAGGGGGTGTGAGGAGGAGTTATGTAGCTTGAAGGGGGTCTACAGTCTGTTTATTTTAGCTTGAAGGGGGTGTGAGGAGGAGTTATGTAGCTTGAAAGGGGGTCTACAGTCTGTTTATTTTAGCTTGAAGGGGGTGTGAGGAGGAGTTATGTAGCTTGAAAGGGGATCTACAGTCTGTTTATTTTCAGCTGAGGGTAAATTGTCATGTCCTCATCTTCATTACTCAATTATTACGAAGATTGTGTAGCGAAATTTGTTGTTAATTGTGAAAACTTGCCATTAACATTACTTAGATATATCTATTAGCTTCATATTACTTAGATATATCTATTAGCTTCATATTACTTAGATATATCTATTAGCTTCATATTACTTAGATATATCTATTAGCTTCATATTACTTAGATATATCTATTAGCTTCATATTACTTAGATATATCTATTAGCTTCATATTACTTAGATATATCTATTAGCTTCATATTACTTAGATATATCTATTAGCTTCATATTACTTAGATATATCTATTAGCTTCATATTACTTAGATATATCTATTAGCTTCATATTACTTAGATATATCTATTAGCTTCATATTACTTAGATATATCTATTAGCTTCATATTACTTAGATATATCTATTAGCTTCATATTACTTAGATATATCTATTAGCTTCATATTTTTTTCATTAAGTTTCGGGAAATTCGCTGCTAAGAGATTCCGTTTACCATCAGCTGGGAAAAAATAGACTGTAGTGACCAAACTCTTCACATACCCTCCCCGCTATTGACCCATTGAAACCTATTGACCTCGTCCTGTAAAGGGGAGATGGTTCACTTTTTGGGCGATTTTTGCATGTATTCATTATTTTTCTAGTTTCCTCCCTAGACCTCCATCAAATAAAAAAAAAACATCCATTAGATCCCCCTTCTAGATTAATTTGTACATTTTTTGGTAGAAAAATTTCCCGGCCGAAGGCCGGTTCTTCCAAATTACAGGCTCACTATCGTTCACCAGGGAAATAATCGACACCTAAATAGCACGAAAGGTATAAATATTGACGAAGAAATGGGGCGAAAGGTCTTAAAATCGACTAACTAAATGGGCAAACATCTTAACATCTGAAAACTAATGGGGCTAAACATGAGGGAGAAAGTGGTCCAGAAAACCGGCCCATGTCCCCTTAAGCCACCAGCTCAGCCGTTGACCCCCGCCCCACTAAATCATTTCAGTGTTGCATACAGTCGCCACCGTAAATTCTGCCCTCCTTCCCATTAAGGGGGAATGGGCCGGTTTTCTGGACCACTTTCTCCCTCATGTTTAGCCCCATTAGTTTTAAGATGTTAAGATGTTTGCCCCATTAGTTAGTCAATTTTAAGACCTTTCGCCCCATTTCTTCGTCAATATTTAGACCTTTCGTGCTATTTAGGTGTCGATTTTTTCCCTGGTGAACGATAGTGAGCCTGTAATTTGGAAGAACCGGCCTTCGGCCGGGACATTTTTCTACCAAAAAATGTACAAATTAATCTAGAAGGGGGATCTAATGGATTTTTTGTTTTTTTTAATTTGATGCAGCTCTAGGGAGGAAACTAGAAAAATAATGAATACATGCAAAAATCGCCCAAAAAGTGAACCATCTCCCCTTAACTAAACTATCCAAATATATGCCATGTAATAATAGGAGCCCTTCCAGTATAGCATCAATGACGTTTTTTGTAATTTTTTGTATTATAGTTTTCGTTAAAAATCTAAAAAAAAAATCGTGGAGAAAAAAAATCTAAAAAAAAAATCGTGGAGAAAAGAAACATTAAATGACAACTATGAGATAAGAGCTACCCAGAATGCATTACAAACTCTGAAATTATCATCATGCAACAACAAATAAAGTACTTCAAAATGTGCTTCTTTTTATCAATACTATTCTAGAACACCAACCTAGTAATTCAATTGCCACCATAAGGCCTAGAAGATTAGTGCTCTTAATTAGTGATGTGACCTCAAAGAAAAACAAAGACCACCAGAGACCACAAATTTCACCATCTCCGCCCGCCCTTGTCGTTCAAGAAGGGGACATCCACCAACCGAGCATCTCAAGAACACCAGAATCATATTCCTGGCAAGAATCGCTCATCAACTGCCACCCGCTGGGGTTGTGCACACCCAGCTTCTGGGAGGCTACCTTAGCAAGACTGGTAATATGGTCCTTCCAAGTGAGAGCAGAAGAAAAAGAGACACCGAGAATATTGAGAGAATATGAAGGATTGATTTTTGTATTGTTGAAGTGTAAGGGATAATACTCTGGGAGTTCTGAAAGGGTAGTAAGATGAAGAAATTGGGTTTTGGAAGCATTAAAGGTAACAAGGTTTTCTCTGCCCCAATTGGAAATAGTAGTTAGATCAGAAGATAAGTGTTGCATGGCTTCATTAAGTTTGTCTTTGAGGGATTGCTGGCTGGGGCGTTCAGGAAGTAGAGTCGTCTGCGTATGAATGGATGGGACTGGAGGTACAGTTGAGAAGATCATTTATGAAAATTAGAAAGAGAATGGGAGATAGGACAGAGCCCTGAGGAACACCGGAGTTGATAGGATGAGGAAGTGAGCGATGGCCATCCACAACCGCAGCTATGGAATGGCCGGAAAAGAAATTAGAGACAAAGGCACAGATGGAGGGATAGAAAACGAAGGAGGGTAGTTTAGAAATTAAAGATTTGTGCCAGACTCTATCGAAGGCCTTCGATATGTCTAGTGCAATAGAAAAGGTCTCACTGAAGTCCCAAAAGGAGGATGACCAAGAGTTAGTAAGATATGAAAGAAGATCACCAGTAGAGCTACCTTTAAGGAAGCCATACTGGCGATCTGAGAGTAAATTATGAGAAGAAAAATGCTTAATATATTTGGAAGCAAGAATAGTTTAAAAACTTTAGAGAGTCAAGAGATGAGAGCAATTGGACGATAGTTGGAGGGTTGAGAGCGGTCACCCTTCTTTGGGACAGGTTGAATGAGAGCAAACTTCCAGCAGGAAGGGAAGACGTTAGAGGAGAGACAGAGGTTATAGGTTAGCAAATATGTCTAAAAGTATACGTTTGAAGCTACCAGATCAGAATTGCCGGTAAAAGTTGATGACAAAAGAAAACGCTCGTGTGATACCCCCCTTAACGCGAAAATAATAGTGTTTGTGCCGTCGACTTTTATGTTGAATATTTGTTGGAAGGTCGCTGAAATAAATAAATCGTAATTTGTATATATATGCTCAGCTTTTCATTTTACATTTCGGGTATTATCATAAAGCCTGTGTGTTCCTTTCTGCAACATTAATTCATATATTTTTGGCACGCATATGTTTTTCGCATATATAACATAAACAGATATGTAAGAATATAAAACAAGCATATTGTTTATGTAAGTTTGCTTCCTATGAAATATTTCCAACATATGAAAAAGTAAAATATAAAACTGAGAATGGATGCTGCCAAAACTAAACTGTTAGGGGAGAAATAAGAGGAATACGTTGTGAGAAAAAAACGTAATGTATTGCAGGGATTCTTCTCTCTGTATAATATATATATATATATATATATATATATATATATATATATATATATATATATATATATATATATACATATATGCAGTGTCCCAAATTAGGCGTGCTTAACAATAGGCGTTACACATATCATTCTAGACATAAAGTATTTTATAAAACAAATATCAAATCTCAACCGTTATAGAATTATTGCTTTTTATAAGTGGTATTTTCCCATGTCTTTAACAAAATATGGGTTACCCGGCTGTCTAAGAGCCTACTACACCCTCACCTAAATGTACTTGTCTTACGATGTTATAATAAATCGAATGTTATAACCTTGTAAGTTTAAGAATTGTTAGAGGCATTGTACATCACATTAGACCTGTTGGAAAGCACTTGGTTTGAATATACTTGTATCAAGAACAAATATTTTGGATCCATGAATGTTTTTAAGTGACTGTACATAAAATAAGTGGGGTTCACAAATGTATGTAATTGACTGTACAGTTGCCCACATAAGTTCCGTTCCTCTCTGTGATTTACATTGCGCAGGATTGAATTACGAGTGTATTTTCTTATGCAGCGGCTAACATATTTGACAAGTCGACGAATAATTAAAATAAACCACCACACTCGCGATTAATTTATACCATTTTACTTTCATACATAACATAACGACGAGGAACAGAACTTACGTGGGCACCTGTACAGTCCCGCTAATAAGTCATGTCTCAGCTGTCATTACGTTTGGCTCGCTCTGTGCTGTATTAATGTCTGTCAGATGTTGAATAGGGTGGGTAAGTGTAGGAACATGGTGGTATATCTCAATCAAAAAGAAGAAATCATGTGTAAATATTGCTGATACCAATTATTGATCAAAACATAATTGGTACCGGGACATCACTTATTAGCGCGACTGTACATAAATTGTGTAAGCGTGTGTAGCTAAATACAAGGAAAGTAAAAAGTCTGAACCATAGCAAGTGAACACGAGTCAGATCAAATTATACAGATCAAGGGGAGTTTATTAAGGGGGTAGTACTCGCTTTTTCTGGACCCCCTTCTCCCTTGTGCTTAGCATATTAGTTGTGAGGCTTTAATACGTTCGTTCCGTTAGTTTGGCGATTTTGAGACCTTTCGCCTCATTTATGTGTCAATATTAAGACCTTTCGTGCCCTTGAAGTGTCGATTTTTTCCTGGCGAGCGAAAGCGAGCCTCTGATTTTAGAAGGAACCGGCCTTTGGCCAGGACATTTTTCTACCGACAAATGTACAAATTTATCCTGAGAGGGGGTCTAAGGGGGGGGGGGGGGGGTTTCTAAGCTTGATGAAGGTCTAGCGAGAAAACTAAAAAATAAATGAATTAATATATATATAGACCAAAAACCAAGCACTACCCCCGCTTAATAATAAATAAACCCACTCGTTGGATGGCCAGCCAGATAGATGGATCAATGGTATATATACACTCTCTTCTGTTCTCGTGACTCAGAGCCTTTGTGCACGTTAGAGGGGCTCGTGGCTATTGTTTGGGTCACCCTTCTCCCTCATGCTTACCCCCATTAGTTTTTAGATTGTATGAGGTTCGGCCCATTAGTTTGGCGATTTTAATACCTTTCGCCCCATTTCGTTGTCAATTTTATGAGTTTTCGTGCCATTTAGGTGTCGATTTTTTCCTGGCGAGCGATAGCGAGCCTGTAATCTTAAGAGTAACCGGCCTTCGGCCTGGAAATTTTTCTACCCAAAAATGTACAAATTAATCTAGATGGATGTTTTTTTTAAGTTTGATGGAGGTCTAGGGAGGAAACTAAAACAAAATAATAAATACATGAAAAAATCTACCAAAAAGTGAACCTTCTCCCCTTAAAGGGATCGTGGCTATTGTTTGGTCTATTAATATATATATTAATTTATGTTTTAATTTCCTCGCTAGACCTCCATCAAGCTTAAAAAACATCTAGACCCCCCTTCAAGATAAATGTGTACATTTTTCGGTAGAAGAATGTCACCGATTCCTCTTAAAATTATAGGCTCGCTATCGCTCGCCAGGATAGAATCGACACCTAAATGGCACGAAAGATCTTAAAATTTACAACGAAATGGGTTGAAAGGTGCTAAAATCGTCAAACTAATTGGCCAAAAGTCTTATAATCTCAAAAGCTGATGGGGCTAAACATGAGGAAGAAGAGGGACCCGAAAAACGACCCATCTCCCTCAAACCCATTGTATTTTTATATAAGCACTTGAAATGAACGCTATTGTGTACGTCAGTAAATCAGAGTGTGTGTGTGTGTGTGTGTGTGTGTGTGTGTGTGTGTGTGTGTGTGTGTGTGTGTGTGTGTGTGATAAACAGCACATGCACATTAACGGGGCCCACCTCTTTTCTCTCTCTCTCTCTCTCTCTCTCTCTCTCTCTCTCTCTCTCTCTCTCTCTCTCTCTCTCTCTCTCTCTTTGGGTTGTATCCATTCGGCCCTATTCAGCCTACTGATTCAAGACGTTTATCCCCATCCAGGTGTCGATTTATTCCTGGTGAGCGGTAGCGAGCCAGCATATTTTATAAAAAGTTTTGACAGCAGGCTAAATTTGTACATTTTTCGATAGAAAAATGTCTTCGGCGAAGTCGGATTTACCATACAATGATGGGTCGCTTTCGCTTGCCAGGAAGAAATCGACACCTGGGTGGGGATAAACGTCTTAAAACAGTAGGCTGAATGGGGCCGAATGGATACAAGCCAGAGAAAGAGAGAAAGGGAGAGAAAGAGAAAAAGCAGGTCAGCCCCCTTAACACGAGATAAAATGCAATGTAAACCCGGTATCACACTAGAGCTTTTATGGTCAACATTCGATACTCAAAAATTTTCTGGCAACATTTCTGGAATATTTTGCACTGGTATCAGAAACTAGATTGTTGATAGATGAATTTAGGCAAAATAAATCAATGAAATGTTGAACTCATAAGCTGCCAGACCAGTGTTGAGGATAAATGTTGAGGGAAAAAGCGCTCGTGTGATACCGGCTTAACTATAGTCCATGCATTACAAGTAGGTCAGAAATCGTGACGCTCATCCTTTGTAACTCGAAAAGGGCTAGAGCAAATGGGCTGGACATTGCTACACCTATACGTACCTGGCTGACTCTTCCCAAATGGTATATTTATTAGCTCGATTACTCTAGCTCTTTTGGAGTTATATATACAATAGAGGTTAGGGCTCAACATTTGTGGCCTAATTAAAATAAATTGAATTTATACACACTATATATATTTTACGTATGGAATGAAAATTGGTATGATTGAATATGTAGTGTATTTTCTTATGCAGTAGTAAACTATTATGACCCACTGACTACTTGCGAGTTTCATTCTATAAGGAAGTTGGAGCTGTAGGCATCGATATTTAGCAGAATAACCAGCAACAATACGGGTTTATTACATATATTAATACATAAAACCAAATTCGACATACTATATATCCATCAGAAACCTACATCATTTCTGTATTTGAGTTTCATATCGATGTTTACAGGCCGAACTTCCTTATAGCCTGAAACTCGCCAGTGGTCAATTATCGGGTTTATAGCATATTATTTTAGTAGGTCAACCATACTCTATTTGCTTCCATACATACCATTATGGAGTGGGTACAAATTTATGCTGCCAACTGTACCTCTGTGACCCCCTAACAAGTCTATGTGGGGCTGTGTGTGTGAGTGTGTGTGTGTGTGTGTGTGTGTGTGTGTGTGTGTGTGTGTGTGTGTGTGTGTGTGTGTGTGTGTGTGTGTGTGTGTGTGTGTGTGTGTGTGTGTGTGTGTGTGTGTGTGTTCTTGTGAGTGAGTGTTTTCGCGTATGTGAGCCTGTACAAGCTAAGTAAGTGAGTACGTGTGGAAGTGTGTGAGGGAATAAGTGTGTGCGAGAGAGCCTGTACATTATAAGAGTGCGAGGGAGGGAGAGTGTGTGCATGTGCGTGTGTGTGTATGTGTGTGTGTGTGTGTGTGTATGTGTGTGTGTGTGTGTGTGTGTGTGTGTGTGTGTGTGTGTGTGTGTGTGTGTGTGTGTGTGTGTGTGTGTGCGAATGAGCCTGTACAAACTAAGTGAGTGGGTAAGTGTGCGAGGGAGTAAGTGTGCGAGAGACCCGATGCTGTACTAAAGCTGACCTGCCTGTACATGTGTATGTGTGTGTGTGTGTGTGTGTGTGTTTGAGAGAGTACCCCTTTCCCTCCCTCCCTCAGATGGTGTGTATGTGTGTATATGTGTGTGTGTGTGTGTGTGTGTGTGTGTGTGTGTGTGTGTGTGTGTGTGTGTGTGTGTGTGTGTATATATATGTATGTGTGTGTGTGTGTGTGTGTGTGTGTGTGTGTGTGTGTGTGTGTGTGTGTTCTAAGGTCACGCTGGAACACACACAGCAACCAGTTGAAGTCAGTCGATCGGGGTACAATGAGACTGATCACATTCGACTACTACAATACAAGTAGCAACAATAAGATGTGTCAAGTAAAGGAGAGAATTATGTTATTATTATTATTATTATTTTTATTATTATTATTATTATTATTATTATTAGTAGTAGTAGTAGTAGTATTATTAGGCCTATTATTTATTTGCTTCTAAGTTTCCTCCACCCCCCTTAGAGTTATATTTGTGCATTTTTCGGTACATAAATGCCCCGGCCGAAGACCAGTTCCTCCTAAATTGCAAGCTCGCTATCGCTTGCCAGGAAAATATCAACACCAAAATGGCCCGAAAGTTGAAAGTGTGAAAGAGCCAAATTAAAGGCAGTTGGTGGTCATGGTTTAATGGTGTATTGGAAAGAAGTGTGGAGTGCTTGCTTAGTGTAGTGAAATGGATAGGAGGCGTCGGTGTTTGTGAGAGCTAGCTGGATTAATCTTTGTGTAGGCGAGACACAAATAGAAACAGTGAGGGAGGCCAGACAAATAAAACAGGGGTTACAGCAACTCCTTATCACATGCCTATGAGGCCTCACCTAGGTATTGCCCTGTCTACAATCCCCCTACAATATTATAAATAAATTGAGCTAATATATATAGTTATTGTTGCTAATATACTTAGTATTTTAGTTTAAGGGGAGATTTCCACTTGAGGGATTTTTTTCTTTACCCCTTTCTCCCTCGTTTAGCCCCATTGCTTTTGAGATTTTAAGACGTTCGCCCCATTAGTTTGGCAATTTTAAGAACTTTCACCCCATTAATGTCACTTTTAAGACCTTTCGTCCCATTTAGGTGTCGATTTTTTCCTGGCGAGCGATAGCGAGCCTGTAATTTAAGAGGAACCGGCCTTTGGCCGGGACATTTTTCTACCGAAAAATGTACAAATTTATCTTGAAAGGGGGTCATGGGGGTGTAATTTCAAGCTTGATGGAAGTCTAGGAAACACACTAAAAACCTCCCCTTAACGATACATACTAAAAAACAAGATTAACAACTACTGTGGGGGCGCTCGTTTGTGGCCTTGGCCTTGCTCGAGACCTTGGGGCTGTTCGGCAAGGCAGCCTGGGGAACGGCAACAACAACAAACTGAATTTTGGGATTACGTCGTCTGGCTATGGATAAATAAATATACCATAACTGATTTTAAGACTTCTATATACCCAAAACTTACATCTACCAGCTACTAGATATTTATATATTACGACACAATAACGAGCATCACGATTATTAACAATTATAATCATAATTAATTAAAGTGTTCACCTTATAACCCCTGGATTTATAACTACAGTCCATTTATTAAATCGTGACCCCTAACCTCTGCAACTAAAAAAAGGACTAGAGCTAATGGGCTGTGAAATTCCACGCGTAATCCATGGCAGACCCTTTCCAAAATGGTAGAAATATTAGCTCGTTTATTCTAGTCATTTTTAATTATAGATGTTATTGGTCAAGAATTTTGGCTTACATAAAATGAATGGACTAATATTCATCGAATAACTCATCGATTTAAGATTTGCAACACACCAACGAGTATCACAATCAATATATAACTAACCAATAAAAACTAGGTATATAAATATATCTAATAAATACTGAATAAGTAAACATTGAATAAATATATCTAGTAAACACTGCATGTCTGTCTACCTTACAACACAACATCAGGCATTCATATGTTCACCGTATTTAGCATATACTCGTTTATTCATTTACTAATATATCATATTTTTAGTTTCCTCTCTAAACAAATATCCACAAGACCCCCTTCCAGATACATTTGCTCGCTTATTGCTCGCCAGGAAAAACATAGACACCTAAATGGCACGAAAGGTCTTAAAAATCGCCAAACTAACAGGGCGAATGTCTTAAAATCTCAAAGTTAATGGGGCTAAATATGAGGGAGAAGTTCTAGAAAAAAAAAACTCCCCTTAAAGATGAACCACTACAATATAATAGCAGTTAAAGTTGCTCATAAAACAGTAATGGTGATATTTATGACAACATCCCCCTTCCGTGCAGACGTTTGTAAAGTTGGCCCCATACCCTTCAATAATTACCCACTTCAACAATGCTCCCTTTCCGTGCAGCTCTAATAGACGTTTGTAAAGTTGGCCCCATACCCTTCAATAATTACCCACTTCAACAACGTCCCCTTCCGTGCAGCTCTATCAGACGTTTGTAAAGTTGGTCCCATCCCCTTCAATAATTACCCACTTCAACAACGTCCCCTTTCCGTGCAGCTCTAATAGACGTTTGTAAAGTTGGCTCCATACCCTTCAATAATTACCCACTTCAACAACGTCCCCTTCCGTGCAGCTCTATCAGACGTTTGTAAAGTTGGCCCCATACCCTTCAATAATTACCCACTTCAACAACGCTCCCCTTCCGTGCAGCTCTAATAGGCGTTTGTAAAGTTGGCTCCATACCCTTCAATAATAACCCACTTCAACAACGTCCCCTTTCCTTGTAGCTTGATCAAACGTTTATTACCCACTTCAACAACGCCCCCCTTCCTTGTAGCTTGATCAAACGTTTATTACCCACTTCAACAACGCCCCCCTCCCTTGCACCTCCATCAGACGTTTGTAGAGTTAGCTTCATACCCTTCAATAATTACCACCAACTATAGTCCTTTCATTATAGGTAGACCAGAAATCCTGACCCCCAAACCTCAAAAAAAGGATTAGAGTTATCGAGCTGATATTTTTTCATATTCGGGAAGATTCAGCCAAGGAATAGGTGTGGACATTTACTGCCCATTTGCTTTAGCCCATTTTTAGTTACAAAGGATAGAGTTCACAATGGCAGGCCTACCTATAATGAATGGATATAAACCCTGACTTGGCCATTGTTCACTAAAAGATACTGAATGTATAACATAAAACACAAATGAAAGGGAGACTTTTGTTTATTTTGTTATTTTATGTTTTATTTATTTTTTATATCTGTTAGTTTCCTCCCTAGACCTCCATCAAGCTTTAACAAACATACCCCTACTACCCTTCTTCGAGATAAATTTGTGCATTTTTCGTTAGTAAAATGTACTGACCGAAAGCCGGTTGCTCCTGAATTGCAGGCTCACTATCGCTCACCATGAAAAATGGACACCTAAATGGCACGATGGGTCTTAAAATCGCCAAACTTAATGGGGCGAATGTCATAAAATCTCAAACCTAATGGGGCTATACATGAGGTAGAAAGGGGGTCCAAAATTCAGCCCCTCCTTAAGGTATCGGCACCAACAACTAACAACCCACAGTATTATAGGCCATCCTCAGCCCCGGAACCCCCTAATAACAGTTATAGTGGATCATAACCCCACAAATGACGACAGTTATGAGAGTGGTACGGTAGTGGTGGTCCCCTTCCGTGTAGCTCTATCAGGTTCATGTACGGTCGGTCGCGCTAATAAGTCACGTCCCGGCACCAAGTGTGTTTTGATCGATAATTGGTATCAGCAATATCTAAGCTGCATTTCTTCATATCGAGTGAAATGTATAAGCATCTTCCTACACTTACCCACCCTATTCAACATCTGACAGACATTAATACAGCACAGAGCAAGCCAAACGTAATGACAGCCGAGACATCACTTATTAGCGCGATTGTACAGTCGCGCTAAAACCCCTTCTGTATCGATGACGTACTTTGCGTCATATTCTGGCAACTTTTCGACGATTGTACTTAGCTTAGGAAGGATTTGTGGTAGCTAAAAGGATGAATTATATGGTCTGGAGCCTTCGAATAGCTAGAGGTCCTTCCTAAGATGAATAGAATAGTCTAATAGTTGGCAGAATATAAGGAAAAGGACGTCACCGGTAGAGAAGGGGCTAATAAGTGATGTCTCGGCACCAAGTAGGTTTTGATTAATAATTCGTTTCAGCAATATCTAAACTTAATTTATTAATTTCGAGGGGGATATACAAACCTATTCCTGCACTTACCCACCCTATCTAACATCTGAAAGACATTAATACAGCACAGAGAGAGCCAAACGTAATGACCGCTGAGACATGCCTTATTAGCGCCACCGCACAGTCGCACTGATAAGTACGTAATGTCTCGGCACCAAGTATGTTTTGATCAAAAATTGGTATCAACAATATCTAAGCTTAATTTGTTCATATCGAGTGAAATATATATACATGTTCCTACACTTCCCCACCCTCCTATTCAATATCTGACATACATTAATACAGCACAGAGCAAGCCAAACGTAATGACAGTTGGGACATGACTTATTAGCGCGACCGTACAGTTGTCCCCATTAGTTCTTTTCCTATCCGTGATCTTACAATTTGTTTGATATGTATGAAGGAGACAACAGGCAGGTTACTTGTAGCGAGTGTCTCTCCTAAAGCCAAAAGAGTGACAGAGCCAAATTCAAGGGACGTTAGGGACGTTTTACTACCGAAAAATGTACATATTCATCTTGAAGGAGGTCTTGTGGGTATTTTGTTTTTAAGCTTGATGGAGGCCTAGTGAGGAAACTAAAAACATATATACATAAATATATAGACCAAAAAATAAACACTACCCTTATAAATAATAGTGTCTTCTTTAAATAGTACAGTGTCCCCTTTAAATAGTAGTGTCACAGTGTCCCCTTTAAATAGTAGTGTCTCCTATAAATAGTACGGTGTCCCCTTTAAATAGTAGTGTCTCCTATCAATAGTAGTGTCCCCTTTATATTGTAGTCTCCTTTAAAAAGTAGTGTCCCCTTTAAATAGCTCAATGTCCTCTTTAAATAGTACAGTGTCCCCTATAAGTGGTTAATTGTCTCCTTCAAGTAGTGCAGTGTCTCCTTTAAATAGCAGTGTCCCCTACAAGTGGTTCATAGTCTCATTCAAGTAGGGCAGTGTCCCCTTTAAGTAGTACAGTGTCCCCTACAAGTGGTTCAGTCTCATTCAAGTAGTACAGTAAGTGTCTCCTTCTAGTAAAATAGTATCTCTTTCAAGTAATACAATGTCCCCCTTAAATAGTAGTGTCACCTTCAAGTAAAACAGCGTCCCCCCTTAAATAGTAGTGTCTCCTTTGAGTAATACAGCACTCCCCTTAAATAGTAGTGTTCCTTCAAGTAATACAGCGTTCCCCCTTAAACAACAGCGTCTCCTTCAAGAAATACAGTGCCCCCCTTAAATAGTAGTGTCTCCTTCAAGTAATACAGTGTCCCCCCTTAAATAGTAGTGTCTCCTTCAAGTATTATAGTCCCCCTTTAAATAGTAGTGTCTCCTTTAAACATTACTCCCACCCCCCCTTAAATAGTAGTATCCCCTTCAATTAATACAGCGTCCCTCCCCCTTAAATAGCAGTGTCTCCTTTAAACATTACTCCCACCCCCCTTAAATAGTAGTATCCCCTTCAATTAATACAGCGTCACTCTCCCTTAAATAGTAGTGTCTCCTTTAAACATTACTCCCACCCCCCTTAAATAGTAGTATCCCCTTCAATTAATACAGCGTCCCTCCCCCTTAAATAGCAGTCTCCTTTAAACATTACTCCCACCCCCCTTAAATAGTAGTATCCCCTTCAATTAATACAGCGTCCCTCCCCCTTAAATAGCAGTCTCCTTTAAACATTACTCCCATCCCCCCTTAAATAGTAGTATCCCCTTCAATTAATACAGCGTCCCCCCTTAAATAGTAGTATCCCCTTAATACAGCGTCTCCCTTAAATAGTAGTATCCCCTTCAATTAATACAGCGTCCCTCCCCCTTAAATAGTATCCCCTTCAATTAATACAGCGTCCCTCCCCCTTCAATAGTAGTATCTCCTTTAAACATTGTCTCCATCCCCCCCTTCCGCCCCGCTCTATGACACATGTCTATACAGGCGGCTATATCCCCTTCAAGCAGTACAGTACACTTGGGTATACCAGTTTTGCCAGGATTCACTATTCCATGATGTTAAGATAAATTTGTACATTTTTCGGTAGGCCGGTTCCTCCTCAATTACAGGCTCGCTATCGCTCGCCAGGATAAAAACGACACCCAAATGGCACGAAAGATCTTAAAATTGACAAAATAATGGTGCGAACTGTCTTAAAACTTCAAAGCTAACGGGGCTAAGCATGAGGGAGATGAAGGTCCAGAAAACATCCTTAAGGGGGGATAGGATGTTTTTTCTGGCCCCCTTCTTTTCGTGTTTAGCCCCATTGTTTTTTAGATTTTAAGACGTTCGCCCCATTATTTTGTCGATTTTAAAACCTTACGTTCCATTTCTATATCAATATCAAGACCTTTCGTGCCATTTAGGTGTCGATTTTTTTTCCTGGTGAGTGCGAGCGATCCTGAAATTTTAAGAGGAACCGGCCTTCGGCTGGAATTTTTTTCAACCGAAATATTTACAAATTTATCTTGAAGGGGGGTCTAGGGGTTGTTTTTCTAAGCTTGATGGAGGTCTAGCGAGGAAATTAAGAAATATAGAATAAATTAATTAATAGACCAAAAAAACGGTCCATCTCCTCTTAATAGACAATATATAATACACCACCATCACACAAGTACCAGGAAAGGTAGGTAGGTCGGCAGCACAGAATAAAGAGGGCAAACACACACACACACACACACACACACACACACACACACACACACACACACACACACACACACACACACACACACACACACACACACACTCTATATATATCTCTATCTCACTCACTTTCACTAGCTCTCGCTCTCTCACACTCTCTCTCTCTCTCTCTCTCTCTCTCTCTCTCTCTGTATGATTCTTAGTAGGAGAGAGGAAGAGTCCCTTAAGCCGGTATCACACGAGCGTTTTTTCACTCAACATTTATCCTCAACACTGGTCTGGCAGCTTATGCGGTCAATATAAAAAAATAATTCGGCTGCCTAATTTCATCTATCATCAGTCTAGTTTCCGATACCGTTGCAAAATATTTCAGAAATGTCGCCAGCAAAATGTTGATCATCGAATGTTGACTATAAAAGTTCTCGTGTGATACCGGCTTTACCCTCCAATATGAGTCTGAGTCTACCCCCCGTGCCCATGACCCGGTTTCTGTAATAGACCGGCGGAGTAAGCAGTTTGCAAAAAAAAAAAAAAAAAAAAAAAAAAAAAAAAAAAAAAAACCGGTGGTTGCATTGGTCTGTTGGTAGTCTGGGTGTGTTCACTTTCACGAGGCCATTCACTCACGATTACACCTTAAGGGGGGTCACGTGCTTTGTTTTTATCTTTCTCTCATTTTCTCTCTTGCCCTGGCTTGTATCCATTCGACCCCATTCAGCCTACTGTTTTAAGACGTTTACCCCCATCCAGGTGTCAATATTTTCCTGGCGAGCGGTAGCGAGCCAGCATATATATTTTTTTGTTAACAGCAAGCTAACTTTGTACATTTTTCGATAGAAATATGTATCCGGCGAAGCCGGATTTCTCCATACAATGCTGGTTCGCTATCGCTCGCCAGGAAGAAATCGACACCTGGATGGGGATAAACATCTTAAAACAGTTGGCTGAATGGGGCCGAATGGATACAACCCAGATAAAGAAAGAAAAATAGCAGGTCACCCCTGTTAACCCCTTCTGTACCGGTGACGTCCTTAATGTGGCAAACATTAGTCGATTTTATTCCGCTTAGGAAGAATCTATGGTAGCTAAACGGATTAATTGAGATAGTCGGTAGCCTTTTCATTGTTTAAGGGGAGGTTTCTAGTTTGTTTCCTACTCCTCCAGCAATCTTAAAATTTCACCCCCTTGACCCCCTTTCAAGATAAATTTGTACATTTTTCGGTAGAAAAATTTCCCGGCCGAAGGCCGGTTCCTCTTAAATTACAGGCTCGCTATCGCTCGCCAGGATAAAATCGACACCTAAATGGCACGAAAGGTCTTAAAATTGACAAAATGGGGCGGAAATTCTTAAAAATCACCAAACTAATGGGGCAAGTCTTAAAATCTCAAAAGCAATGGGGCTAAAAATGAGGGAGAAAGGGGTCCAGAAAAAAATCCCTCAAGTGGAGATCCCCCCTTAAAGGTTATCCCTATAAGCTGAATAAAACCATATAATCGTTGCCAGAATAATTATTTATAAGGATGTCACCGGCGTTAAGGGGAGGCAGTTGGTTTTTCGAGTCCTCCTCCTCCTCCTCCTCCTCCTCCTCCTCCTCCTCCTCCTCCTCCTCCTCCTCCTCCTCCTCCTCCTCCTCCTCCTCCTCCTCCTCCTCCTCCTCCTCCTGTTTAGCTCTATTAGTTATGAGATTATACAAGACATTCGCCCCATTAGTTTGGCGATTTTCAGACCTTTTGCGAATATTAAGACATTTCGTGCCATTTAGGTGTCGATTTTTTTTCCTGGCGAGCGATAGCGAGCCTGTATCAACCAGTAGACCATATCAACCAGTA
Source organism: Paralithodes platypus (assembly GCA_032716605.1). Taxonomy (NCBI): domain Eukaryota; kingdom Metazoa; phylum Arthropoda; class Malacostraca; order Decapoda; family Lithodidae; genus Paralithodes; species Paralithodes platypus. Next base: position 64,153,081 of record CM064482.1, read on the forward strand.
GACCATATTAACCCCTTCATTACCGGCGACGTCCTTTCCAATATATTCTGGCAAATATTAGACGATTCTCTTCAGTTTAGGAAGGCCCTGTAACAATTTAAAGGCTACAGACTATCTCATTTAATCCTTTCAACTACCACAGATCCTTCCTAAGCTGAATAAAATTGTCTAATAGTGTTCAGAATATGATGGAAAAGGACAGAAATTGTTAGACTATTTTTTATCAAACAGTAGACCATATTAAGGGGACATGGGCCGTTTTTTTGGTCTATTAAGGGGAGATCTCCACTTGAGGGATTTTTTTCTTGACTCCTTTCTCCCTCATGTTTAACTCCATTGCTTTTGTTATTATAAAACGTTTGCCCCATTAGTTTAGCGATATTAAGAACTTTCACCCCATATTAAGACCTTTCGTGCAATTCAGGTGTCGATTTTATCCTGGCGAGCGATAGCGAGCCTGTAATTTAAGAGGAACCGACCTTCGGCCGGGACATTTTTCTACCGAAAAATGTACAAATTTATCTTGAAAGGGACTCAAGGGGATCTAATTTTAAGCTTGATGGAGGTCTAGGGAACAAACTAAATACTTCCCCTTAATTCATGTATTCCTTTATTTCTTATTTTCCTCGCTAGACCTCCATCAAGCTTAGAATAATGCCCCCTAGACCCCACTTCAAGATAAATTTGTAAATTTTTCGGTAGACAAATTTCCCGGCCGAAGGCCAGTTTCTCTTAAAATTTCAGGATCACTATCGCTCGCCACGAAAAAATCGACACCTAAATGGCACGAAAGGTCTTAACATTTACAACGAAATGGGGCGAAAGGTGCTAAACTCGCCAAACTAATGGGCCGAACGTCTTATAACCTCAAACCAAATGGGGCTTAACACGAGGGAGAATGGGGACCAGAGAAACGACCCATCCGCCCTTTAAAAGTAGACCAACACAACCAGTGGACCACTTCAACCCGTAGAGTTTATCAACCGAGAGACCAATCATTCCACACACCATTTCAACCAGTAGACCATTTCAACGAGTAGACCTTTTTAGCGAGTAGACTATTTCAACGAGTAGACCATTTCAACGAGTAGATCTTTTTAACGAGTAGACCATTTCAACGAGTAGACCATTTCAACGAGTAGACCTTTTTAGCGAGTAGACTATTTCAACGAGTAGACCATTTCAACGAGTAGATCTTTTTAACGAGTAACCATTTCAACGAGTAAACCATTTCAACGAGTAATCTTTTCAACGAGTAGACCATTTCAACGAGTAGACCATTTCAACGAGTAGACCATTTCAACGAGTAGACCATTTCAACGAGTAGATCTTTTTAACAAGTAACCATTTCAACGAGTAACCTTTTCAACGAGTAGACCATTTCAACGAGTAGACCTTTTCAACCATTTGAACGAGTAGATTTTTTTTAGCGAGTAGACCTTTTCAACGAGTAGACCATATCAACGAGTAGACCATTTCAACGAGTAGACCTTTTCAACGAGTAACCTTTTTTTAGCGAGTAGACCTTTTCAACGAGTACTTTTTCAACAAGTAGGTCATTCCAACCAGTAGGTCATTTCTACCAGTAGGTCATCTATACCAGTAAACCTTTTCAACCAGTTGGTCATTTCAACCAGTAGACCTTTTCAACTAGTCGGTAATTTCAACCAGTAGACCTTTTCAACTAGTCGGTCATTTCAACCAGTAGACGTGTTCAACCAGGGCAAATCAAACCATTATCAATTACTGTATGTCTTTGGTGATGGGCTGGTCTATCAGAGTGAGAACTGAGCGATCTCTGCCATACCCATAGCTTACTCTGACTGTTCCTTTTACTTATATATTTTCTAGATCTCAAGTGACGGCGTCTCTTCTGTGGATTGACCTCCCAATTTACCAAGATTGGAAGCCAAAGCGTCACATTTTTCCTTTGGCCCTCAACTTTCTCTTCATAATTGCTGAGGGGCTTCGGTCACCCAGGCTTTATTGTGGTAAGCAGGGAGGGTTCTGTGGGGGCGCTCGGTTATGGCCTTGGCTTTGCTCGGGGCCTTGGGGCTGTTCGGCCAGGCAGCTTGGGGAACAACAACAACAACAACAATAACTGTATGTCGTTAAGGGGGGTGACCTGTTTTTGATCTGTCCTTTTCTATCTTTTTCTGGCTTGTATCCATTTGGCCCCATTCAGCATACTGTTTTAAGACGTTTATCCCCATCCAGGTGTCAATTTTTTACTGGTCAGCGGTAGCGAGCCAGCATATTTTTTATTTTTGTTTGACAGCAGGCTAAATTTGTACATTTTTCGATAGAAACATTTCTCCGGCGAAGCCGGATTTCTTCATATAATGCTGGCTCGCTATCGCTCGCCAGCAAGAAATCGACACCTAGATGGGGATAAACGTCTTAAAATAGTTGTCTGAATGGGGTCGAATGGATACAAGCCAGAAAAAGAGAGAAAAAGGACAGAAATAACAAAAAGCAGGTCACCCCCCTTAATGGAGAGGTTTTTGGTTTGCTCCCTAGACCCCCATCAAGCTTAAACATATGTCCCCAAGACCCTTCTTTGAAGCCTATTTGTACAATTGGTTGTAGAAAAATGCTCCGGCCGAAAGCTGCTTCCTCCTAAATTGTCAATTGCCAGGAAAATAATGACACCAAAATGGCACGAAAGGTCTTAATGTTTGAGTCGAGAAGTCTAAAAATCGCCAAACTAATGGGGTGAAGGTCTAAACATGTCAAAATTAAGGGGATAAACATGAGGGAGAAGGGGGTTCAGAAAACAAAACTCCCATTAACACCTGGACATCTAACACCAGAACCTCTAACACCATAACATCTAACACCAGAACATCCAACACCAGCACATCTAACCCCAGGACATCTAACACCAGAACATCTAACACCAGAACATCCAACACCAGAATATCTAACACCAGAACATCTAACCCCAGGACATCTAACACCAGAACATCTAACACCAGAACATCTAACACCAGAACATCCAACACCAGAATATCTAACACCAGAACATCTAACACCAGCACATCTAACACCAGAACATCTAGCACCAGAACATCCATCCAACACCAGCACATCTAACCCCAGAACCTCTAACACCATAACATCTAACACCAGAACATCCAACACCAGAATATCTAACACCAGAACATCTAACACCAGCACATCTAACCCCAGAACATCCAACACCAGAATATCTAACACCAGAACATCTAACCCCAGGACATCTAATACCAGAACATCTAACACCAGAACATCTAACCCCAGAACATCTAACACCAGAACATCTAACACCAGGACATCTAACACCAGAACATCTAACCCCAGAACATCTAACACCAGGACATCTAACACCAGAACATCTAACACCAGAACATCTAACACCAGAACATCTAACACCAGAACATCTAACCCCAGAACATCTAACACCAGAACATCCAACACCAGAACATCCAACACCAGAACATCCAACACCAGAACATCTAACACCAGAACATCTAACACCAGGACATCTAACACCAGAACATCTAACACCAGAACATCCAACACCAGAACATCTAACACCAGAACATCCAACACCAAAACATCCAACACCAGAACATCTAACACCAGAACATCTAACACCAGAACATCCAATGCCAGAACATCCAACACCAGGACATCTAACACCAGGACATCTAACACCAGAACATCTAACACTAGAACATCTAACACCAGAACATCTAACACCAGGACATCTAACACAGAACATCTAACACCAGAACATCCAACACCAGGACATCTAACACCAGGACATCTAACACCAGAACATCTAACACCAGAACATCTAACACCAGAACATCTAACACCAGAACATCCAACACCAGGACATCTAACCCCAGGACATCTAACACCAGAACATCTAACCCCAGGACATCTAACACCAGAATATCTAACACCAGGATATCTAACACCAGGACATCTAACACCAGAACATCCAACACCAGAACATCTAACACCAGAACATCTAACACCAGAACATCCAACACCAGAACATCTAACACCAGAACATCCAACACCAGAACATCTAACACCAGGACATCTAACACCAGGACATCTAGCACCAGAACATCTAACACTAGAACATCTAACACCAGAACATATAACACCAGGACATCTAACACCAGAACATCTAACACCAGAACATCCAACACCAGGACATCCAACACCAGGACATCTAACACCAGGACATCTAACACCAGAACATCCAACACCAGAACATCCAACACCAGGACATCTAACACCAGAACATCCAACACCAGGACATCTAACACCAGGACATCTAACACCAGCACATCTAACACCAGAATATCTAACACCAGGATATCTAACCCCAGGACATCTAACACCAGAACATCTAACACCAGAACATCTAACACCAGGATATATAACCCCAGAACATCTAACACCAGCACATCTAACACCAGGACATCTAACCCCAGAACATCTAACACCAGCACATCTAACACCAGCACATCTAACCCCAGGACATCTAACACCAGAACATCTAACACCAGGATATCTAACCCCAGGATATCTAACCCCAGAACATCTAACACCAGGACATCTAACACCAGAACATCTAACACCAGGACATCTAACACCAGGATATCTAACACCAGAACATCTAACACCAGGGCATCTAACACCAGGATATCTAACCACCAGAACATCTAACACCAGAACATCTAACACTAGGACATCTAACACCAGAACATCTAACACCAGGACTAAACCCAAGACACACCACCCCAGGACCCCAAACCCTAGGACACACTACCCCAGGACCCCAAGCCCTAGTAATCCATTCCTAGGACCCATTACCCCACATTCCACTACTTCAGGACATATGCCCAAATATATATCCCACATAAATCAACTTTAATTTCATGTGTTTATATAAGATACTCATTCTATATATTCCTATAATTTTATAATGTTATATTATATTTAATTGTATTAGTTAGTACGGCATGGCCCTATAGAAATTAATTGTAAATTATACCGGTAGTTATTCATTCTTCATTGTTCATATTTTGTGATGTCCTGTCTTTCTAGCCGAGAGTAGCCCGATATGTCCATCGGTGGGGTGGACTGGAGGGATGACAACGTTGTGGCGGGAGTGCTTGAGTGTGCGTGCGTGCGTGTCCGTGTTGTTGCAAGGTGCACGTTGCAGACGCCGCTGCCGCTACCGCACGCTGTGGCTCAATGAGTGCGTCGATACTGGTGTCTGGTCGCTGCTTCCGCCGCCGCCACCACAGTCGTTGTGGTCGCAAGCTGCAAACCACCACCTCCGACTTGCTTTGACGCCGCCGCACCGCCACCCGCAACAACTAATCTTTCTTAATTCTCCTCGAAATTTGCAATGAAGTTAATTGGCATGAGCAAGGCACTGTATGGCACTGTGCAGCGAGCGTGCGGACCAATGAGAACCTCGGTAGCGGTGGCTGTGTCGGCTCAGCGCGCTGTGAGTGGCCCGGGACGCTACGCTCCGCCCCCCCAGCCAGCGGAGGGGCCTGGTGTGTAGCGTACGCTGAGTGTGATTGTTGCCGTGGTGGAGAGCGGATCTCTGTGGCCCCGGCGGTCCTCCCCGAGTCTCTGTGAGAGAGTCTGTGCCGCGGTAGTGTGGTTGTGGTGGTGGATGAGTGTAGTGGAGGGCGCGTGTGGTGGTGGTGGCGCGGAGACCCCCTGCGGGGAAGTGGGCGAGTAACCACGGCCGACATTAGACTGGCTCCTCACCAAGATGGATGTACTGCCCAACGGTGGCATCTTCAAGGAGCTGCAGCTGGTGCATGACACCGGCTACTTCTCCTCGGCATGCAGCCTCGAGGAGCACTGGCAACAGGTAAGGCACCCACAAGCCTCTTTTTCTCTTTATACACTCTCCTCTCTTCAAGCTCCTCTCTCTCCTGAAGCTCCTCCTGTTCTCGTCGCTCCCTGCTCCTCGCCTCCCTCCTGCGAGAAGTAATCGCGAAGTGTGTGGTGCTAGTGAACCTGCTCATACTCCGACCAATGTCACTGTGATCCTAAGTTTGTGTTGTGCCTTTCAATACTCGGTATAGTAAGTATAATACTGGAAATTTACCCACGCTAACGTAAATGATAATTAAATATAACATTGAAAAAAATCAGTGCTTAATTAATGTGATTTTTGTTTTTAATTGGGGATAAATTGCTGCATTTGAACATATTTTCTGCACGATATATTTTTAAAGAAAATTTAAAATATTAAGTGAATGGTGAAACCTAAAAGTGCCGTACTGAAAAAAATAAGTGAAAGAAAAATGAAAATCTGGAAAACCCGTGACAAAAATTATGGAAGTGTATCAAAATTGTGGAAATAATAGTAGAAGATACTTTACACATTAACAAACAAACAAACAAAGTGATGCGGTGCAGACGATGACGTAACCCGGATCCAGCAGTGTGAATGTTGTGTATGCGAGCTATATCAAGCTTGTGTTACAGAGTTTATCGCACTGGCCTCAGCTTGTGGCTGACTCGAGTACTCGCAACGTCAATTTACCACGATCCGAGTATAAGCAACGTTTTAACCTGATGACGTGACGATTGAAATACGATATTATGCATGACACTATATTATTTTGTATAGTTAATGAAGAAGTGATAAGTATTTGATAAGGCTGACGTACAATATTAGTCATATTGTTGCACGTACTCGATTCGGCCCAATAGAGAGCCTGGTGTGATTGCCTCTCTATGGGTGGCTTATATACCAAGGAAGGAACGAGGTGAAACAGAAATGAAGTGAATGTGAAAATGTATGAAAAAGGTCCGTAGTCTTTATTCTCATTCTCTCCCCCCCCTCCCCCTATTGAAAATAACACGGGGAAGAAATGAACGCCCCCTTTTCCCATATACAATTATTAGACTAGTGAAAACTACTAGAGACCAGTAACAGAGATCAGCCAACCTCCGCCATAGGTGTCATTAGCCTCTCTTTGCACTCAAATATTGTCCTACTCATAATACACATTGGATATTGTTGGGTACAGTAATAAATTAATTATATAATTTGGTTCTTGGATCAAAATTACGCGTTATCAAAAGTATAACACCACCCAGTTGCTTGAGAAGTGTGGTTCCAAAATGGCCGATCTCGCTTAGTACAAGATCTCTATTGAAGGCACAGGAAGAGGGAGTGAGAGGAAACAGGAGGAGGGGGGAGGAAGAGAGAGGAGGAGTAGGAGAGAACGGATATCTTTCCTTCTAATCTCTAGTGGCTTATCTCTTCTTGCAGTAGATAGTGCATTCAGATTTTACTCTCGTGTTTATATGTTTGAATAACGTGAATGATGTTGTCAATGTTCGAACGTCATTTGTATAACTATATATTATTTCTATTATTATATTTTTTATTATGATTATTTTTTTGTTTTATTTGTGTATGTGTGTGTGTATGGGGGGCTAATGAATTAATAATATGCATATAATGTACAGTACATATATTTATTTTCCATACCATATCGTATTTATAATGGTGTTTGCAACGTTTTTTACTGGCATTTAATAGTCGATATTGTATTTCCTTTGTTTCATAGTAGGCTATGCTTAACTACATCTAGGCCTATAGGCTATATGGTTCACATTATATAATTTTAATGCGGTGTTTAACTGTTTCCTATGGCTCTTGAATATCGTCTTCGATTGTTTATATATTTATATATAGTTATTGTTCATGTAATGTGGCATAACAATAGTCCATTCATTATAACTATAAGTAGTCCCAACCGGAAAATAAACCAATAAACCATGTCAACCAGTAAATCACCCACATAATCAACCAGTAGACCCTTTCAACCAGTAATTTCAGCACATAATCAACCAGTAGACAATTTCATCCAGTAAATCCCACACATAATCAATCACTAGACCATTTCAACAATTAAATCCCCACATAATCAATCAGTAGACCATTTCATCCAGTAAATCTCCCACATAATCAACCAGTAGACCATTTCAACAATTAAATCCCCACATAATCAATCACTAGACCCTTTCAACCAGTAAATCACCCACATAATCAACCAGTAGACCATTTCAACAATTAAATCCCCACATAATCAATCACTAGACCATTTCAACCAGTAAATCTCCCACATAATCAACCAGTAGACCATTTCAACAATTAAATCCCCACATAATCAATCACTAGACCATTTCAACCAGTAAATCTCCCACATAATCAACCAGTAGACCATTTCAACAATTAAATCCCCACATAATCAATCCCTAGACCATTTCAACCAGTAAATCTCCCACATAATCAATCACTAGACCATTTCAACCAGTAAATCTCCCACATAATCAACCAGTAGACCATTTCAACCAGTAAATCCCTCACATAATCAATCACTAGACCATTTCAACAATTAAATCCCCACATAATCAATCACTAGACCATTTCATCCAGTAAATCCCCCACATAATCAGCCAGTAGACCATTTAAACCAGTAAAACCCTCACATAATCAATCACTAGACCCTTTCAACTGGTAAATCCCCCACATTTTCAACCAGTAGACCATTTCAACCAGTAAGTCCAGC
>CM064482.1:64166701-64169201 GCA_032716605.1 Paralithodes platypus
CTACGTCTCTGCATCATCTTATTGCCAAGTTAATAGCTACGTCTCTGCATCATCTTATTGCCAAGTTAATAGGAAACTACTACGTCTCTGCATCATCTTATTGCCAAGTTTTCACAATCAGCAACCTATTTCGTTACAAAATATTCGTGATAGCCGAGTAATTCAGTTGATTATGTGGCAATTTACCATCAGCTGGAATAAAATAGTAGTATTATAGTCTATTCGCTGTAGGTAGGCGAGAAATTATGACCTCTATCCTCTGTAACTCAAAAAGGGATAGAGCAAATTGGCTGTACATTTCCACATCTATTCCTTGACGGACCCTTCCCAAATGGTGGAAATATTAGCTCGATTACTCTAGTGGTTTTTGAGTTACAGAGGATAGAGGCCGTACTTTCTCGCCCACTTACAGCGAATCAACTATAACAGCTGTCGTAGATGGGAGTGGGGGTGGTTGTAGAAGTAGAAAGATGTGAGTAACTGGGAGAGGACTATGTTTAGGGTCGCTCCCCACTGATAAGCCTTATCTCTGGGGTAATCCTGCTGTGTTGGCCCACGCTAGGTGTGAGATGGGTGTGTGTTGGTGTGAAGATTATGTGTGTGTGTGTGTGTGTGTGTGTGTGTGTGTGTGTGTGTGTGTGTGTGTGTGTGTGTGTGTGTGTGTGTGTGTGTGTGTGTGTGTGTGTGTGTGTGTGTGTGTGTGTGTGTGTGTGTGTGTGTGTGTGTGTGTGTGTGTGTGTGTTGGTGTGAAGATTATGTGTGTGTGTGTGTTGGTGTGAAGATTATGTGTGTGTGTGTGTGTGTTGGTGTGAAGATCATGTGTGTGTGTGTTGGTGTGAAGAGTGTGTGTGTGTGTGTTGGTGTGAATAGTGTGTGTTTGTGTGTGTGTTGGTGTGAAGAGTGTGTGTGTTGGTGTGAAGAGTATGTGTGTGTGTGTGTTGGTGTGAAGAGTGTGTGTTGGTGTGAAGAGTATGTGTGTTGGTGTGAAGAGTCTGTGTGTGTGTGAGAGAGAGGAGTGTATTGGTGTGTGTGTGTGTGTGTGTATGTGTGTTGGTATGAGGAGTCTGTCTGTCTGTGTGTCTGTGTGTGAAAGAGAGAGGAGTGTATTGGTGTGTGTGTTGGTGTGAGGCACGTACGTTGGTATGAGTGAGCTCTGCGTGTTTGAGAGAGAGAGAGAGAGAGAGAGAGAGAGAGAGAGAGAGAGAGAGAGAGCGAGAGCGAGAGAGAGAGAGAGAGAGAGAGAGAGAGAGAGAGAGAGAGAGAGAGAGAGAGAGAGAGAGAGAGAGAGAGAGAGAGAGAGAGATTTATAGGCATGGCATAGGAACATCACATAGAAAATGGGAGAGATTAAGAGATTAAAGTGAGACCGAAATAAAGAATATTTGTGAGTGTGTGTGTATGCATCCTTGCCGAACCAGGTCAGGCAAGCTATGGTCGATAATGGTGGGCAGACTAAGTCTAGACGCCACGCCAGACAAAATGGATTCTAGTTAAGGGAACCCATCTCGCTTTTTTTCTCTTTCTCTCCCTCTCTCTTTGGCTTTTATCCATTCGGCCCCATTCAGCCTACTGTTCTAAGACGTTTACCCCAATCCAGGTGTCAATATTTTCCTGGCGAGCGGTAGCGACCAGCATATATATATTTCTGTTTTAACAGCAAGCTAAATGTGTAAATTTTTCGATAGAAAAATGTCTCCGGCGAAGCCGGATTTCTCCATACAATGCTGGCTCGCTATCGCTCGCCAGGAAGAAATCGATACCTGGATGGGGATAAACGTCTTAAAACAGTTGACTGAATGGGGCCGAATGGATACAAGCCAGGGAAAGAGAGAAAAATATAAAAAGTCGGTGACCCCCCTTAACTATAGGCCAGGCCACAAGGTGTATTATCAGACCTTTGGGGTGTATCATTAAATTTAGATGGATAAACGTACAGTGCAGAAGGCCAGTTCAAGTAATTACAGGCTCGCTATCGCTCGCCAGTAAAAATTTGACACCTAAATGGCATGATAGGTCTTAAAATTGACAACGAAATGGAGCTAAACGTGTTAACATCGCCAAACTAATGGGCTGAACGTCTTAACATTTCAACACTAATGGGACTAAACACGAGGGAGAAAGAGGTCCAAAAAACGACTAATCTCCCTTTAAGATAGAACTTCAGAGGCTATCAACCCTTCTGGATTATAAAGCCAGCACCCTGTAAGTCAAGAATAGCACCAGGACAGTCATGAGTCATGATACCCACACACCCATTTGAATCTTTGACTCTTTAAGGGAGCCCACCTCGTTTGTTTTCTCTTTCTCTCCCTCTCTCTTTGGTTTGTATCCATTCGGCCCCATTCAGCCTACTGTTTAAAGACGTTTGCTCCCATCCAGGTGTCAATATTTTCCTGGCGAGCGGTAGCGAGCCAGCATATATATATATATTTTTTGTTTTGACATTAAGCTAAATTTGTACAATTTTCGATAGAAAAATTTCTCCGGCAAAGCCGGATTT
>CM064482.1:64173831-64230054 GCA_032716605.1 Paralithodes platypus
TTTTTCGGTAGACAAATGTCCCGGAAGAAGGCCGGTTACTCTTCAAATTACAGGCTCGCTATCGCTCGCCAGGAAATAATCGACACCTAAATGGCACGAAAGGTTGTATTATTGACAAAGACATGGGGCGTAAAGTCTTAAAATCGCCAAACTGATGGGCCGAACTTCTTAACATCTGAAAACTAATGGGACTAAACATGAGGGAGAAGGGGGACCAGAAAATCGACCCGTCCCCCCTTAAGTTGCTTGCTACATAATTGACCCTCTCATAAGAAAACGAAAATAAGGATGTGAATTATGGGTTTTACCGACCGTATAATTTTTATGTAGATCGATGGCTGTATGGGGGGGAGAGAGAGAGAGAGAGAGAGAGAGAGAGAGAGAGAGAGAGAGAGAGAGAGAGAGAGAGACGATAGAGAGAGAGAAGAGAAAGAGAGAGAGAAAGTAGAGATGAGAGATAGAGAGATAAGGGAGAGAGAGAGGGAGAAGGGAGAAAGGAGAAGAGGAGAGAGAGAGAGAGATCCGTATATACACAGACCCCCCACATAGCATTTGGTCTCGTAAAAAGTGTCCGACTTGAATATTACCGAATGAAAGTTTGTTACTATTATGATACATGTAGAATCTACGAGTTTGCAAGTAATCACGTCTGCCATTGGGAGAATTGAAACTGAATAGAATATATATATATATATTATAATATTTATACTTCCCATTTGTTGTCTTTACCCTTATGGAATTTAAGGATTTTATATCTAATACACTGTACATCCGTTTGACTTTATCTACTGTATTGCCAAACGTTAATTAGCTATGTACATTTTCTTTCCAGATGTTAAATACTGTACGTATGTAAATATATTATTGTCTCATTTTGCAATATTTGACCACAAGATACTTCCATTCATATCCCTTACCACTACCACCTATGCAAGTTCTTCTTCTCTCTCTCTCTCTCTCTCTCTCTCTCTCTCTCTCTCTCTCTCTCTCTCTCTCTCTCTCTCTCTCTCTCTCTCTCTCTCTCTCTCTCTCTCTCTCTCTCCAATTGTTGTATCCCCATCTCGCATGCATTCTCTTTTAATTCACTTTGGTCGATCTCTCCCCCGTGATATTTTCCCCAACACTTCTCATATTTTTCTTTCTGTGTTTTGTCACCTCCCTTTTTCTATTCTCAATTCTTTCTCTTCTTCCACTTTTCTCTTGTTTTCTCTTCTCTATTTCTCTTTTCCCTCTTTCGCCTCCGATTCATATTATCTCCCTCGTCTTCCTTATTATTATTCTCTCTTTGCCCCCATCTTCCAATTCTTTCCCTTCCCTTTTTTTTCTCCCCCCCCCTCTCTCTCTCTCTCTCTCTCTCTCTCTTGTCTGTGGATTAGGGGTTCTGCTATCTCTTATTAGAATAAGAGTCCTGACCACCTCGTTTGGATTTAAAGTCTGTGTACTTAGTGGATGGGACTCGTTAGCCTTGGTCGGCAAGCCATCTAGGGGAGACAACCTTATAACAATCCGGGTGGATGGGACTCGTCAGCCTTGGTCGGCAACCTGTCTAGGGGAGTAAACCTGATACAAATCCGTACTGCTTACCTAAGGGTAAGGCAGGTTAGTGGATGGACTAGCCGCGCACCACTGTAGAAAAATAGTGCTAACAAGATACACAGAGGGCCTCGGAGTCGGACGGATCCTAAATTGAGTGGTCAATCATGTACGATAAGTCCTTTTGTAAACTGGCTCGGGTTGTCCCTCTTACAGGGAATAGGTCCGCCTGGGGGCATTATGTGTATAGCCACCCTCATTAAGGGGAGTAAGGCGTCCGGCAATAGATAGATAGAGAGATAGTAATCAGTATATCTTCAGTAGGTAAATTATGTAACTACCTCTTACCCCAATATCCTTTCACACACACACACACACACACACACACATAAACACACACACACACACACGAACTCCTACACACACACACACACACACACGTCCGCCCCCCCCCCCCCCCCCACTTAATATTAACCCCTTCCTCCTCCGCCTCCCCCTACCCTCCCTCCTCCCCCCAGCACACCCCTTCTTCATCTTCCTTGTTACCTTTTCTTACTAACAACCCTCGTTATCCTGCCACTCTCAGATTCACTTTCCTTCCTTCCTCGATGTTTTATTCCTTCCTTTATTTTTTGCTTCCTTCCTTCGTTCGTTTTCCTTCCTTCAATTTGTCTTTCCTTCCTGTTTTCCTTCCTTCATTTTTCCCTTCCTTCATTTTTTCCTACACTCCATCATATTTCCCTTCCTTCTTTCATTTCTCCTTTCTTCATTCATGTTTTCCTTCATTCATTCAATTTTGTCCTTCATTCATGTTTTCCTTCCTTCTTTCCTTTCGTCCTCCCTTCATTATTTTGTCTTTCCTTCATTAATGTTTTCCTTACATCCCAATTTCCTGCTCTCTTACTTTCCTTCCTACAAGCCTTCCTTATCCCTTCCTTCCTTATTTTAATTCCGGCTTTCATTCTGTTCCTTCCTTTGTATTTCCCTCCTTCCTTCCTTCCCACCACCCTTCCTCGTTTCCTCCATGTCACCCTTCCTTCTGTTATACATTCCGGACTTTCTTCTATTCCTTCCTTTTTACTTCCAGCCTTCCTTTCTTCCTTTTTACTTCTAGCCTTCCTTCCTTCCTTCCTTTTTACTTCTAGCCTTCCTTCCTTCCTTCCTTCCTTCCTTCCTTCCTTCCTTCTTTCCATCCATCCATCCATCCATCCATCCATCCATCCTTCCTTCCTCCCTTCCTCCATCCCTCCTCTCCACCCTCCCTCCCTCCCTTCCTTCCTTCCTTCCTTCCTTCCTTCCTTCCTTCCTTCATCTCCTCCCCGCCACCCTTCCTTCCTCCCTCCTCTCCTCCCCGCCACCCTGCCTTTATCCCTCCCTCCCTCCCTTCCTTCCTCCAGTATTATGCAAACACGTATTCTAATATCATTTTTTGGGGCACTCCTGCTCAGGAATGAAGTTAGCCCACCAGCCTCACTCAGGACGGTGTTAAGTAGCGGGAGGAAGAGGAGGAGGAGGAGTGAGGAGAAGAGGAAATGGAGGAGGAGGAGGAGGGAGGAGAAGAGGAAGAAGAAGAGGAAGATAGGGAAGAGGAAGAGGGTGGGGAGGAGGCAGACGTGGAAAAGGAGAAAACTAGGAAAGTGAGAATGAGTGTGGGTATGGTTGAAGTGAAGAGAAGAAATGGAGGTGCATAGGATGGAGGAAAGTGAGAAGAAAGGGTGGAAATAATTATGGAAGGTGGAGGGTGGAGGAAGGTCATGTGGAGATGATATTGGTATTGTGGATGGAGGAAGAGCAAGGAGATATGATTTTGGTAGTAGCGGGTGAAGGTGGAGGGTGGAGGAAGAGCATGTGGAGATGATGTTGGTAGTAGCGGGTGGAGGGTGGGGGAAGAGCATGTAGAGATGGTGGTAATGGAGGATGAACATGTGGAGATGATGTTGGTAGTAGCGGGTGGAGGGTGGACGCGGAGGGTGGAGGAAGAGCATGTAGAGATGGTGGTAATGGAGGATGAACATGTGGAGATGATGTTGGTAGTAGCGGGTGGAGGGTGGAGGCGGAGGGTGGGGGAAGAGCATGTAGAGATGGTGGTAATGGAGGATGAACATGTGGAGATGATGTTGGTAGTAGCGGGTGGAGGGTGGAGGAAGAGCATGTAGAGATGGTGGTAATGGAGGATGAGCATGTGGAGATGATGTTGGTAGTAGCGGGTGGAGGGTGGGGGAAGAGCATGTAGAGATGGTGGTAATGGAGGATGAGCATGTGGAGATGGTGGTGGAAGTGGAGGGCATGGCTTATGCAATGGAAGAGGAGCTCAACTTTAGAGTATGATGTTTGTATCTATATTTTGATTATGCAAAGTGGGAATTGTCAGTTATATAGCAATTGTATTGAAAGAAAGGGACATAATATTTTGTTTTCGTCTTTAAATATACTGTATACAAAATCTACAAACGGAGGAAACCGAACAGTGTATAATTTGAGATTAAGGGTTTATGTCTAGATAATTCAATCCTCAAAATATACGAAGGCGTCAGAAAGTAACCCCATGGAAAAAAGTTGTTGGTCCCTCGAGGTTTTGGGGGAAGGGCCATCGACACTTTTCCAATGGGTAAAAAAAAAAATGGATTTCTGGTTTCGAGCAAAATAATTGTAGCGTGCACGGTGGAGAGAGAGAGAGAGAGAGAGAGAGAGAGAGAGAGAGAGAGAGAGAGAGAGAGAGAGAGAGAGAGAGAGAGCAATAAGTTGGTCTAACGATAGTGATATTGCACAAAGGTTCTTTTTTCAATTTGGCTAGCATCACATGTACATCAATGAGAGAGAGAGAGAGAGAGAGTGTGTGTGTGAGGGAGAGAGAGAGAGAGAGAGTCAGATATATTGGGGCAGGTTTGGGAACGGGCTTTGAAGTTAACTGTAGGAAGCTTTCAATTGTTTTCTTTTTTATTTATCGTACAGCCGTTCCTGTTTTTATTGAATTTTACCTGTGATTGATAAGACACTATTTTTTCTTTACTGAAGTTTTGCTGCGAGTGAAAAGAATGTTTGTGTGTTTGTATGTTTGCTTGCGTTTGTGGTTTGGAGAATGTCTGTGTTTTTTTAATTTTTCATTGATTATTGTAAGTTTTGTATTACTTTACGTATGTATTTTTATGAATTTACCTGTGAAATTACTGCTATTTGTGTAGAAGGTATATTTGTTTGGCTTTGTATAATACAATCAGTATATACTAGCTGATATATATATATATATATATATATATATATATATATATATATATATATATATATATATATATATATATAGATATATATATATATATATATATATATATATATATATATATATATATATATATATATATACTGTACCTGTATAACACCATTAAAACCCTTAAATATTTCAATGTGACAACATTGTTTTATATATGTTGTTTAGATTGCTTAATAACTTTCAATTCAGATTTTTTTTACGCATGAAATATTAGTTTTTGATGCATGCAACTGAACATATGAAAATAGTTAGATATTGATTATTGAAGAGAAAGAATGGAAATATTTTGATTTAGCGTGCACCGTTACCTTACAAGATTATCTCACATTATCTTACAAGATTAAATTGGCTTAAGTTTTCCTCGTATTTCACCGTCTTCTCTCCAGTTTTATCATTCCTTTGTCTTACGGGGGGGGGGGGGGGGGATTGTTGGTATTTCTGGTCCCCTTTCTCCCTCGTGTCTAGCCCCATTAGTTTTTTTCAGATTTTAAGACGTTCGACCCATTAGTTTTTTTAAGACCTTTTACCCCATTTGTTATCAATATTAAGACCTTTCGTACAGTACAATTTAGGTGTAATTTTTTCCTTGCGAGCGACAGCGAGCCTGTAATATAGTGAGATATTTATATCGAAAAATTTACATTATCTTGAACGTGGGTCTTGGGGTGTTTTTTAAATTTTGATGGAGGTCTAGGGAGGAAACTAAATAATAATAATAATAATAATAATAATAATAATAATAAAAATAATAATAATAATAATAATAAAAATAATAAATAAGCAAATATATATAAGTTGGTCCAATGTCCCTCTTCTTCTGTTAGGATTATTGTTTGAGTGTTCAGTTCCCCTGACAATGTTGTATAATCATCTTGGCTTTTATTCTCCCAATGTATTACTTACTATTACTTTTATTATTACTAGTGTCTATTCTATTTCGTAAGTTGTTTTGCCTGGTCATTGGAGGTTTGCGCTCCTATTCACTGTATTCTTTGTCTTAACCTATTTAAAAAAAAAAAAAAAAAAAAAGTACCGGGGATATCCTTTTCATTATAGTATTCACGATATTAATCAGCTTACGAAGGACGTCTGCACATTCAAATTTTGCAGACTCTCTCGATTATTCCTTTTAGCTACTGTATAGCCTTTGTAAAATTCATAAAATCGCTTAAATGTAGCTGAAATCAAATACACAAGACGTCGCCGATACAGAAGGGGTTTATTCGACTTCCTTTCTTCATGGATGTATATTTGTTTCGTTCATTCTCTTTAAGATATCCCTAATTCTCTCTCTCTCTCTCTCTCTCTCTCTCTCTCTCTCTCTCTCTCTCTCTCTCTCTCTCTCTCTCTCCACTCAAGTTCTGTGATCGATTCGCGATTTATCCGTTTCCCCGACCCCCACCCAACCCTCTCTCTCGCCGTCGCTTAATTCTCTTATAAAAGGTTTCTGATTTTGTGAAGTTGTTGTCGCTCTCTTGATAGTAGGGTCTGGTCGGAGGGTCGAGAGGGGGAGGAGGGGGTTTGGAGGGTCTGGAGGAAGAGAGGGGGAGGGGGTTTTGGAGGGGCGAAAAGGGGAGGATGGGGTGTTTGGAGGGTCGAAAGGGGGAGGATGGCGGGTTTGGAGGGTCTTGGAGGGTTTGGGAAGCGTCAGCCAAGGAATAGGTGTGGAAATATACAGCCCATCCGCTCTAGCCCATTTTGTGTTACAGAGGTTAGGGTTCGCGATTTCTGGCCTACCAATGTGGAACAGGGTATAGGCTAGATTTACCTTATGAAGCTCAGAACTAGGCATTTAATCTCCAAATCCAAACTTTCAATCACTTCCACAATAGGCCTACATTACTTATCACCAGCTTTGTTTAGCTTTCTCTCCGTTTCTCTCTTTCCCTGGCTTGTATCCATTCGGCCCCATTCAGCCAACTGTTATAAGACGTTTATCCCCATCCAGGTGTCGATTTCTTCCTGGCGAGCGATAGCGAGCCAGCATTGTATGGAGAAATCCGGCTTCGCCGGAGAATTTTTTCTACCAAAAAATGTACAAATTTAGCTTGCTGTCAAAACAAAAAATATATATATGATGGCTCGCTACCGCTCGCCAGGAACATACTGACACCTGGATGGGGGTAAAAGTCTTAAAACAGTAGGCTGAATGGGGCCGAATGGATACAAACCAAAGAGAGAGGGAGAGAAAGAGAAAACAAAGGCGAGGTGGGGTCCCTTAAGGAGTCGTGGAGAGGGCTTTCTTCAGGGGGAAGGGTTTATTTTTTGGTCGATTTTGTCATATATTTACTATTTTTGTTAGTTTCCTCCCTAGACCTCCATCAAACTAAAAACAAATCATCCATTAGACCCCCTTTGAGATTAATTTGTAAATTTTTCGATAGAAAAATGTCACGACCGAAGGCCGGTTCCTCCACAATTACAGGCTGGCTATCGCTCGGCAGGGAAAAAAATCGACACCTAAAAGGCATTACATTTCTTAATATTGACAAAGAAATTAGGCGAAAGGTCTAAAAATCGACAAACTAATGGGGGCAAACGTCCTTAAATCTCAAAACTAATGGCGATAAGCAATGGTTCTATCAGATCAGATTGAGCATAATGTACGGTAGGGCTAATAGGTCATATCTCAGCTGCCATTACGTTTGGCTCGCTCTGTGCTGTATTAATGTTTGCCAGATGTTGAATATGGTGGGTAAGTGTTGGAACATGTTTGGCTATCTCACTCGAAACGAATTAATCAAGTTTTAGATTATTGCCGATACCCAATATTGATCAAAATATAATTATGTGGTGCCGATCCATCACTTACTTGGCAGACTGTACACTCCAAGCCAACCAACATACCTGCAAGGGAAGAAGGAACCAGATTAGTGGGGAACATCAAGATATGCAAATTAGTATATGTACGGTGGCGCTAATAAGTCATGTCTCAGCTGTCAATACGTTTGGCTCTCTCTGTGCTGCATTGATGTCTGCCAAATGTTGAATAGGGTAGGTAATTGTTGAATAGGGTAGGTAATTGTTGAATAGGGTAGGTAATTGTTGAATAGGGTAGGTAATTATTGAATAGGGTAGGTAAATGTAGGAATAGGTTTGTATATCCCTCTCGAAATGAATACATTCAGGGGAGGTCTCCACTTGAGGGATTTTTTTCTGGACCCCTTTCTCCCTCATGTTTAGCCCCATTGCTCTTGATATTTTTAGACGTTCGCCCCAGTTGTTTGGACATTTTAAGACATTTTGCCCCGTTTCTGTCAATTTTAAGACATTGCGTGCCATTTAGGTGTCGATTTTTTCCTGGCGAGCGATAGCGAGCCTGTAATTTAAGAGCAACCGGCCTCCGGCCGGGACATTTTTCTACCGAAAAATGTACACAATTATCTTGAAAGGGGGTCTAGGGGGTGTAATTTTAAGCTTGATGAAAAAGTAAGGAACAAACTAAATACCTCCCCTTAAGATTAGATATTGCTGAAACCAATTATGGATCAACATTTACTTGGTGCCGAGACATCACTTATTAGCCCGATTGTACAGTAAAGCCGGTGTCACACGAGCGCTTTTTCACTAAACATTTATCCTCAACACTGGTCTGGCAGCTTATGAGGTCAACATATATAATATTTCGGGAACCTAAATGTATATATCATCAGTCTAGTTCCCGATACCAGTGCAAAATACGCCAGAAATGTTGCCAGAAAAATGTTGACCATCGAATGTTGACTATAAAAGCTCTCGTGTGATACCGGCTTAAATGGTCATTAATTCGTATACATTCTGAAGCCTCGAATCATTTAAATGGGCCGGTTTTTCTGGCCCCCCTTCTCCCTCGTGTTTAGCCCAAAGCCTTTTAGATTTTAAGATGTTCGGCCTATTAGTTTTGGTGGTGTACCGTCATGGTTTAGGTGCTTATGTTCTGGGTGTGGTGTCCCGAGTTTGAATCCCGGGAGGACCATATATGCTTTCATTAGTTTATGCAAGTAAATTGGGGTTTGTAATTAATGTTAAGAACGGGGTGTTACTAATATATTATGTTTTCATACACTAATTGATTGTATTATTAATTTTCTTGTGGTCCTATAGACAACAGACATTTCCATTATGAATAGAAACCCGCAATATAATACCGCTAAATATAAAGGGTGTGTGAGCCTGGGGGGATGTCTGGAATCGGCAGAAAATGCACTTGTAATCTTGAACTTCTCTCCTTACCCTTACTACCCTCTTCTTTCTCTTTCACACACACACACACACACACACACACACACACACACAATACACAGACACACACACCCACACAAAGACACACCAACACACAACACACCCACACACACACACACACACACACACACACACACACACACACACACACTCCTCCTCATCCTTCATTTCTTCTCTTCCTCCTCCTTCCTTCCTTCTTTCATCTCTGCCTCCTCCTTCCTTCTTTTGTTCCTCCTCCCCCTTCCTTCCTTCCCTTCTTCTGTTCCTCTTCCTCCTTCCTTCCTTCCCTTATTCTCTTCCTCATTCTCCTCTTCCTCTTTCTCTCCTTTGTCTGCTAATCCCGTCCTCTCCTATTTCCTCCTCGTTAATGCCACGTTATTGCTACCTGTAATATACACCTTCATTACTCCCTATATCATTAATCCACACCTTTCTCTAGACCCTAATATGTCATTTATTATTGTTTCTGCCATATGCCATCCACTTCTTCCCCTGTCATTAACCCCTTTCACCACCATTACGCAATATTCATTATATTCGGGTTACCATTAGACGATTTTCTTTGGTATATAATCTACCTATAGGACTTAGTGGGTATATACGATCTCAATAAACCCTCTTAGTAAAATAGGTCCTTCTTAAACTGCATAACATCATCTAGTTTTTGCCAGAATCAAAGGGAAAAAGGGGGCATGGTGTTGAAAGGGTTAAGGATCATTAATTGTACCCCAAAATGAAGTACCGGTATATGTTGGCCAAATCTTCCGCTCAGAAATAATATGCTTAATGTTTATATTTTCTTTTCTTTTTCTTTTTTTGCGGTATAACTATTATTTTTTATATTTATACGCACGATCTCATATATTCGAGGCGTTTTCTGTTAAATATTTATTTGTTCTTCTCATTTTACACTGCTTCCTTTACCTTTCTCTTTCTTTGTGCACATACACAATACACACACACACACACACACACACACACACACACACACACACACACACACACACACACACACACATACATACATACATACACACACATACATACATACATACATACATACATACATACACACACACACACACACACTCACTCACTCACTCACTCACTCACTCACTCACTCACTCACTCACTCACTCACTCACTCACTCACTCACTCACTCACACACACACACTCTCTCTCTCTCTCTCTCTCTCTCTCTCTCTCTCTCTCTCTCTCTCTCTCTCTCCTCTCTCCTCTCTCCTCTCTCTCTCCTCTCTCTCACCTCCTCACACACACTTTTCATACTCGCTCCCTCTCCCCCCCCTCCCCCCCCTTCCCCCCCCCCCCTCCTCTCTCTCTCTCTCTCTCCCATTGTTTCCGAGAGCCTTTCAGCATATGGGAGGAAGACGTTTAATAAATTAGCGGAGTCCCCCACTTAGTCGAGAGAGTAAAAGAAGAAAAAAAAGGGTTTCTCCAACTTGCGGTAAATTCCTGTGGGGTTAATTTAAATGCGATGCTGACACTCCAGGTTTTTTGTGAATACTGATGAATGGGGTGCCAGGCGAGAGAGTGTGTGTGTGAGTGTGTGTGTGTGTGTGTGTGTGTGTGTGTGTGTGTGTGTGTGTGTGTGTGTGTGTGTACTTACTCTAGTTGTATTGCGGGAGTGAGCATGCTCGTTATTTCCCGCCTCCTATATGTGTAGGTGTTATATGTTTCGTTGGAATGGCTGTGGATGTGTGTGTAGTCTGTATTTTTAGCCAATTGGCGACATCGGAAACGAAGGCTTAGGGTGGATCTGTATGGTACCATTCTCACTTTAGACGGTACCGTCTCGCCCGAAGGCTTAGGTAGCCATCAGCTTAGGTGAACCATATGATACCCATCTCGCCTTGTACCATTTTTGCCAACCCCAGATGGGACGTCACAACGTCGTCCACTTATTCCAGGTACCTATTTACAGCTAGGTGAACTGAGGCTAACACATGAAAGGAGACAAGCCCAATTTGTCTCCGCCCGGCCGGGGATTGAACCCCCGACCCCTCGTGTGTGAGACGAGAGCTCTACCTACTAGGCTACGGGCTGTGTGTGTGTGTGTGTGTGTGAGTGAGATTGAGAGAGAAGAATTGGCGATGGAATACAAGAGAATATTGGTGTACAGTGGAGAAACAGAGAGAGAGTGAGTGAGAGAGAGAGTGAGTGAATTAGAGAAACAAATAAAGATAATTAAGAAAGTGAGACGAGCATCAAGATAGTAAAATGAGGTAGACAAAATATCACAAAAAAAGGTGGGGTAAGGAAAGAATTAAACCTGGAGTATTATAAAAGAAGTAATGGAGGAGCGTCATGGGGAAAATTAGAAGAATGGAGTAATTAAGAGAGAGAGCGAGAGAGAGAGAGAGAGAGAGAGAGAGAGAGAGAGAGAGAGAGAGAGAGAGAGAGTCCAGATAACGATACCAATAAAACATAAGTAAATAAATAGAGAAATAAAGAGAAAAACGAATGAAAGAACGAGAGAGAGAGAGAGAAAAGGGATGGTAAAACAAGAGAAGTTCGCCACAGACAATGGAGAAAATACGACTCCCAATAAAGAAGGAGGGAGGTAAAGCGGTAGACCGATAATTTAGGAGCTGGGAGAGAAGCGAGAAATAACTATTTTTGTTTACCCAAGATTTTTGTAGGAGGAACGAAAAAGTTTGAGAGACAAAAAGGGTAAATAACGAGGAAGTAATGGACACTGTGGTTGAAATTTAGTGGCATGGATAACAGAGAAGTGGAGATGGATGGGAAATGTTATGTATTGTAATTGACTGAGAAAGTGGTAAACAAAATATAAAAAAATAAACACACACACACACACAACAAATAATGTACCTTCGCGGTCACAAATTTCGATATATTTTGAGCCCTCGAAATTGATTAAATAAACCTGAAATGTAAATATTATTAACAGGTCATTAATGATTCAAGATATTCAATTGGACCTGAGTCTGTTTCGTAACAATGACCGCGACTGTACATGGGATTGTAATTAAAATGGATGAATACTATATAGATATAGATGCATGGATGGTCACATATTTTGATTGACACTGTAGTTGGAAAGAAGAGTAAGGCTGTGGATACGAGATAGTGAAGAGGGTTGGACGGTCATATATATTTAATTTGTAGTTGAGAATGGCACCCATTTAAATATCCATACATATTTAGAGGTCAACGGTAATGAAAACAAAGCTCTGATAAATACAGGGAAGTGAATCGAGGTATATGCAGTATGTTAATAAAGGTAATGCGAATATTATAATTATGTTCTAATCTCTATGATCAAGGGAACTGTCAAATATTACCGGTACAACTAGACTGTGAAACGTACTGTACTGTACACACACACACACACACACACACACACACACACACACACACACACACACACACACACACACACACACACACACACACACACACACACACACACACACACACACACACACACACACACACACACACACACACACACACACACACACACACACACACACACGAACGTCATAAAGCACAGTAGTCAAAAACTTTCCTTTCTCTCCCCCTCTCTTATTTCTCTCCTCCTCCTTTTTAGCCCCAACTTCTTCTCCCTCTCTTCCAGTTCATTTTTGTTCCTTATGATTTTATTGTTTATTTATCTCGTTATCTCTAAACACTCTTTTCTCTAAACTGCCTAAACAAACCATTGACAAAACTACCACCGCAAATACTACCTCACTACCACAACTACCACTAACACTACCATCCTTATTACCACATTTACTACCACACATCAACCACAGCCACTAACGCAGCTATAACCAACACTACCACAACCACTACCACCACTAACACCATTAATACCAAATTTACTACCACAACTACTACCACAACTACTACCACCACTACTGCAACTACCACCACCACTACCACCATAAATATTGTACCACCACAACTACCTCTTCAACTACCACTACCGCCATTAATACTGTACCACCTTTACTACCACAACTACCTCTTCAACTACCACTACCACAACTACTACCACCATTAATATCACATACACTACCACAACTACCACCATTTACCGTGTCGTTTGGTTTGAGGGTACTTGTATATTCTACCAAACTGTCGACGTTTCCACCACCATCACCGACAAAATTGCCCCATTACATAATATAACTATTATATACGCTACTACTACTACTACTACTACTACTACATACACTTTTTTATGTTTGTTTTTATTTAATACACTACTACTACTACTACTACTACTACTACATTGATTTTTATTTAATATTGTTCATATATTTTATTTCACAAGCATCAGATATTACTATTCTACACCATGCAACCTCTACTACTACTACTAGAAATGCTACTACAAATGCTACTTTGTCTATATATTTACTTTATTCCTAACTTGCCATATCCTCTCAACATTTGACTTCCTTTTATGTTAACTTTCATCCTTACTCATATTTCAAACGATTTTCGTCCCTATATTTAACGCGGAGTCACACTGGAGCTTTGTCAGATACGCAGTGATCGAAATCTCGTTTTTTTCATAATTTCGGTGCTCCTTTACTTCATTGTCAACATTAACCCCTTCTGTACCGCAGACGTTTTTGTTATATTTTACTTTAGCCATATTTAGACGATTTTGTGCGGTTTAGGAAGGATCTGTGGTAGTAAAATTGTTAAATGAGATAATTAGAAACATGTTAATTGCTTTAGGTCCTATTCAAACTGAATATATACATCGTCTAATAGTAACCTGCATATAGTTAAAAGTACGGCACCGGTACTGAACGGGTTAATCAACTGATCAATAATCAACATTAATCAATAATATTATCAACATTTATCAATTCGTTAGCAACTAAACTGAAGATAGATTATTGTTACGGCTGACTTTATCGCATTTGCTACTTCTCTATCCACTTGTTATTCTGATCTATCCACTTGTTATTCTTATCTATCCACTTGTTATTCTTCTCTATCCACTTGTTATTCTTATCTATCCACTTGTTATTCTTGTCTATCCACTTGTTTTTCTTATCTATCCACTTGTTATTCTTATCTATCCACTTGTTATTCTTATCTATCGACTTGTTATTCTTATCTATCCACTTGTTATTCTTCTCTATCCACTTGTTGTTCTTATCTATCGACTTGTTATTCTTATCTATCCACTTGTTATTCTTATCTATCCACTTGTTATTCTTATCTATCCACTTGTTATTTTTATCTATCCACTTGTTATTCTTATCTATCCACTTGTTATTCTTATCTATCCACTTGTTATTCTTATCTATCCACTTGTTATTCTTATCTATCCACTTGTTATTCTTATCTATCCACTTGTTATTCTTCTCTATCCACTTGTTATTCTTATCTATCCACTTGTTATTCTTATCTATCCACTTGTTATTCTTATCTATCCACTTGTTATTCTTATCTATCCACTTGTTATTCTTTACTTGGAAATATTCCTTTGTAACTTACTGTATTTCCTTGCTCAATTGACCACTTGCGAGTGTTGGACTATAAGGAAGTTGGAGCTGTAGACATCGATATTACGCAGAATTTCCAGCTAAAATACGATATTAGCACATTTATAAATACATAAAACCAAATTGTTCATATTTCTTATACATCAGCATTATCATTGCATTTCTGTTTATTATCGGTGTTTACGACTCCAACTTCCTTATAGCCTGAAACTCGCAAGTGGTCATTTACGACACATTTGTTTAGTGTACTTGTTTATATATACATTTCCCTCTTATTTCATGTACTTACCGATTGACTCACTTACGGCACATACCTATCTTTGCCTTTCCTCTTCTTCTCTTCACTAACTACTTACCTTCGATCCCCTCTGCCTCCCCCTCTCTCCCCCCTTCACTTAGTAGATAGGGTAGACTCATTTTCCCCTCTCTCCCCTCTCGAATATACAACGCTGCGTCTCTCTCTCTCTCTCTCTCTCTCTCTCTCTCTCTCTCTCTCTCTCTCTCTCTCTCTCTCTCTCTCTCTCTCTCTCTCTCTCTCATATCCACCTGAAATACGACGCAAGGTTTCGATATTCTGATGACTACTATTCCTTGTAACTCCCTTCCCCCACCACCATATAGCTTCCCTTTCATCTCCTATCTCGCCCCCATCTCTCTCCCTATGTTTACCCAGGCAGTGATCTCGTCGGCGTGAATCATAGAGGGACACCTGCCATTATTGATTGGTCTTGGTCTCACACCTTGGGATATATTTCACTCGCTCTCCCTTTCATCTTAGTCCTCTTCTTCTTTGTTTTATCGCTTGTATTCTTCTTATTCTTATTCTTATTCTTATTCTCCTTCTTCGTTTTATCGCTTGCATTGTTTCCTTTATTGTATTACTTGTATTCTTCGTCTTCGTTTTATCGCTTGTATTCGTCTGTCACGTATTTTTGCCTTTATTCAACCATATACAATTATCTTTGTATGCAATTTATGAAACTTTTTATTGTATTAAATTTCATTCGTCTTCATGTTTACGCCATATGCATTACGTTTTAATCTTGTGGGGTATTAATCCATATTCCCCCAGATTTCTGTATTTGTCCTTCTGTTCCCCATAGGCACCCCAACCTCCCCTTCAATGTAATCTATCATCATTCTTGTCTCCCAATATCGCCTAGTTTTATTATTACCGGTATGTATATATTCTCCCACCTTTATTCACGTTTCTATTACCCTTATTTATTTGTCCTACCCTTGTGGTACCTTTCGTTTAATATTCTATCTTTCTTCTACTCATTGTATTCATATTTTGGTATAGTGTTAGATATTTGTTTTCTTTTTTTTTCCATACTCACTCACTCATCCTCATCATTGTGTTCTTGTAGAGTTTGTATT
This sequence comes from Paralithodes platypus, assembly GCA_032716605.1. Lineage (NCBI taxonomy): Eukaryota > Metazoa > Arthropoda > Malacostraca > Decapoda > Lithodidae > Paralithodes > Paralithodes platypus. The sequence continues at coordinate 64,189,754 of CM064482.1, forward strand.
CATATTTACCTACTCTATTATGTTTTTTTCTCTCCATGCTCTTCATTCCTCCTCCCAGTTTCGTTCTTGTAGCGTTTGTATTCCTATTTAGCTATTTTTTGTCCATACTCCTCACTCCGCATTTTGTTCTTGCATAATTTGTAATCCTATTTAACTATTTTCATGTCCGGTTTTTTTCCCACACTCCTTACCCACTCTTCCTCTTCTTTTGGTTCTTGTAGAGTTTGTATTCCTATTTAGCTACTTTTTTGTTGGTTCTTTTCCCCCCTACTCCCGACTCTTCCTTCTATTTTTGTTCTTGTAGAGCTTGCATTCCTATTTAGCTATTTTTCATATATTTCTTTTGTTTTCCATTCACCTGACTCTTCCTCCTCTTTTTTTTTTTCTTCTTGCAGAGTTTGTATTGTTATTTAGCTACTTTTGTACGTGTCTGTACTCCCCCCTACTCCCGAATGTTCCTCCTCTTTTTGTTCTTGTAGAGTTTGTATTCCTATTTAGCTACTATTTTATGTTTCTTTTTTCCCTACTCCCGACTCCCCCCTCTTCCCTGGGAGCTCATAACTCGCGCCTTCCATTCTTCTCCTTTATGGGACTCTCTGATGCTGCCTTCTGCCATCTCATTATTTTCGTCGAGTTTGTTGTTGTTTATGCTTGTTTCCGTTCGTGTGTTTCTTATTTTTCTTTTACCTTTACTTCTACGTACCAGTACGTTCTTTGTTTTTCTTGTTCCTCCTGCCATCTCATTATTTTCGTCGAGTTTGTGGTTGTTTGTTTGTTTCCGTTCGTGTGTTTGTTAGTTTTATTTTACCTTTACTTCTATGTATGTTCTTTGTGTTTCGTGTTCCTCCTGCCTTCCCTTATCTCATATTTATCTGTTTTATTGTTTGTTGTTTATGCTTGTTTCCGTTCGTGTGTTTCTTATTTTTTCTTTTACCTTTACTTCTTCGTACGTTCGTTGGGTTTCTTGTTCCTCCTGCCTTCCCTTATCTCCTTATTTTCGTCTAATTTGCTGTAGTTCATTCTTGTTTCCATTCGTGTTTTTGTTATTTTATTTTCACCTTCATATCTAATTTCTACGTAATTGTTCTCTGCGTTTCTTGTTCCTTCTGCCTTCCCCTATCTCCTCATTTTCTGCGAGATTGTTCCGGTTTTCTTTAGTTTTTATCGTTATAATTTGTTCTTACCTTCTTTACGCATCTACATTTTATTCTTATAGTCTTCGCCTTCGTCTTCAATGTTATTATTATGTATTGGTTGTTTTGTCTTGTCTATATTCATGTCTTTATTATTTAACCATAGCCATTTGCATACTTGTTTCTTTGCCTTATTCTCTCTCTCTCTCTCTCTCTCTCTCTCTCTCTCTCTCTCTCTCTCTCTCTCTCTCTCTCTCTCTCTCTCTCTCTCTCTCTCTCTCTCTCTCTCTCTCTCTCTCTCTCTTCTAAAACTTTCTCCCCTCTTTTTCTCAGGTTCCTCCCTTCCCCTTTTCTCGAGTTTCTCTATTTCCTATTCATTCATTTTCACTTATTCCTCTTTTCGTATAAAAATCTCTTTCGCCTTCTCATAAACCCTCTTTCCCACTTATCATGTATTCCCATCATCTTCACATTGTTTTTATAAACCTTTCTTTCCATTTTATCTTATAATTCTCGTTCTCTGTTTTCGTATTTTCTCTCCCTTTACCATTTCTCTTCTCCTGTATTCCTCCCATTTTCTTTTTGCGTATCCTTCTTATCACTCTATCTCACATTCCTCTCTTTCTCAGTTCTCAGGTTTCTTCGCATGTTCTCTCCCTTTCCCATTTCTCTTCTTTTGTATTCCTATCAGTCTCTTTGTTTATCCTTCATCACTTTATCTCACATTCCTCTCTTTAACTATTTTTTTTCCTCTTCGTGTGTTCTCTCCCTTTCCCATTTATTCTCTCCTTTCATTTCCTTACCGTCTCAAATTCACTGTTAGTTTTGGATTCTCGTTGTTCTCTCCTGCGTCCCGGATTTCTCTTTCCAATCACTTCTCTTATTTTCTCTTATTATACTATTTTGATACTTTATTCTTGTCTCATATATTTTGTGATTGGGGCATTACAGGTTATTTTAATCTGTTTTTTTTTTTTCTTTTCTGGAGCTATTTATTAAATGCCCGCACTTTTCGTTATTTTTGCTCTCTCTCTCTCTCTCTCTCTCTCTCTCTCTCTCTCTCTCTCTCTCTCTCTCTCTCTCTCTCTCTCTCTCTCTCTCTCTCTCTCTCTCTCTCTCTCTCTCTCTCTCTCTCGGATACCTAAATGAGAAAGCAAACTATTCGAATGAATGGCACTCAGCTTAAGAATGTAAACAGAGAAACCGATCTGGGAGTAACAATATCGAGTAACCTAAAACCGAGTCAACAATGTTCAGAAGTTGTTAAGAAGGCAAACAAAATAATTGGCTTTATAGGCAGGTCATTTGAGCATAAATCCAAAGAAGTTATCCTAACCCTTTACAATTCCTTAGTCCGTCCTCTTCTGGAATACTGCGTTCAATCCTGGTGCCCTTATTACCAAAAAGATATAAACAAGCTAGAACGAGTTCTACGTAGAGTCACCAAGATGATACCTAGCCTAAAGAACAAACCATACAAAGAGCGTCTTAGAGAATTAAATCTATTTCCTTTAACCCAGCGCAGATTAAGAGGTGACTTAATTCAAGTGTTCAAAATCATCAAAGGCATCGACAATATGAACTGTAGTAAGTACTTCACTATCGACCAATCAAATTACACGCGGGGAAACGGTTGCAAAATTATTGGTAAATCTTTTAACTCACACGAATCTAAGAATTTCTTCTTCAATCGAGTTGTCAACTTGTGGAATGGGCTTCCCCGAGACGTTATAGACTGCAGCACCGTTGATTCATTTAAACTCCGCCTAGACAAATATCTCGCATCAAACCCGCGAACTGACTGCGTTTGTAAATGAATAACTTTATTTTATCCTCCCTCAGTTACTAACCCATCTGTCCCCTACTAACTTCCTAATCCTGCCACGGACATTAGTTCCCTTTCCAATGTTCCCTTACCCACTCTAAACCACTGTTTGGACACTTGATCCTCAATGTTTTGGAGGACAAGCAGCCTAGAAGGGTCACTAGAACTGTTGTTGCTTGATTTCCTTTGTACTCCTTTGTACTCTTCCATATTTCATCCCATCCATATTTCCCAGTTTCATCTCTCTCCTTACCCACTCTCCCCTGCTTCCATATTCTTTCTTACCTGCTGCCTTTACAGGGTGGACTTGTCTTCTTTTTAACATTAAGATGAAGATTTCGTGTGTTTAGGCATATTTTGTATGGCGTAGTTTTGGTCCATTTGGTGTTTATCTTTGTTGTTGTTTTTCTTGTCTATAATTCCAAGTAATTTAACCTCTATATTTTTATGTTTGCTTATTTATTTCATTTCTTATCAATAATTCTGAGCATTTTCAATTCTATTTTTCAAGATGTGCCTCCTAGTCTGAATATTTGTTTGTTTTTCCATCGTCCGATTTCTCCTTTCCCTTTTCCATAATACTCCGTTTCAGTTTGCATTATTTTCTTTATGCTGTTTCGTTTCTTTCCTCTTATCCCCGCTTCTTATCCTTCTTCCTTCCTACTCTTGCTCCTCCCCTTCCTTCCCTAATATTTGTCCTCTTCTTCCTTCTTCCTTATTCCTTCTTCCTCTTCGCTTTCTTTTTCCTCCTTTTCCGCCTTCTTTCCAATTCCTTCTCTTCCTCCTCCTTCTCTTTCCTTCTTCCATATTCCGTTTATCCTTCTTCGTACTATTATCTATCTTCTTGCTCCTCAGTCTTCTTCCCTACCCCTCCACTTCCTCCTCCTTCTCCTTCCCTATGCTTCCTCTTCTTCCTCCTCCTCCTTCCTCCTCTTCCCTATTCATTCTCTTTCTCCTTCTCCTTCCCTATGCTTCCTCTTCTTCCTCCTCCTCCTTATCCTTCCCTATGCTTCCTCTTCCTCTTCTTCCTCTTCTTCCTCCTCCATCAGTCTCCATTATCTTATATTCATGGCCTCTCAAACTCTCTCAGCTTCCCCTACCAAACTTTAGGACTCTCTCTCTCTCTCTCTCTCTCTCTCTCTCTCTCTCTCTCTCTCTCTCTCTCTTTCACATACACATGCACATACGGTCACGTTCGCGAGTGTATAACCACTACACGTCTTACTAATTTTCACACTTTCTCTGCTAAATTCCCCCCCCCCCCCTCCCCCCACACACTCTACCTCACACTACCCTATTCACACTGTTTGCGGCTTTGTCTCTTACGTAGTAACATTAATTCTTCTTTTGTTTTCGAATTTCATTTTTATGTAATTTTACAGCAGCTACTCTCTGTGTGTGTGTGTGTGTGTGTGTGTGTGTAGTACTATACTACTTTTTCTTTTAGGGCAAACACTCTACACCAGGTATTATAGAGATAGCCGGTTTGCCACAGTTATAACAGAAAACCGATTACGGCGGATGGCTGTGGCCTGATGAAGTCCATCCGTCTCTATATTTTGCCTTGGGGTGGGTGTTTGACTGTCTATATTTTTCATATATATGTGTTAATTTCAACTCTTTTCACTTGTGTGTGTGTGTGTGTGTGTGTGTGTGTGTGTGTGTGTGTGTGTGTGTGTGTGTGTGTGTGTGTTAGTGTTTGGATGTTTCTTTACTTGCTATTTTATTTGTATCAATTCAGCGAAAGCAGAGTGGTATCACGCGTACAGATCCCGCCCGTATATTGTGAACCACCAAGCCAGCTTGTCCGTCGTCCTTAGTCGTCGTCCATCCGGAAATTCCTTCTAGACCATTAAATGGAATTTCACCAAATTTCACAGGTATATCTATTTGTTCAATATATATACAAAATAGTCTTCAAGTTATTTTTGTTCGTATCCTCGTCTTCCCCATGGTTTTGCTGTATGTCTAATCTCCGGTGGTAGTATGTTTTGATTGATTTCCTTTGTACAATTTATATGTCTATCTATCTATATGCTCAGGCCCAATCCCCATTTTGGGGGTAGCCGACTCAAGACAGAGCAAGAACAGGGAAAACACAAAAACAACATAAAACAAAAAATAAACACAGATAAAAAACACAAACTCTCACACATCCAGGTCACCCAGGAGAAGACCCAGAGACCAGGGTAATCATAATTTATATGTATACAAGAATATTATCTATAAATTCACGAGTACTCTATTTTGGTTCTCCTTTCGTATTCATATTGTTAATCAGTTTAACTCCAGTCCCAATTTTACCATTTCTATATCAATATATATTTAGAGTACCTACAATCTTCTCTCTTCCCGTCATTGTATTTTCTATTTACGACTATTATATCCTCGTTTCTTCCTTTCCTTTATATATCTTCATCCTTGTTTGTTTTTCCTTCTCTCTTCTTCCCTCGGCTTTTCTCTTCTCCCTTCTCTTCGCCTCTTGTCCGCCCCTTTTTCGTTCTTTTGTTTTTGTTCTCCTCTCTACTCGCGTCTATCTCTCCTCCTCTTTTCTTACTCCTTCTTCCTTCTCTCTTCCTCTCTCCACTTTTATCTTCTCCACCCCCCCTCTTCTCCTCCCCCTTGTTTATTCTACCCCTGTGCTGTTTATCTTAGCAGTCTGGTGAGGTTAGCTTGGATCAGCCTCACTCGGTTTGCCTTGATTTCTCTCTCTCTCTCTCTCTCTCTCTCTCTCTCTCTCTCTCTCTCTCGATCCCTCTCTCTCTCTCTCGATCCCTCTCTCTCTCTCTCTCTCTTTCTCTTTCTCTCTCTCTCTCTCTCTCTCTCTCTCTCTCTCTCTCTCTCTCTCTCTCTCTCTCTCTCTCTCTTACAGACACATACTATCCTCAGCATAGAGGTTAGTTTGAATATGAACGATATTGGATGACGGCAATATGACTCCTTTGCTTTGTGTTGTATGTACTAATGCAATGCTATGAATGTCCTATATTAATACTATGATCAGATGAGATACACGGCAAGCATTAAAATAAACCCGATTGGCATATTCATATCAGCACCCTCTAGACACGATTTCCGCTCATACATTTCTTAAGAGATCCCAAAATATTATGAATCTTTGAACAATAATTTCGGGGGTTCATTACGCAGTTTGAAGACTCAGAAAGGGTCAGACTATGTGTCGTAGAGCGTACTTGTGTTCTGCTATCGTTTATGTAACCAGGTAATCAATATGGCGTCAGGGGGTGAATGGTTGTCCGCTCTCCATACGCTAAGGGCCCTCCACACCAACCCAAACCAAACCAACCCCATCCCGCCACCTCAATCGCCTTCTCTAGCTACCCCCCCCCCTCTCTCTCTCTCTCTCTCTCTCTCTCTCTCTCTCTCTCTCTCTCTCTCTCTCTCTCTCTCTCTCTCTCTTCTCTCTCTTCTCTCTCTTCTCTCTTCTCTCTCTCTCTCTCTCTCTCTCTCTCTCTCTCTCTCTCGTCTCAGATCCCCCCTCTATCTTATCCCGGAATTTATGCAGAGTATCAGGGCAGAATTTACGGCAGATAGGATCCACTGTCGGGGGGTTGACTGAGCTCTTTGGGGGGGGGGGGGTTACTTGAAGGGAAAGATGGAAGAGAAAAGAGGGGGGAGATGAATGAATGAATGAAGGGTAGATGAATGAATGGAGAAAAAAAAGGGGGTTGATGGTAGTAATGAGATTGATGATTGACGGCCCCCTAACGCTCTCAAAACCTGTGCCTGAGAAAATATATGTGGGAAGATGATCAAAATAATGAACTAAACATAAATGAAAAGGGAAGTGGAGGAATTGAAGAGAGAGAGTTACACAGATACTCAGACCACACACACCTTACGGTCCCAACTAGGTAGTCCGGTCTTAATACTACTAGTCAGAGACAGTTTATAGTGGAAGAATAGGACAGTAAAGTTGAAGGCTAAAGGCTAAAGTAGAAGAGAGAGAGAGAGGGAGGTATACGTTCGCAGGTTACTATTGCAATTGTAATTGATATTGATATTGAAATATTCTTATTCAGCCGTAATCTATAATTGCATTGTAAAAAAATACATATTTCATATTGTGCCTTATGAACATGAGCTCTCTTAAAAAGGAACGTACTTGTTTTGTCTCGAATTGAATCTCGCATAAATATTGCACTCATATTTTGGCTAATATGGTACATAAACATACTGCTCATGTACACACCCACATACATTCACAGAGATACACAAGCATGTACACGTAAATATACAATTATGCACACTCATCCATATACTGTACTGTACACACACACAAAGCCTGTGCATAGGTACAAACACATACACAAATATGGACCTATAACAGTTAGTGATATTACTCTTCATGTTGACATAATTGTGCCCACAAATTCACACACATATCCACATCTACATACACCTGTACACATATACTCACTAGCATGCTTCCACACAGTTCAAACACAAGCATATGTAGACCTATCTACAGAAATAAATGTGCAGCCATATATTTAATGTAATGGTTAATGCAGACGAATTGGGCTAAAGTCCAGCTGCATATATTTCATGGAAGAGCATTATGAAATAGTTACTTCCTTCAACGAAGTTGGATGATGGTTATGTTTTCACCTCTTGTTTGTCTGTCTGTCTGTAAACAAGATATCTTACAAATGATACGCATCGATTTTCGTAGGATTCAGTGGGCAGATAAGATACCCGCCAAGGAAGAAGTGATGCAATTTATGAGGCGATCCGCTTCATATGTCACACTGGTGTTATTGGTGTGCATTTAAGGGGAGATTTCCACTTGAGGGATTTTTTTCTTGACTCCTTTCTCCCTCATGTTTAGCCTCATTGTTTTTCTAATTTTAAGACGTTTGCCCCATTATTTTGACGATTTTAAGAACTTTCAACCAATTTCTGTCAATTTTAAGACCTTTCGTGCCATTTAGGTGTCGATTTTATCCTGGCGAGCGATAGCGAGCCTGTAATTTAAGAGGAACCGGCTTTCAGCCGGGACATTTTTCTACCGAAAAATGTACAAATTTATCTTGAAAGGGGCTCAAGGGGGTGTAATCTTAAGCTTGAAGGATATCTAGGGACCAAACTAAAATCCTCCCCTTAAGGTTATTAGGTGACACAACTGGCGTACCCAGGTGTCTGCGCTCTGCCGAGTTTCCCTCTAGTTGTTAATATTATTTAGTATATCTTAGTTAATATTATTTAGTATATCTTAGTTAGAAGATCTTATTCCTGGACTACCTACCTTTGGTTACCCAATTTGTGTTGTATTTTGTTTATTACGATTGTCTTTTATAAATATATGTGTTTATTGTAATTACACATGAGAGAAGGGACTAAACAAAATGTAATTAATACAAATGACCTTGCTTTATTATACCTCTGTCTACTATGCTTTGAAACTCTCCCAAGCAGTACATTTGCCTAGTCCATTTATTTGCCCTCTTTTGTTTCTTCTCTTCATTGCTTTTTAAAATAAGTTTCATATTCTCCCTGTCCTGTTATCCTTAATGTATATATTAAGCTGGGCTTTCTGTGTATTGCTTTTCTCTTTATAGGAGCCTACCTCGCTTGTTTTCTCTTTCTCTCCCTCTCTTTGGCTTGTATCCATTCGGCCCCATTCAGCCTACTGTTTTTTAGACGTTTACCCCCATCCAGGTGTTAATATTTTCCTGGCGAGCGGCAGCGAGCCAGCATATACTGTATATATGTATATATATATTTGTTTTTACAGCAAGCTAAATTTGTACATTTTTCGATAGAAAAATTTCTCCGGCGCAGCCGGATTTCTCCATACAATGCTGGCTCGCTATCGCTCGCCAGGAAGAAATCGACACCTGGATGGGGATAAACGTTTTAAAACAGTTGGCTGAATGGGGCTGAATGGATACAAGCTAGGGAAAGAGAGAATAGGAGAGAAAAATAAAAAAAGCCTGTGACCCCCTTAATAATCCTCTATGTTTTTGTTCTTCTAATTATTAGGTTAGTAAGAATAACAACATGCATCCTCGTGTGATTCAAGATCTGTTGTTACTTGGTTTCCGTTTGTACTCCTCTTGTCTCTCTCGTTTACTCCCTATTAGTCTTATTACTCCCTATTATAGTTTTGCTTTGGTCTCTAGGTCTTCTGTTCGGGCTCTGTCTCGAGTCGGCCACCCCCAACTATGGGGTGTGTGCCTAGGTACATTACATACATACATACCTACATACATACATACCTATTGTGTGATGCTAGTCAAAGTAGAAAATATAGCAGTATGCATTATCACTTGCATCTCTCTCTCTCTCTCTCTCTCTCTCTCTCTCTCTCTCTCTCTCTCTCTCTCTCTCTCTCTCTCTCTCTCTCTCTCTCTCTCTCTCTCTCTCTCTCTCTCTCTCTCTCTCTCTCTCTCTCTCTCTCTCTCTCTCTCTCTCTCTCTCTCTCTCTCTCTCTTATGCTCCTCCTGGTCTGACACTCACACAACCACTCTCCACCATCTCCTCGTCTGCAATATGCATACTCTCACTCCCTCTCTCTCTCTCGCTCTTCCTGTCCTCCACTCCTTGCTCTTTTCCTTGTTCACTTACGAATGTATCTCTCACTCCTGACTCTCTCACTCATTTCTTCTCTCTCTTTCTCTCTCGCTCGCTCTCGCACGCTCTCTCTCTCTCTCTCTCTTCTCTTCGTGTCTCTTACTTATCTTCTGTTTTCACCCCATCCTCCACTTCCTTGTTCAATGCCTCGTTCCCTTAAGATTGTATGTTAAGCCTTTCTCTCTCATTCTTTTTGTTTTCTCTCGTTTTCTTCTCCTCTCTAATTGTCATTCCTCTTTTCTTCTCCTATCTTCTATTCTCTTCCCGATCCCCACTTCCTTGTTCCTACCTGTGTTCACTTTAGAATGTACGTCTTGCTCTGTGGTGTGCTTTTGAGTTCATTGTGTGTTCTTTCTTTCTCTTCATCCTCATTTTTTAGTCTCTTATCTATTTCCTCGTAGGTCTGAAACTCAGGCATCTCTCTCTCTCACACTCTCTCTCTCTCTCTCTCTCTCTCTCTCTCTCTCTCTCTCTCTCTCTCTTGCAATACGTATATATAAAACTGTGTGTGAACCTCAGTATTATCTGCCTTCTACTTGTGTCCCCTTTTTAATTTCTTCGCTTATAACCCCCCCCCGCCCCTCCTCTCCTCTTCCTTCGTTCTCGTCGGTACCCCCAACGACCGCCCCCCGCGTTATGAAGTACCCGCCCCCCTTTCTCTGCCCCCCTCCTCCCCAGCCCCCCGTATTTATCTAATTGCGTGGAGCTTGTAGGAGAGCCAGCCACCAAGTTAAACACATTACACGCCATTATCGGATATTCATGTTCTCCGGGAATTTCTGCTCTCCGGCCTCGACTGCTCTGCCTTGTGTGCCCTTCCTGCCTCTACTTCTTTGCCTTGTCTACCTCTGCTACTCTGCCTTGTCTGCCTCTGCTCCTCTGCCTTGTCTGCCTCTGCTCCTCTGCCTCTGCTCCTCTGCATTGTCTGCCCTTCCTGCCTCTTCTCTTTGCCTTGTCTACCTCTGCTCCTCTGCCTTGCCTGTCCCTACTCCTTACCTGCCTTCTCTTCTACCTTGCCTGCTCTTCCTGCCTCTACTCCTTTGCCTTGTCTGTCTTTACTCCTCTGCCTTGCCTGCCTCTACTCCTTACCTGCCTTCTCTTCTGCCTTCCTGCCTCTACTCCTCTGCCTTGTCTGCCTCTGCTCCTCTGCCTTGCCTGCCTCTACTCCTTACATGCCTTCTCTTCTGCCTTGTCTGCCTCTCCTGCCTACTCCTCTGCCTTGCTTGCCCTTCCTGCCACTACTCATCTGCCTCTCCTGCCTACTCCTCTGCTTTGCCTGCCTTCTTCTCTTCCTTGCCTGCCTCTCCTGCCTACTTCTTTGCCTCGCCTTTACTGGCCCTCCGCCATTCTTGCCTCTACTCCTCTGCCTTGCCTTTGCCATGCCTCAACCAATCCTTGTCTCTGCTTCTCCTCTGCCTTGTCTGCCTCTCCTGCCTACTCCTCTGCCTTGCTTGCCCTTCCTGCCACTACTCATCTGCCTCTCCTGCCTACTCCTCTGCTTTGCCTGCCTTCTTCTCTTCCTTGCCTGCCTCTCCTGCCTACTTCTTTGCCTCGCCTTTACTGGCCCTCCGCCATTCTTGCCTCTACTCCTCTGCCTTGCCTGCTTCTCCTGCCTACTCCTTTGCCATGCCTCAACCAATCCTCTGTCATGCCTGCCTTCTCCTCTGCCTTGTCTGCCTCTACCGCCTACTCCTTTGCCTTGCCTGCCTCTACTCTGCCATTACTGCCTCTACTCCTGCCTACTCCTTTGCCTTTCCTTTACTACTCCTCTGTCCTGCCTGCCTCTATTACTTTGCCTTTACTGCTTTGTGCCTATTTTATGTTTACGTTTATTGTATTTATTGTACTTATTTATTTACTTGATTTTTCTTAATTATCACTTGTCTGGCATGTTCTCCCGTGCTTCATTATAATATGCGTAAGGGGGGGTGGTTGGTTTTTCTGCCCCCCCCCCCCCTTCTCTATATGTATGTATGTATGTATGTACAGTATGTATGTATGTATGTATGTATGTATTATGTATGTATGTATATGTATGTATGTATGTGTATGTATGTATGTGTGTATGTAGGATGTGTATGTATGTGTATGTATGTATGTATGTATGTATGTACAGTATGTATGTATGTATGTATGTATGTATGTTGTATGTATGTGTGTGTGTGTGTGTGTGTGTGTTTCGTTGGGATCTTTTCAGCTTTTAAGTGCCCGAAGTTAAAAATACATAGCCATGTAAAACAATATATATATATACCGGTATATATATATATATACCGGTATATATATACAGTATATTCCGGTATATATAAAGTAAATAAATAAATCTAATGGTAAAATGGTGCTCCAATAAAAATGATAAGACAGGGTAAATCAAAAGTAGACACACAAATCAAATGGAAAATCGGGAGCTCGTTAAGGGGGGTGACAGTCTTTTTTTCTTTCTTTCTCTGGCTTGTATCCATTCGGTCCCATTCAGCCTACTGTTGTAAGACGTTTATACCCATCCAGGTGTCAATTTCTTCCTGGTGAGCAATAGCGAACCAGCATTGTATGGAGAAATCCGGCTTCACCGGAGGCGAATAATATACAAATTTAGCCTGCTCTCAAGAACTTTAAACAAAATATGCTGGCTCGCTATAGGGCCGAATAGATACAAGCCAGAGAAAGAGAGAAAAGAAGAGAAAACAAAAAACCTGTGACCCCCCTTATAAAACAAATAATAATAATAATAATAATATTCTAATGACAAAATGGTGCTCCAATAAAAATGATAAGACGGGCTAAACAAAAAAGCAAATTCGCAAATCAATCGAGTAAAAAAAAAAAAAAAAAAAAATACAATAGGCTGTGGAATGGCCGGGTAAGAGGTTCAGGGTTTGTTTACATACGTCATTCATTGTTTGGTTTCGATTACAATGGTTGTTTGGGCGTTTTATCTGAGGAGCCCTACTACACTACTAGACCCGCTATAGTAATAGGGGCCAGCTCTATTTTCTCTGGGACTATACAGGATTGAAAAAGCGTGTAGCCTAAGAGGGGTGACCTGCTTTTTGTTATTTCTGTCCTATTCTCTCTTTCTCTGGCTTGTATCCATTCGGCACCATTCAGCCAACTATTTTAAGACGTTTATCCCCATCTAGGTGTCGATTTCTTCCTGGCGAGCGATACTGAGCCAGCATTATATGAAGAAATCCGGCTTCGCCGGAGAAATTTTTCTATCGAAAAATGTACAAATGTAACAAAAATAAAAAATATGCTGGCTCGTTACCGCTCACCAGTAAGAAATTGACACCTGGATGGGGATAAACGTCTTAAAACAGTAGGCTGAATGGGGCCAAATGGATACAAGCCAGAGAAAGAGAGAAAAGGAGAGAAATAACAAAAAGCAGGTCACCCCCCTTAAACTATACTGTATTAATTGTTATCCGTTTTAGTACCGGTGTCGTTCTTTCCACTTTATTGTAGCTACTATAGTCTATTCGCGGTAAGTAGGCGAGAAATCATGACCTCTAACCTTTGTAACTCAAAAACGACTAGAGTAATCGAGTTAATATCGCTACCATTTGGGAAGAGACAGTCAAGGAATAGATGTGGAAATTTACAGCCAATTTGCTCTAGCCCTTTTTGAGTTACAGAGGATCAAGGTTATGATTTCTCGCCTACTTACAGCGAATAGACTATAGTAGACGATTTTATTAAGTTTAAAAAGCGCCTCCAGCTATTAACAGGCCTCGGACTATCTCACTTACCCCTCTTTACTACCACAGATCCTTCTTAAACGGTACAATAATGTCTAAATATAACTAGAATAAATTTATAAATACGTCGCCGGTACACAAGGGGTTAAGAACACGACCATTGTTAGTTAACCCTTAGAGGATTAGGATGTATTTCATCAGTTTATTATGGCTTTCATTATATATTGTATACAGCTTAGAAAGGATCTGCGGGAATGAAATGGGTAGACTGTCCTAATTAACCTTCTGACTTCCATATCTAATCATATCCTAATCTAAATGAAGCCCTATATAATAGCCACAAAACAGATAAGTAATCAGTCATAGAATCTAGAAAGGGTTAAGTCTAAAAGATTTTTTTTCAAAAATGATGAAATTGATGTGGTTCTCGAAATAATAATAGAGCATTGTGTAAAAATTGGAAAAATATATATTATCATATAGTGACATACCTATTACCTTCTAAAGTAAGTCCTATAACATATACTAATATATATATATATATCTGTATATATATATATATATATATATATATATATATATATATATATATATATATACAGAGAGAGAGAGAGAGAGAGAGGTAAAGGTAAAGGTAAAGGTTTTGTGTGGCTTCTGTTTCCTTCCTATTCTCCCTTCCTTAGTGGCTGCCCAGCTTTAAGGCTAGGCTAATGGCTGCTTCATATATTTTCACTCTCTCTCCCCCTCCCTCCCTCCCTCCCTCCCTCTCTCTCTCGCTCTCCCTCTCCCCCTCCCTCTCTCTCTCTAACCGTTTATGTATATTTGCCTTCCGTCACTAAGATACTTGTTTATCACTTTGACCATCATTATTAATACCACCACCATTACCTTCCTAATTGATAGCCACGTTCTTCTTCATATCGTCCTCTTACTCCCAGCCGTCGTCCTCTACGTCACCAATTACTACTCCTTATTTCCCATTCTTATTTTCGTTTCACCCCGTAGAATCCCTAGCCCCTCCCTCCTTTTTCTTCCTCTCTCTCTCTCTCTCTCTCTCTCTCTCTCTCTCTCTCTCTCTCTCTCTCTCTCTCTCTCTCTCTCTCTCTCTCTCTCTCTCTCTCCCTCTCCCCCCCCCCCCTTACTTCTTTTGTCTTATCTGGATTTACCTGGTGTCTCTTTGGTACATATAGTGGCATCGATGACCGTAGAGCCCGTCTTTATTGGATGGGAATTGGGGCCAGAGACTGCTTGGAGGGGCGCCAGGCTTCCACCCCTCCCCCCCTCGCCTCCACATCCTCTCCTCTCCTCTCATGTCTAAGATCACCACCACCACATCACACCCACCTCCACCACCTTACCTTTCCTCTCCTCCCAACTCACCTCACCACCACCACATCACACCCACCTCCACCACAACCACCACCACATCACACCCACCTCCACCACAACCACCACCACATCACACCCACCTCCACCACAACCACTTTAACTCTACTCTCCTCTCCTCTCCTTTCCTGTCTAACATCACATCCACCACTTTACCTCTCCTCTACTCACCTCTCCTCTCCTGTCTAACATCACCACCACATCACACCCACCTCCACGACAACCACCTCCACCACCTCACCTCACCTCTCCTATCTAACATCACCTCCACCACCACCACTACTACTACCATCATCATAACCCCTCTACCCCCTTACCTCTTCCTTTTCTCCCTACTCACCTCACTTCACCTCTCCCCACCCTCCTCACCTCACCTCTCCCCACCCTCCTCACCTCACCTCTCCCCACCCTCCTCACTTCACCTCTCCCCACCCTCCTCAATTCACCTCTCCCCACCCTCCTCACCTCACTTCTCCTCAACTCCCCTCTTCCTCCATGTGGCAGTGTGAGATAAGCGACCTCTGACTTACCAACCCCGCCAGTGTGTGTGTGTGTGTGTGTGTGGCAAAGTGCTGTACCGCCGCTCTCTGTCTCTCTTTACTTATGCATACCATTATCTCCAAGCAAACACCTGTGGGGGGAGGGAGAGGAGGTGGGGGGTGTTGGAGGGGAAGTTGGGAGTGAGGAGTAGTTGGGGGGGGGGGGGGTGTTCAGTGGTGTTCAAAGGTGTTGGAGAGAGAGAGAGAGATATACTGACAGGGTAGACAGACAATGGACAGGCAAACAGAAAACATATATTAAAATGATAGACGACAGACAACATAGACAAACAGGCACACGGAATTGTAAACAGTCTTGCCTTTTATCCAGTGGGTAATCTACAAAATTATGTTCGCCTTACTCTTAAGTAATGTAAACGTATTGACCATTGTAGTTTTATTGCCAGTACTCTAATTCATATTTATGTTCAAGCTTTTGTTAGTATTACTGATTGTGTTTATCTCTATCACACACACACACACACACACACACACACACACACACACACACACACACACCTCCCAATAAAAGCAGTAGTTCGTTGAATTTACAATTTACGACTCCAGGTGCGTGTACATGTGCGTGTCTGGCTGAGTGTGTGTGAGAGAGAGAGAGAGAGAGAGAGAGAGAATTGTATCCAAGTATATCTACATAAAGAATAGTATATATTTAGCGCAGATACCTCCATAAGATGCCTTATAAAAAGTTTTCTTTGATATGTAGGTTAATAGGTAAGATACTGTGCATGTTAAAGTCATCAAAGTATTCCACACATTAAATAAAAATAAAAATTAATTCACCCATGAGTTAAGTATTTATTATAATATCTATGTTTTACAGTTATTCATTCTTAGGTGGTTTCATTTCTTAATGGTGTATTGTCTGCAGTTTTCCCGTTTTTCATACCACCATTTCTTGATCACATTTACCTCCCATTACCAATCAGTTTTATAGCTCGACCTACATTACCTCGCCTGCCCCCTTCATTCCCCTCTTTCCGACCCCCTCTCATCCCCCTACCCCCTCTTATCCCGCCGCCCTTCCCTACCGTCTCTCACCCCAGGCTACCACCTCTTATACCCCCTCCCCTCCCCCTCTCATCCTCCCTCCGCCCCCTCTCATCCTCCCTCCGCCCCCTCTCATCCTCCACCCGCCCCCTCTCATCCTCCCTCCGCCCCCTCTCATCCTCCCTCCGCCCCCTCTCATCCTCCCTCCGCCCCCTCTCATCCTCCCTCCGCCCCCTCTCATCAACAAATGCGTCCTACCAACCCTGCCCCCTTTATTGTTAACCTCAATAGACTTTTATGGCAGAACCGATGACGAATGGCTGAAATAATATATTGAACCAAAATAGCATTCACGGTAGAAAGGGAGATACCATTGGATTGGAAACCTTTATTATGGCGCCGTTATAGTAATGTACTTGTATATTCAACTTTATAATCTGTTTTGACAATGTGCGTTATTAGCCAAAGTTGGTCCCAACTTGTGCATTCAACGACATATGTGAGGCCCTAAATTGTCCAAAGCTATCCCGAACAGAATAAAATGTTCTCTTTAATTTGTGTACCTAACCCTTTCGTGTTCGGGGAGACGGAACTGCGTCTTCCTGGGATATTTAAATATTTTTATGGCCATCATGGGAGTTTAGAAACCTTTTGTTTAGTGTTTGCACCCCTGCAGTTATCATTGAGCTAGGTTATTGGCAGAAAAACTGTATTTGGAGAAGAATTGTGAGATTATGTTACTGGTATATAGAAATACTAAGCGGCATCTTAAGAGCCTGTAAGGGTGAAATATATACACTTCGGAGGCTTATTTTCCAGTTCGAGAGTTCATATTGGCCCCGGATTGTTGTTGAGTGTAACACATAGACCATCCCCTCACCCTTATCATCTCGTCTCCTTCCCTCGTATTCATATATTCATTAACTTATGCCACGAAGCCATTTCCCATTTTTTCTTTACGTCTATACCCAAAGGTGCTTCTATAATATGTACCGGTAATCAATTGAATAATATTGAATTTCGAATGAGATAAATTGCGCTTAATAATAGACTGACATTATTATTTGTGTCCCCCCATTCCAACTTTTACGTATCTCTTCACCTTTTTATTCTAATATTCTCAATAGTCTAAATATTACAATTTATAAATGTTATTTATCTCTCATATTCTTTGTTCTTCACGAAATACAAAACAAAATCTCAACTGTGCTTTACCGTGTTCTCGCCTTCATAGTTTTCATTTGTCTCCCTCCTTTGCCTTTCAACCTTCAACATGATCGAAACACAAGCGCCCTGACTTTCGTTTCTCATAATTATCCATCTTTATTTTTCTCATCCTCTTCCTCCTCACTCCGTTCATCACTCGTTAATAAGTCTGCATAGGTTACTTTGAAATACGAGCCCTTCGACTATCCATCTGTCCACTAGTCTTCTTCCTCCACACTCCACCTTATCTCCTCCACTTTAGGCTACATTTCCTTTCCACCTTCAACATCATCATCTTTCCTCCACCTTCCACCATTTCCTTCCACTCTCCACCTGCACATCTTCTCCAACTCAATCTCCCCACCTTTCCTGTCAGTCCACCATCTCCTTCCATGCCCCATCTCCATCTCTCCACTTCTTTCCAATTCCCCATCTGTCTTTCCTCGCCATTATCTCGCACACACTCCTCCACCACTCCATCCTCTCTCCACTGTCTCCTCCCACACACCACACCACCATCTCCTCTCCACTGTCTCCTCCCACACACACACCACCACCATCTCCTCTCCACTGTCTCCTCCCACACACCACCATCTCCTCTTCACTGTCTCCTCCCACACACAACCATCTCCTCTCCACTGTCTCCTCCCACACACCACCATCTCCTCCCTCACACCAACATCTCCTCCCTCACACCACCATCTCCTCTCTACCTGCACAGTGATCGAGACACAAGGTTCCCCCGACTGGCCGACCGTCAAATTGGTCTCGGGAGCGTCGTAACGAGGGTTGGACGCCGAGTTTACAGCCGTCGTAACCCCAGCTGCCCCTCGGAGGTTCTTCCCAGGCTCAATACTGCTACGTTGGAGAGGTTCGAAGGGGGATAGTTCGGATAGGTTATAGTTTTTGGTGAATTTTGTAGGTTGCTTTATAGTTTTGTGGATTTCGGATCGGTTCTCTAGTCTATGGTGCATTTTTAGGTTATTTTGACGGGTTTTTTTTTGGATTTCACATAGGTTCTAGTCTTGGGTGAATTTTTAGGTTATTTTGTGGATTTCGGATAGGTTCTAGTCTCTGGTGAATGTTTAGGTTACTTGCATGTTTTTGTGGATTTCGGATAGGTTCTAGTCTTTGGTGAATTTTAAGGATATTTTAAAGTTTCTAAGGATTTCACATAGGTTCTAATCTTTGATGATTTTTGGTAGGTTATTTTAAAGTTTTTGTGGATTTCGAAGAGGTTGTAGTCTTTGGTGATTTTTTTAGGTTAGTTTATAGTTTTATGAGTATTTGGATCATTTGGGTGCTTTGTGGATATTGACGCCTTTTCGATTGTTCATAGATTTTGAAAGCATTCGAAAATCGGGTGTTCTCGAGATATTCGGACTAGGTTTAAGCTTTATTTTTTTATTTTTTTTTATTTGTCAAGATTCGGTTAATATCTGGCTAAGTTGGTGGGTTTTGTGGATTAAATGCACTTCGATGATTTATAACTTGATAATGTATTTTTTTTTTTATCTGGGTCAAGGCTGCCACCATTAATCATTATTGTGCTTAGTCGATTATGATTATTTGTAA
This sequence comes from Paralithodes platypus, assembly GCA_032716605.1. Taxonomy (NCBI): domain Eukaryota; kingdom Metazoa; phylum Arthropoda; class Malacostraca; order Decapoda; family Lithodidae; genus Paralithodes; species Paralithodes platypus. The sequence continues at coordinate 64,208,721 of CM064482.1, forward strand.
CTTAATGGGGTTCTTGTCGGGGTTCCTATTGTGTTTTTTTATCGGGGTCAAAGCTGCTATCGACAATCGTTAGTTTGCTTAGATTCTGTTTCTTTTCAGCTGACGGTAAATTGCTATGGCCTCATCTTGATTATTCAGCTTTTATGAAGATTGTATAGTGAATTATGTAAACTTAGCATTCATATTGTGCATAAACAGTTGCATATTTAATCAGTAAGTCTGGGGATTGAATTTACCGCCCGCTGGAAAGAAACCCATTATAGTTAATTTGTATTATTTGTAAGTGGATAATATTGGGATTGTTATCGAGGCCACAGCTGCTGGTATCGGTAATGGTTAGTCTGTTTAGTTGATTATAGGAGCATTAAGGGGAGGTTTGGTTTTATGCTTAGCTTCATTATTTGTTTAGGTGTTCGCCCCATTATTAGTTTGGCGATTTTTAGACCTTTTGTGTTATTTAGGTGACGATTCTTTTTTTCCCTGGCGAGTATTTAAGACCATTTGGGTCATTTAGGTGTCAATTTTTTCCTGACGAGTGATAGCGAGCTGGGCCAATATTCTACCGCAGAAATGTACACATTTATCTCGAAGGGTGGTCTTGGGGTTGTCTGTTTAAGCTAATGGAGGTGTTGGGAGGAAACTAAAAAAAGAAGAAATATATATATATACCGGTATATATATATATATATATATATATATATATATATATATATATAATATATAATATATATTTATATACCGGTATATATATATATTTTTTTTTATGTAGCCGTGGACTTATTTTTAAACAGTAGAGTAGTCACAAACACTCCTTTTCCCCCATATTATTCTCCCTATATATTCAGTGGGTCATATATTAACCCTCCCATTAAAGTGATGAGCGTACTCCGGTAATGATGACACCACACACGCCTCTCATCACACGTCAGGCATATTAACGTCATCAGCTATGGGGAGAATGACGCCAATTTATCTTTACAATAGTCTCTGGTTTAGTAATGGCTACCTCTTGTTGCCTATACCTATTTATTTGTTCTATGCGTATTTATGATTATGCCTTTTCCACCAACCAACTTCACCTCTAAGCTCAATTAATGAAATCAACAAATACATGTGGCACTCCAGGGACTCGAACCTAGGATACTCACATCGAAATACCTTCTCATTCAAAAAGCTTGGAACTATACACAAGGTCAAGTTACTGTATATCCTTCTCCTTCTTTATATACACAGAAGGGTGAGACAGAATGAGTGAGGTGGGATGGATCAGTAGGATGGATCAGGTAGGATAGATGATATGTGTTGGAAGAAGTGTCACATTTTGGCTCCCTAAATCATCACATTAAACACAAAAATCCTGGAGGAATAACACCAGCATCAAAATGAAGCCGGAAATATATTGTAACGTTTATAATATGTCTTCTTAGAATCCGATAAACACTTCTGACTGTGTTCCTTCCTTCCTAAGCCGAATAAAATCATCAGGAGGTAGTCAAAATTGGTCATAGTGTAAATCACGAGTTTGATATGCCTACTGTAAGTCACACATAGAACGGCAGACGGAACATAGCACCAGGTATACAACATGGGCGTCTCGAGAATATAACAGTATGACGGATTCACCCTACAGAGGGGTCTCTCTAAGCATTATTCCCATATATACCTGGTAATGACCATGTATAACGCCCATTACACCCCCAACCCCCCGCCCTAACCCCTAGCCCCCAACCCTCACCGTCACACACACGCCAACCCCGCTCGTATATAGTAGGCAGACACGAACTGACCTCGTTTGACCTGACCTTTCGTGACCAAGGCATATATATATTTTAGTTTTGACAGCAAGCTAAATTTGTACATTTTTCAATAGAAAAATGTCTCCGGCGAAGCTGGATTTCTCCATACAATGCTGGCTCGCTATCGCTCGCCAGGAAGAAATCGACACCTGGATTAGGTCATGTTGGGTTACATTAGGTAAGGTCAGATTAGTTAGGACTGGTAAGAGTGGTAGTTTTAAGCTGGGTTAGGTCAAGTTGGGTTAGATTAGGTTAACAATAGGGTCAGATGAAGTTAATTTAGTTAAGATAGTTTGCGTTAAGTTAGATAGGGTTAGTTGGTTAGGTTAGGTTAGGCTATAGAATGGCCAATGGGTCAGATGAGATTAAGTTAGCTAAGTTAATTTAAATTAAGTGTGATTGGGTTAGTTGGTTAGGTTAGTTTAGGCTATAGATAGGGTCAGATGATATTAAATTAGCCAAGTTAATTTAAGGTAAGTGTGATTGGGTTAGTTGATTAGGTTAGGCGGGTCAGATCAGATGAGGTTAATATAGTCAAGATATGTTAAGTTAGATAGTGTTGGCTGGTTAGGTTAGGTTAGGCTACAGATTGTGTCAGATCAGATTAAATTAGCTAAGTTAATTTAAGGTAAGTGTGATTGGGTTGGTTGATTAGGTTAGGTTAGGATTAGTTTTATTAGATTAGTTTTGGATAAGTTTAGGTAAGTTAAGGATAAGATAAGATAAAGTTAAGGTACCGCAAGATAGGTTCGAGCAGATTATAGTCATTCTCTAGTTGTCTCTTCTGTTTACTCTGTTGTCGCTATCCTCTCTCTCTCTCTCTCTCTCTCTCTCTCTCTCTCTCTCTCTCTCTCTCTCTCTCTCTCTCTCTCTCTCTCTCTCTCTCTCTCTCTCTCTCTCTCTCTCTCTCGTCCTTCCATTAAGGGGGGGAGGGGGTAATGGGGAGGTGCATTTGGCTAATTAAAATGTCTACAACTTGTCCTGCCCTGTGTAGCTTGGGGCAGAGAGAGAGAGAGAGAGAGAGAGAGAGAGAGAGAGAGAGAGAGAGAGAGAGAGAGAGAGAGAGAGAGAGAGAGAGAGAGAGAGAGAGGGGACCGTTACATACTTTACATTTAAGGTAAATTCTTTATATATGACGACTAAACTACTGTCAAATAATTATTAACCCGTTTTCTTCATATGACTTTAGCTCTCTTATGACTTTGATCTCTCTTCACTCTTTACTATCTCTCTTAAGGGGGATGGTTAACTTTTTGGTAGATTTTTTTTCATTTATTTATTATTTTTTGTAGTTTCCTCCCTAGACCTCCACCAAACTTTAAAAAAACATCCATCAGATCCCCCTTCTAGATTAATTTGTACATTTTTCGGTAGAAAAATGTACCGGCCGAAGGCCGGTTACTCTTAGATTACAGGCTCGCTATCGCTCGCCAGGAAAAAAATCGACACCTAAATGGCACGAAAGGTCTTAAAATTGACAAAGAAATGGGACAAAAGGTCTTAAAAACACCAAACTAATGGGGAGAACGTCTTCAAATTTCAAAACTAATAGGGATAAACATGAGGGAGAAGGAGGTTCCGAAAAGCTAAGTGCCTCCCCGTAAAACGATTTTAGCTCCCTTCAGGCGTGTTTAGCCATTTTTCATTTTGTTTAGCTATTTTCAAACGCTGTGTGCTCCCCTTAGACGATGTACAGTATATATATATATATATATATATATATATATATATATATATATATATATATATATTTATATTCAGATTCTGCTAGTTATCTTCAGGGGAATATATTTTACTCAGGAAAACTTATCGCAGTGGGTGAAATTTTAAGTCTAACCAAATGGAATTCAAATCTCTAGTGCTACCGCGGCTTGAATATTGTAGCGTATTAACATCCCCATACAAAGCAGGTGAAATAAATGACGTAGAGAGTGTACAAAGAAATTTCACTTCCCATATAAGTTCGATAAAACAGCTACACTATTGGGAGCGTTTAAGAGCACTCAATCTGTACTCACTGGAACGTAGAAGAGAACGTTACCTAATAATATACACATGGAAAATCGCAGAGGGTTTAGTACCAAACCTACATACTCCGATAGTCATGAAATTCAGTGATAGGAGAGGCTGGGAATGCGAAATCCCCCGGATGAATAACAGGGGTGCTATGGGCTCTCTGCGAGAGGGCTGGTTATCACACAGAGGCCCACGTCTCTTCAACAAACTCCCACGGCGAGTAAGAGACATGAGGGACGTCTCGTTAGACAGCTTCAAGAGAGCCCTGGATGTCGAACTGCAAAAGGTGCCAGACGAGCCCATCCTCGCAAGGGAGCGAGCTGTCGCTTCAAACAGTCTACTGCACCAAATCACCACCCAAAACGAGGGGCGTCGCGCTCCTTGGTGCCGCTAGAAGAGTGGCGAACACATCATAAGGTATCATAAGGTAAGGAATAACATTATTTAGTAGTAACGAAAATTAATAGCATGCCGTGATTATAATAGAGGGAATTTTATTTGTATTTACTCAGTATGTTTTCTCTTCATTGTATTTCATTCAACAGCACGAAAAAAAAAAGTATGGCGAGGATATTGAGCCGATGTGGTTGATGCTATTTCCCTCGTGAATATTGTGTTAGCTACTTTATGGTGGAAATTAATGCAGTAGATTGGGTGGGAGTGAGAGAGGGGAGGGGAAATACTGGTGTGGAAAGGTATAGGGGGCTGGGATTTTTTTTTTCTTTTCTATGTGATTGAGGGAGACAAAAGGCAGAACTGCCTGTATCGAGTACCTCCCCCAGAGTTGAAAGAGTGACAGGGCCGAAATCAAGGGACGTTCGAGCCAAAATGGGGATAATGGGGAGGAGAGAGATAGAGTGTGTGTGTGTGTGTGTGTGTGTGTGTGTGTGTGTGTGTGTGTGAGAGAGAGAGAAAGGTGAGGGATTTAATATATGATAGATGTAAGATAAAGTAAATACACAAACTGAAAGAGATTAAGATGGTGGTGGCAGTGCTTGGGAAAATGAAAACGAGGGAAAGAGATCAGGTTTAAGAACAGATTTAAAATATAAATGTATAGCCTATATAATTAAATATAACAGACCTATACAAAGTTGCTCGAGACATTCCCTTTAGAACACGGTGAGCAAAAAAATTTCAAATCCGAAACTAGAGTCGGGTTGTAAGAAATAGAATACAAACTAGAAAATGTATTAGATAAATTAAAATAAGTGGAAGGCAGAGTAGTGGAAGACCGAAGTGGAAGGAAAGGGAGGGAGGTGGAGGGACATGAGAAGGTGGAAGAGGAGTCATTTAGAGTACCCCCCCCCCCCTTCTCATCATCCCCTACCCCCTTCCCCTTTCCCTCCAACCCCATGTGTGTTTAATCCTGTTTTCCATGAGGGAGAGGAAATGTGGAAGGCAGGGAAGGGGGGAGGGAGGCAGAGGAGAAAATGAACCCAAACTTTAATAAACTTTAAGGGGAGGTTTTTAATTTGCTCTCTAGACCTCCATCAAACTTTAAAAACAAAACAAAAAGGAAAATCTACGACTCCTCTTGGAGGGGATAGAAAAATGTTCCGGCCGTAGGCCGATCCTTCTTAAATTGCAGGAATAGAATTGACAACCAAATGTCATGAAGGGTCTTAAAATTGACAAAGAAATGGAGCAAAAGGTTTTAAAATTACCAACCTAATGGGGCGAACGTCTTAAAATGCGTAATTTGATCTTCTAGGGGTTAAGGAGAACATTGTGAAAGGTATGATATAATACAACAACAGGCAGTAACATAGGGATTGTGAAAAAGAGAGTTGTGAACAAAAGGCAGAACACAGCAGCGAAAAGCCCAGAATGCAAGAGAACCCCCTGAAAATACAGAAGATGAGAGAACGAAAACGGAACATGACCATAGGAATTATTACGGGAATTGAATGACTGAATATGTAGCAGCGCAACAAGTTAAAAAAATAAAAATAAATATGAAAGAAGAAATATATGGAGGAGAGAAGGAAGCTGAGAAGGAATTTGAATCGCAACAAGATGAATCACAAAAAGATGAAAGTGCAAATATATGGAAGGCAAAATATGGTAACACAAGAGAGGGAAGCTGAGAAGGAATTTGAAGCCCCACTTTGCCTTTCATCTGGTGGGTCATGAGGCCAAGAAAGGTGGAAGCACACACGAGAAAGAGAGAGAGAGAGCGAGCGAGAGAGAGCAAGCGCGAGCATGGTGCCCCCACTTCCAATTTCACATAAATATATTTATACTTCGAATAGTTTGAGCTGTAATGTTAATATTTTCAACTTAACACTGTGCCATTATTGAAAGAACAAGTGCATATATTCCTATTAATAAGAAATATGTAAGTAAATGTAAATAGATTGTATTTTAATTAAACTAAACATAAGCTAGTCTTCAGTGATATTGTATAATGTATTTTTTTGTTTCACTTTGACCAGCATCATAATTATGTATCATAATGTTTAAGTATATCAAAAAAGGTCCAAAGCAGGTGAGGAAGAGCAACATAAATATGAAGAGATGTTTACAATGACGAACTAACGGCAGACATGGGAAGTAAATAAATCGAAGAAATGCAATTGAGAACAGTCATTAAAATATATAACACACAATACAGGATATGAGAAAGCAACGCAAAATCGAGAAGGAAAGGAAAACAAATTGTAAACAGAGTTGTTGGAAATTGACAGAAAATGGAAAAAAGCAAGGTGGAGAAGGAGGATAATTGGAGCCCCCCCCTCCCCCCCCCCCTGCCCCCTCGCTTGCCCCTGGTTACCCCCTCTTGCCCTTCTCTGCTCTCCTAACCCCCCTCTTTCTCTTTTCTGCCCCTGCATTGCCCTTCTCTTGTTCCCCTCTTAACCCCCTACCTTCCTCTGCCCTTCTTTCGCATCCTTCAACCCTCTCCCCCCCCCTTTGCTCCTTTTTGCCCTCGTCTGCCCCAAATAGCCCTCCTCTACCCCACTTCGTACCCGGTGTGCCCTTTCTATCCCCTCTCTTACCCCTCGCCACTCGTCTCTTGCCCCCCTCTCAGCCCCCCTTTTCCTGCAGTGGCTTTTACTAGCCCCCCTCTTGCCCCCTCTCAGCCCCCCCTTTTTCTCCAATGCCTTTTTCTAGCCCCCCTCTTGCCTCCCTCTCAGCCCCCTCTTGCCTCCCTCTCAGCCTCCTCTTGCCTCCCTCTCAGCCCCCTCTTGCCTCCCTCTCAGCCCCCCTCTCAGCCCCCCTCTTGCCTCCCTCTCAGCCCCCCCTTTTCCTCTAGTGCCTTTAATCCTGTTTGTCGTGTGGGGCAGCAAAAACAGCCGGCCCAGGGGACGAACCTCGGACAAGGGGGACTACCACACAAATTATATTAAAATTGATCGAATGGAAGACGCGTAGAGGAAAAGGTGAGCGGGTGGTTGTGTGAACGATATTAATAGTGATAGTGGTAGTAGTAGCAGCAGTAATGATAGTAGAAGAAGCAAAGAATAAAAAAGACAATTTAAATGAAAGTTGAATGGAAGGCGCATATAACAAAATGTGAGGTGGTGGTGACAATGTCAGTGGTGTTGCTAGTTGGAGTAGTAGTAAAGATGAATGGAGGACAAAGGAAGTTGGAGTAGTAGTAAAGATGAATGGAGGACAAAGGAAGTTGGAGTAGTAGTACGGAAGAATGGAGGACAAAGGAAGTTGGAGTAGTAGTAAGGAAGAATGGAGGACAAAGGAAGTTGGAGTAGTAGTAAGGAAGAATGGAGGACAAAGGAAGTTGGAGTAGTAGTAAAGATGAATGGAGGACAAAGGAAGTTGGAGTAGTAGTAAGGAAGAATGGAGGACAAAGGAAGAACAGTAGAATAATAATACAGTTTAATATGAAGATTGAATGGAAGAAATGTGAGGTGGGGTGGTGGTGGAGACGATGGTGGTGGTGCTGGTGGAAAAAAGGGGGGAGCATCAAAGCGTCAAAAACTGATCCTATCATTTCATCAAATCTGCAAAAAGCTATCAATACATCAAATTTTCCAGATGTCTTCATTTTGTCAAAAAATAGTTTTTCCCCAGATCATATCAATGTGTTAGGTTAGGTTAGGTTAGGTAAAAAAAAAAATTATGATATGATATCATCCAGTCAGTTTCAGCCTTTTGTCAAATTGAAAAGGTCCAACTTTTTTGATGCTTTGAAAAGATTGCGTTTTTGATGTATTGATAGGGATGACACCCTTGGAATAGTTTTGACGCTTTGCAGGCGCCCCGAAAAAAGGAGTGACCACTATCAAGATATGAAACACATATTAAAATCCAAGACCCACCTACGAAATACATTTGTACATTTTTTTGGAAGAAAAATATTCTGGCCGAAGGCTGGTTCCTCCTAATTTACAGGATCGTTATTGCTTGTCGGGAAGAGATCGAAACCTAAATGGAACGAAAGGTCTTAATAATGACAAAGAAATGGGGCGAAAAGTTGGAAAATTGCCAAATTATTGGGAGGAACGTCTTGAAATGTCTAAAATAATGGCGCTAAACATGAGGGAGAAGGGGCCCCATTAAAACCAAAATCCTCTCCTTAAAGGGTTAATGAATGGGATCGAGGCATGAGATAATAATAATGGAATACGAACATTAACATCAAAAGGATAATATAATTGATTTGGAAAAGTGATAGATGAAAAACAAGGGAATAAAATATGTAAAAGGAAACGGTATAAAGAAAGAAACAGAGAGAGAGGCTAGGGGAAGGGGAAAACAGGGGAGAGAGAGAGAGAGAGAGAGGGGGGGGGGGGGAGGGGATAGACATTGTGTGAAGGGAAGTGAAAATACGGGAGAAATCTAGATTTGGAAGAGCATGTAAACGGAGAAAATATGATAAAATTGCACACAGAATAGGGAGAAGGATATGCAAAGACAAAGAGAGAGAGAATGAGAGTGTGAGAGAGAGAGAGTGAGTGAATGAGTGAGTGAATGAGAGAGAGAGAGAGAGTGAGTGAGTGAATGAGAGTGAGAGAAGTACATTCGAGACTCCAGAAAACGGGAATACAGTATATACCAGTATCTATTTATATGTGAGTGTGTGTGTATGTGTGTGTGTGTGTGTGTGTGTGTGTGTGTGTGTGTGTGTGTGTGTGCGGCGAGAGTGGGAATAAAGAGAGAAGAGTAGGGGAAAAGAGAGACATAAAAAAGAGGGCCTAAATAGAATAGGAGAGAGAGAGAGAGAAGAGAAGAGAAGAGAGAAAGGGAGGAAAGTGGAGAGACAGGAGAAGCAAAATCAAGGCTCCCGGGCAAGGCAAATATTGGACAGTGGTGGCGGTGGTCCAGGAGAGAGAGAGAGAGAGAGAGAGAGAGAGAGAGAGAGAGAGAGGAGAGAGGAGAGGAGAAGGTAGAGAGAGAGAGAGAGAGAGAGAGAGAGAGGAGAGGAGAGAAAGAGGGAGGGAGGGAAGGAGAAGGGTAGAGAGAGAGAGAGAGAGAGAGTTGGGTGATGTAGAAGAAGAGGGACGGAAGGGTGGATGGTTGGAGGGAGAGAAAGAACAAAGAAGTACAAAGGTAAACAGAGTGCAACAGAACTAACCTTTAGAGTTTAGAGGGTTACTAGTCTTCCTTCTTAAGGGAACCCACCTCACTTTTGTTTTCTCTTTCTCTCCCTCTCTCTTTGGCCTGTATCCATTCGGCCCCATTCATCCTACTGTTTTAAGACGTTTACATCCATTCAGGTGTCAATATTTTCCTGGCGAGTGGTAGCGAACCAGCACATACAGTATATATTTTTGTTTTGACAGCAAGCTAAATTCGATAGACAAATTTCTCCGGCGAAGCCTGATTTCTCCATACAAGGCTGGCTCGCTATCGCTCGCCAGGAAGAAATTGACACCTGGATGGGGATAAACGTCTTAAAGCAGTTGGCTGAATGGGACCGAATGGATACAAGCCAGGAAAAGAGAGAAAAGGAGAGAAAGATTAAAAAGCCGGTGACCCCCCTTAAGAGACAAATGATAGCATAGCCTGGAAGCTTCACTCCCACCCTTCAATCCCTCTAGTTTGAGACTGACAAGGAAATGTGTGAAGGATTCCCCTTGCAGCACGAAACGAGATGGTATCGAATTTATAGGAATATTGGAAAAGTTAACTGTGATCAATAACAAGAATGATTACGAGAGAGAGAGGGGGGAGATGGAAAACTGAGAATAACTCGATACAGAAAATAAGGTTACTGCAGGGACAACAATGCTAAAGAATGTGTAAATGCCAATTGATCTCTTTGCGTAGAAGTCCATGTTAAGCTGAATATAATTATCTTTGGGTAAACCAAAATTCTCTTCAACACTTGTAAAAGTTTATAGAATATTTGATAATATATAATATATAATATACTGTAGGTATCTTACGGGTATCCATATTATATGAATAATTTACTGGGACCCTTTAGAACATAATGTGAAAATTGGGCGTTTTCTGCGAATTCTGAACTTGTTTTTTTCTTTTTTAACTACATTAATGTTGAGTATACTACTACAAACGGAGTTATTACAAAGTATAATGTTCCCATCTCTCATACTTTGAAGAATATTCTGGGAATATTAAGCACTTATTAGGATTTTGATCGTTTCCTAGAATCATTACCATTTAACAAGGGTAATATGTCCTGCTCTGGTGATCTGAACAATATACTGAGAATATTAATCAATTATTAAAGTATTTATCAGGAATATCGAGTATTTAGCAAGACTGTCGTATCTTCACTTCAGGAGCTGAACAGTTCACTAAGAATATTCAGTATTTACAAGTAATGTTGAGCATTTGCAGGGGAAATCCAACATTAATAGGAATACCAAACATTTACCAAGACTAATTGACGAATTATCTCAAAATCTGAATAATTTACTATGAATGCTCATGAGTTAGTAACAATATTGAACATTTACTAAGGAGATAGAAGCTTTACTAGGGATATCGAAAATTAACTGTGGATATTGAACATTTTACTAGGGAAGCTCAAACATATCCTAGGAAAATCGAACATTTCCGAAGGATTTTGAACATTTCCTAAATATATCGACAATTTACTGGTGATATAAAAAAAACATGTATTAACCCCTTATGATTATGACGCAATTTGACAGTCTATTGTGGCTATCATTAAACGATTTTATACGACTTAGGAAGGATCTGTGGGAATCAAGAGGGTAAAGACAATCTCAATTAATCCTCTGACTTCCATTTACCCTTCGTATCTGAATATAATCGCGTTTTTTTTCTTTCTCTCCCTCTCTCTTCGGCTTGTATCAATTCGGCCCCATTCAGCCTACTATTTTAAAACGTTTACCCCCATCCAGGTGTCAATATTTTCCTGGTGAGCGGTAGCGAGCCAGCATACAGTATATATATTTTTGTTTCGACAGCAAGCTAAATGTGTACATTTTTCGATAGAAAAATGTCTCCGGCGAAGCTGGATTTCTCCATACAATGCTGGCTCTCTATCGCTCGCCAGGAAGAAATTGACACCTGGATGGGGATAAACGTCTTAAAAAAGTTGGCTGAATACGCCCGAATGGATACAAGCCAGAGAAAGAGAGAAAAGGAGAGAAAGATAAAAAAAAAAACAGTGATCCCCCTTAATAATAGCCAGAATAAACTGTCAACATTAGTTCTAATCCTCAAGCGGTTAACAATATTGAGCATTTACTATATAAACAAAATAGGGAGTTTGTACATTTACCCCAAGAGCATTGTGTCCCGCTCTGATGATCTGAATAATTGTTTAGTGGTGGTGTGAATTGCAGGGTGTGCGTGTGTGTGTGTGTGTGTGTGTGTGTGTGTGTGTGTGTGTGTGTGTGTGTGTGTGTGTGTGTGTGTGTGTTCGGTTTCTGGGTGGCTGGCAGGTGGAAAGGGATGTTTAACTAAGCCTCACACCACAGACACCACACACACACACACACACCACACCACACCACACCACATATATACATACTGTATACATAGACAGGCATATACTATACATGACACACTTGCACCAACTCGCCCAAAAATTTAGTCGCGAAAACTTTTATACGTACATGACCACGAAAACACTACGCACATACAAACACGCTTTTACGCAAACACACGTAGACAATGCACATAATCATATAACCACATACACACACAATTACGCACACAGTATTACACGAACACACGAAGCCAATACACATAATTAAATGAGCACATACAGTATGCACACAACTACCGTCACATTATAACACACACACACACACACACACACACACACACACACACACACACACACACAAGGTGCAGGAATTGGGACATTGAGAGACATACAGAATTTCCACGCATAGGTTGAAGCGATTGGTGGACCCCGTTGTTTGGGGTAGTGTTGTGGTGTGTGGTTGTGGTGTGTTGTTGTTGTGGTGTGTGTTTGTGGTGTGTGGTTGTTGTGGTGTGTGGTTTTGGTGTGTTGTTGTGGTGTGTTGTTGTGGTGTGTGGTTGTGGTTGTGGTGTGTGGTTGTGGTGTGTTGTTGTTGTGGTGTGTGTTTGTGGTGGTGTGTGGTTGTGGTGTGTGGTTGTGGTGTGTGGTTGTTATGGTGTGTGGTTGTTGTGGTGTGTGGTTGTTATGGTGTGTGGTTGTGGTGTGTTGTTGTTGTGGTGTGGGGTTGTTGTGGTGTGTGGTTGTTATGGTGTGTGGTTGTGGTGTGTGGTTGTTATGGTGTGTGGTTGTGGTGTGTGGTTGTTATGGTGTGTGGTTGTTGTGGTGTGTGGTTGTTATGGTGTGTGGTTGTTATGGTGTGGTTGTGGTGTGTGGTTGTGGTTGTGGTGTGTGGTTGTGGTGTGTGGTTGTGGTGTGTGGTTGTGGTGTGTGGTTGTGGTGTGTGGTTGTGGTGTGTGGTTGTGGTGTGTTGTGGTGTGTGTTTGTTGTGGTGTGTGGTTGTTGTGGTGTGTGTTTGTGGTGGTCTGTGGTTGTTGTGTGTGGTGGTGTGTGGTTGTTAATGGTGTGTGGTTGTGGTTGTTAATGGTGTGTGGTTGTGGTTGTTAATGGTGTGTGGTTGTGGTTGTGAATGGTGTGTGGTTGTTAATGGTGTGTGGTTGTGGTTGTTATGGTGTGTGTGGGTTGTTTTGGTGTGGGTTGTGGTGTGTGGTTGTTATGGTGTGTGGTTGTTGTGGTGTGTGGTTGTGGTGGTGTGTGGTTGTGGTGTGTGGTTGTTATAGTGTGTGGTGGTGTGTGTGGTTGTATGGTGTGTGTGGTTGTATGGTGTGTGGTTGTTGTGGTGGTGTTGTTGTGGTGTGTGGTTTTGTGGTGTGTGGTTGTGGTGGTGTGGGTTGTGGTGTGTGGTTGTGGTGTGTTGTGGTTGTGGTGTGTGTTTGTGGTGGTGTGTGTTTGTGGTGGTGTGTGGTTGTGGTGTGTGGTTGTGGTGTGTGGTTGTTGTGGTGTGTTGTTGTTGTGGTGTGTTGTTGTTGTGGTGTGTGTTTGTGGTTGTATGTGGTTGTTATGGTGTGTGGTTGAGGTGTGTGGTTTATTAACTTTTAGACCATTACTTAAATTTATTTAACATCACCTTCCTATAATTTGTTCATCTATATTGACTTTTGGACCATTACGTAAGGTCATTTAACATCACCTTCACATAATTTCGCTCATCTTCATTTACTTTTAGACCATTACTTAAGCTCATTAAATATCACCTTCACATAATTTCGCTCATCTTCAGCTCATTTAGCATCACCCTCACATAATTTCGCTCATCTTTATTAACGTTTAGACCATTACTATAGCAAATTTAACAGTGCCCTTACATAATTTCCCTCATATTTAATAAGTTTTATACATTTGGCTAACTTAACATCACCCTCACATAATTTCGCTCATCTTTATTAACTTCTAGACCATTACTTAAGGGGGGTGACCTGCTTTTTGTTATTTCTGTCCTTTTCTCTCTTTCTCTGGCTTGTATCCATTCGGCCCCATTCAGCCAACTATTTTAAGACGTTTATCCCCATCTAGGTGTCGATTTCTTCCTGGCGAGCGATAGCGAGCCAGCATTATATGAAGAAATCCGGCTTCGCCGGAGAAATTTTTCTATCGAAAAATTTACAAATTTAGCTTTCTGTCAAACAAAACTAAAAAATATGCTGGCTCGCTACCGCTCACCAGTAAAAAATTGACACCTGGATGGGGATAAACGTCTTAAAACAGTAGGCTGAATGGGGCCAAATGGATACAAGCCAAAGAAAGATAGAAAAGGACAGAACAAAAACAGGTCACCCCCCTTAAGCTCATTAAACATCGCCCTTACATAATTTCGCTCTTCTTTATTAACTTCTAGACCATTTTCCGGGAGCTAGACAATGCAGCGAACCCAGGCTCTTTTATTTTCCTTCTTTTATTTTTAAGTTCCCCTGCAGCATTTAAGGTCCAAGGCAGAATGTCCAATATTTACTGACTCACGGCCCAAACTTTGCCTTCCTTCCTTCTTTTTTTTTTCTTTAATTTTCCTTTGTAATTTCCGTCTCTTTCCTTCTTTTTCCTTAAATTGCCTTCGTTTCCTCAATCCCTACATTGTTTCCTTAATTTTATCTTTGTTTCCTTGTTAAACCTTAATTGTCCTTAGTTTCCTTAATTCCTTTGTCCTTTCCTTCTTTACCTTTGTTACCTTACTTCCTTCGCCGTTTCCTTCGTTTCCTTAATTCCTTCTTAGTTTCCTTCAGTTCCTTCTCTGGTGTCTTTCTTTCTGCTTTATTCCTTTTCCTTCTTTGCTTCATTCTTTGACCTGTATTTCCCCCTTCGTTTCTTCTTTTTCCATCATTTCCTCCTTCGCTTTCTTTGACCTTATCGTATGTTTCCGTTTTCTCCTTTATCCCCAAATTCGTTCGTCTTTCTTTTGATTTCGTTCCTTGCCTCTTCTTTGTTCAATTGTCTTTTCTTTTCCTTCGTTCCCTCTCTTATTTTCGTTCCATTTTCATCTTTGCTCTCGTTTCTTATATTATTTAATTGCTTCTTTCTGTATTTATTCAATGTTATCAATATCGTCTTTCTTAGTTTCTCCTTGTTTTGCGTTTTTTGTCTTACGTATTCTCCTGTGTTCTTTATTCGACGTATTCTCCTGTGTTCTTTATTCGACGTATTCTCCTGTGTTCTTTATTCGACGTATTCTCCTGTGTTCTTTATTCCTTCTCCGTTTCATTATTGTACTTTGTCATCTATACAATAATGTCTACCTTCCCCTTTTTTCCTTAACCCTTTTCCCTTCTTTTCCTCCTTTCTCCCCCTCCCTCACCTTCTCTCCTCTTCCTCACTTTCTTTCCCTATCTTACTCTCCTCCCTTCCTTCGTGTTCTCCCCCGATCTATACCTTCCTCTCTGCTCTTCTCCCTTTCCTTAACCGTCTTCTTCTTCTCCTCCTCCCCCTTCCCTCAACCATCCCCCCCTCCCTCCATCTCTTCCCTCCTCCTTCTCCCTCTTCCCTTGACCATCTCCCCCCACACTCCCCCCTTTCTCATCCCCCCCCCCATCTCACCCCCCCCCATCTCCTCCTCCCTCCTCCTCCTCCAACTTTATGAAGGCCCAGCACTCCTATTATTTTACTTTTTTTGTCTCTCTCTCTCTCTCTCTCTCTCCTCCCCCTCTCTCGCTCTCTCTCTCTCTCTCTCTTCCCCCTCCTCTCTCCTCTCTCTCTCGTCTCTCACTCCCCCTTCTCCATCATCTCCTCCTCTCGCTCTCCCTCTCTCTCTCCCCCCCCCCCTCTCTCTCTTCCCCACCTCTCCTCCCCCCTCCTATCCCCTCCTCTCTCTCTCTCCTCCTCCCCTCCCCCCTTCTCTATCGCCCCCCTCCTATCTCCTCTCTCTCTTCTCTCTCTCACCTCGTCCTCTCTCTTCGCTCAATCGTCCCCTCTCCTCATCTCTCTCTCCATCTTCTCTACTCTATTCTCTCTCTCTCTCTTGTTCCACTTTTATTCTCGTGGCTGCGGAAGACTCCAGGGCTTGTCTAGTAGTTTTGTCTGTCTCCGCCTTTATATTTACTATTGGCTCTTTGAGGAGATTCACATTTATAGATTTCCCCCCCCCCCCTCCTTAAGGGGAGGTTTCCACTCCAGGGATTTTTGTTCGAACTTCCTTCTCCCTTATGTTTAGCCCCATTGCTTTTGATATTTTAAGACTTTTGCCCCGTTAGTTTGGCTATTTTAATAACTTTCGCCCCATTTGTCAATTCTAAGACCTTTCGTGCCATTTAGGTTCGATTTGTTCCTGGCGAGCGATAGCGAGCCTGTAACTTAAGAGAAATCGGCCTTCGGCCTGGACATTTTTCTACCGAAAAATGTACATATTTATCTTGAAAGGGGGTCTAGGGGATGTAATTTTAAGGTTGATGGAGGTCTAAGCAACACACTAGAAACCTCCCCTTAAGTGCCCTTATATCCATTGTAATTCCATGTTTCTGTTTACCGATTTGGCAGCATAATAGTCTCGTCTTTTATTTGAGAGTAAATAATGTAGATTTCTTCAATTATGTATAAGTTAAGAAAATGATTGGTGGTTTCGTATAGATTATTGTGTATAATATACTGTACTGCATGTATATATGTATGTATGTATGTATAATTTTAAATTTTATTAATTGATTTTTGTAAAGCTCGATTCTCATATTTGTTTCAGTTTCGTATATCTATTTCAATATTATTAATGAATGGTGAAACATATTATTCAATTTGCAACTCGAGTGTCATGCAATACAATATGTGTATTTACAATTTATCAGTGGTAAAGCCCAACGGTACCATGACGTCACCCCGCTTTATTTACAATTTATCAGTGGTAAAGCCCAACGGTTAACCATGAACGTCAACCACCCCGCTTTATTTACAATTTAATCAGTGGTAAAGGCCCAACGTAACCCCATGACGTCACCACCGCTTTATTTACAATTTATCAGTGGTAAAGCCCAACGGTACCATGACGTCACCCCGCTTTATTTACAATTTATCAGTGGTAAAGCCCAACGGTACCATGACGTCACCCCGCTTTATTTACAATTTATCAGTGGTAAAGCCCAACGGTACCATGACGCACCCCGCTGATTACAATTTATCAGTGGTAAAGCCCAACGGTACCATGACGTCACCCCGCTTTATTTACAATTTATCAGTGGTAAAGCCCAACGGTACCATGAGTCACCCCGATTTATTTACAATTTATCAGTGGTAAAGCCCAACGGTACCATGACGTCACCCCGCTTTATTTACAATTTATCAGTGGTAAAGCCCAACGGTACCATGACGTCACCCCGATTTATTTACAATTTATCAGTGGTAAAGCCCAACGGTACCATGACGTCACCCCGATTTATTTACAATTTATCAGTGGTAAAGCCCAACGGTACCAATGAACTTCACCCCGCCACCCCGATTATTTACAATGTAGCAGGTGGTAAAGCCCCAAGGTCACCATGACGGGTACCCCACCCGATTTATTTACAATTTATCAGTGGTAAAGCCCCACCCCCCGGTACCATGACGTGCACCACCGCTTTCCGCTTTAATTATTTTATCAGTGGTAAAGCCCAACGCCCAACGTAACCACATGACGTCACCCCGCTTTATTTACAATGTTATCAGGGGTAAAGCCCACGGCACCATGACGTCACCCCCCGATTTATTTGACAATGTATCAGTGAAGTAAAGACAACCGGTACCATGACGTCACCCCGCTTTATTTACAATTTATCAGTGGTAAAGCCCAACGGTACCATGACGTCACCCCGATTTATTTACAATTTATCAGTGGTAAAGCCCAACGGTACCATGACGTCACCCCGATTTATTTACAATTTATCAGTGGTAAAGCCCAACGGTACCATGACGTCACCCCGCTTTATTTACAATTTATCAGTGGTAAAGCCCAACGGTACCATGACGTCACCCCGCTTTATTTACAATTTATCAGTGGTAAAGCCCAACGGTACCATGACGTCACCACCCCGCCTCCAGCCAATGAGGGCACACAACGCGGACACAATGGACCAATCACCATCAAGGCTTCAATTCAGCGGGCCAATCAAGTGGGTCTGGGTGGTATATCGGGTTATCTGGGGTGTGCTTGAGCTATAGTTCCATCCCCACGGCCCTTTTAGTACCCCCTGTCTTTGCTTGGAGGGTTGCTTGCCTCTTGCTTTGGTGTTGTTCATCTGCTAGTTTCGATTCAATTAGTTTTGTTCTTGAAGTGTTATTTGTTTTAATGTTGTTCCCTCGGATTTCATACAATCCGCCCGGGATTCGAACCCTGGCCCTTGTGTTCACCAGGAACTTGTGCTAACCACTACACCACACTGTACGAGTTCCTGTTGATCACAAGGTCCAGGGTTCGAATCCCGGGTGGGTTGTATGAGTTTTTTCTCAAGTGGCATTGCTTGATATTAAGATTCCATCGGAATTGTTATCGATTTACACATGCGCGAGATATCTCAATCTATATAACATATATAAGTATATTCCCTCTGGCTACCAAATGTGTTTTATTTATATTTATTGAGCTATTGATATATTTTTGTTTTGTTTTGAGAGAGAGAGAGAGCGAGAGAGAGAGAGAGAGAGAGAGAGAGAGAGAGAGAGAGAGAGAGAGAGAGAGAGAGAGAGAGAGAGATTGTATTCGATTTTTATTGCCGGTCATTCCACTTTATCTTGTATTTTTATTGCCGGTCATTCCACTTTATCTTGTATTTTTATTGCCGGTCATTCCACTTTATCTTGTATTTTTATTGCCGGTCATTCCACTTTATCTTTCTTGTATTTTTATTGCCGGTCATTCCACTTTATCTTTCTTGTATTCGTTTGTTTTGGTCAAGGATCGGTATCTCCTGCGTTATCTTATTTTCTTTTCGCCATTTTCGTTTTCACTTTATTTTCTTGGGCCTTGATTTCTATTGTACGGAGAACAATAATGTCATTACCTGATTGGTGGGTCGGGGGAGAGGAAAATGGAGAGAGAGAGAGAGAGAGAGAGAGAGAGAGAGAGAGAGAGAGAGAGAGAGAGAGAGAGAGAGAGAGAGAGCGAGAGAGAGAGAGAGAGAGAGAGAGAGGAGAGAGATTTTACATAGATTTACATATATACACTGGCCACAACGACCTTAAAACGAATCCAACGAGTACGAGGTTGGTCAGTACTTAATTCTAGTAGCGAGAGAGAGAGGAGGTACAAAGGAGTACAAAGGAAATCAAGCCACCACAGGATCTAGTGACCACTTCTAGTTTTGCTTGTCCTCCAAAACACGGAGGATCAAGTGTCCAAACAGTGGTTTATAGAGTGGGTTAAGGGAACATTGGAAAGGGAATTACTGCCCTGGAACTAATGTCCGTGGCAGGATTAGGAAGTTTAGTAGGGAACAGATGGGTTAGTAACTGCAGGGAGGGGGATCAAATAAAGTTATTCAATTTACAAACGCAGTCAGGTCGCGGGTTTGATGCGAGATATTTGTCTAGGCGGAGTTTAAATGAATCAAACGTGATGCAGTCTTATAACGTTTTCGGGGAAGCCCATTCCACCACAACAAGTTGACAACTCGATTGAAAGAAGAAAGCTTAGATTCGTGTGAGTTAATAAGATTTACCAATAATTTTGCAACCGTTTCCCCGCGGTGTAATTAAGATTGGTTGATAGTGAAGTACGTTACTACCGTGCATATTGTCGATGCCTTTGAATGATTTTTGAACACTTGAATTAAGTCCCCTCTTAATCTGGGGCTGGGTGAAAGAGGAATAGATTTAATTCTCTGAAGAAGACACGCTCTTCGTATGGTTTGGTTCTTATAGACTATGTATCATTTTGGTAACTCTACGTTGAACTCGTTCTAGCTTGTTTATATCTTTTTGGTAATAAGGGCACCAGGATTGAACGCAAAGTATCTCCAGAAGAGGGCGGACTAAGGAATTGTAAAGGGTTGAGGATAATTTCTTTGGTTTTAATGCTCAAATGCCCTGCCCTATAAAGCCAATTATTTTGTTTGCCTTCTTAAACAACTTCTGAACATTGTTGACTTCGTGTTTTAGATTACTCGATATTGTTACTCCCAGATCGGTTTTCTGTCTCTGTTTACATTCTTAAGCTGAGTGCCATTCATCGAATAGTTTGCTTTCTCATTTAGGTATCCGATATGTAGTACTTTACATTTATCCGCAGTGCAACTCATTTGCCAAATTTGGGCCCCAACATGGTCAATTTATCTAGATTGTGTTGCATATCGTCAACTTGTTCTGTTGAGAGTACGCTAATTTGCAATTTTTGTATCGTCATCAAATTTTGAGATTGTACAGGTGAGGCCCTCATCTATGTCGTTTGATGTCCATTTAGAAAGAGAATTGGTCCTAAGTACCGATCCCTGGGGTACCCCGCTACTTACATTGGTCCATTTAGATGCCTTACCGTTTATTAACTACTCTTTGCTTTCTGTCGCTTGAGCCAATTTTCTATCCATTTCAACACACCGTCTTGTATTCCATGCGCTTTTAGTTTTAGGGCAGTAAAACGTTTGTGGGGAACTTTGTCCAAAGGCCTTTTGAAAATCAAGGTATATAATAGCTACAGCTTTAACTCTCATCGTAAAGCGGTTGAGGAACACGTGGAAGAAGTCTAAGATGTTTGTTAAACAGGACGGTTTTTTTCGAAAGCCGTGTTGAGCTATCTTTAAGTATGTTATTTCTTTATTTTCCTCTAAGTGATTTACGAGTTCTGTCTCCGTATGACCGTTTCTAAGCATTTTAACATACAACTGAGGTTAAGCTAATTTGGACGATTAGTTACTGGGTAGGGATTTGCTGCCTTTTGTGGATATCGGTGTTTAACGTTGGCTAGCTTCCCACTGAATCAGGCATGTAAATTCCAGACTGCAAGGATTTATTGCATAGTAATGTCAGTGGTTTGGAGAGCTCATCCCTTAGCTTCCTTCAGAACTCTAGGCGAGATTGTATCAGGTCCAGGCGTTTTAAGTTACCTTGAGTTTATCTAAACAATTCAATACTTTCTCTACTTCTCCTCGGTAACGGTGATATTGCTTAGTAACCTCGGAATTATCAATCTGAAATCGGCGATGTGGTAGGGATATCAACACTGAGGTCTTCTGTTGTAAAAACTGGGATGCAAAGAAGGTATTGAGGGCATTACTCATTTGTACGTCGTCTTGGGTGTATTCTCCATTTTCATCGACTAAACGGTCCAACAGTTGAAGGAGTAACTACTTTTTCTTTTCTGATATAACTATAGAATTCTTTCGGGTTTGTTTTTACTTTGATTTCGCAATAATGTAACTCTAAGGTTCTTTTTTACTTTGCTTAAATTAAACTTTTTGGCTTTGGCGTCGTAAGCTCTAAACAAATTTCACCCGTTCTTTCTCTTCGGTCATTTTGTGAGGATTTTAATCTATAATTAGCAAATTTTTTAGCAACGCAGGCAAGTTTGAAATATATCTTTTATTCCAACCAATCTTGGGCTTATTATTATGGCCTGGACGCCAAGAGAGAGAGAGAGAGAGAGAGAGATTTCGACAGTAGCATAGCTAGAATCTTATTAAATGTAAAC
>CM064482.1:64230154-64268567 GCA_032716605.1 Paralithodes platypus
ACCGGTATATATATATATATATACAGTATACATATATATATTATATATATATATATATATATATATATATATATATATATATATATATACCGTATATATACCTTACTCCATGTTTCGTTCTCTCTCTCTCTCTCTCTCTCTCTCTCTCTCTCTCTCTCTCTCTCTCTCTCTCTCTCTCTCTCTCTCTCTCTCTCTCTCTCTCTCCTCTCTCTCTCTCTCTCTCTCTCTCTCTCTCCTTTTTTGTCCGTATAGTGATGGAGGCATACCCGGTAATTTAAGGTTCGTGGCGACAGATAGTCCTTATAATTAAACTGGCCAGAGAGAGAGAGAGTGTGTGTGACAGTGTGTGTATGAGAGTGAGAGTGAGAGTGAGTGAGTGAACAATTGAGAGAGAGAGAGAGAGAGAGAGAGAGAGAGAGAGAGAGAGAGAGAGAGAGAGAGAGAGAGAGCGAGAAAGAAAGAAAGAGAGAGCTAACTGTTTACACCCCGTCTAGACTGAGCGTCGGGGGGTTCACCTGAAATTGGTGCCCTCTACATGGTGACGCGCATGATTGACGTACAGAACACTACTACATGACAGAACTAATGCTGAGAGAGAGAGAGAGATAAGAGATACACTAACCACATAGACCTTACAACACAAATGAGGTGGTGACTAATCAATTCTAGTAGAGATAGCAAAACCCAAATTAATGGGAGAGAGAGAGAGAGAGAGAGAGAGAGAAAGAGAAAGAGAAAGAGAAAGAGAGAGAGAGAGAGAGAGAGAGAGAGAAAGAGAAAGAGAGAGAGAGAGAGAGAGAGAGAGAGAGAGAGAGAGAGAGAGAGAGAGAGAGAGAGCGAGCGAGCGAGCTGGAGCTATGTACACAATAACGGTGACGTATAAGACTGACGTACGGTACATAACACCTCATGACAGCTCAGTGAATCAATACCAGTACCCGATACTGTGATGTATGATCCAGCAGGTCGCTACAGATTCTATTACGGTACGGTACCGTCGCGCTAATAATTGATGACTCGGCACCAAGTATGTTTTGATCAATAATTGGTATCAGCAATATTTATGCTTCATTTCTTCATATTGAGTGAAATATACAAAACATTTCCTACACTTACCCACCCTATTCAACATCTGACAGACATTAATACAACACAGAGCAATCCAAACGTAATGACAGCTGGGCATGACTTATTAGCGCGACCGTACACTTGTAATTATATAATGTGAAGTGTAAATCAGGTTCAACTAAATCAGATGTGTTTGAATTTGTATTGTATTTTTGTGTGTTCATTGTGTTCTGTTGTGTTTTGTGTTGTCTCTATTCTGGCTCTGTCTTGAGTCGCTCCCCCCCCCCCCTAAAAAAAAAAAAAAAAAAAAAAAAAAAAAAAAAAAAAAAAAAGCAACGCAAATCAACAAATAAAACCCCCATACAACTTCAGACACAATTGCCTTTGATTGGTGGCTAGATCTGTTAGACTATTTGTTTACCATAGGTCTACACTGATTAACCCCTTCTGTACCAGCAACGTCTTTCTCATATTATTCTGGCTATACTTAGAGGATTTGGTGCAGCTTAGGAAGGATCTGTGGTAGTAAAATGGGTTAAGTGAGACAGTTCGAAGCCTGTTAATTGCTGGAGGCCATTTTTAAACTGAACAAAATCGTCTAATAGTAGCCAGAATAAAGTCAAAATGATGTCGCCGGTACAGAAGGGGTTAAGGGTTTAATTTACTTATATTCAATTTCATACATAGGCTTCTGGTTACCGCCATATTATCTAGCTATTAACTTGATCACGTAGTTATGTACGATCGCGCTAATAAGTCATGTTTCAGCTGTCATTACATTTGGCTCGGTCTGTGCTGTAATAATGTCTGTCAGATGTTGAATAGGGTGGGTAAGTGTAGGAACATGTTTGTATATTTCACTCGATATGAAGAAATAAAGCTTAGATATTACTGATACCAATTATTGATCAAGATATAATTGGTGCCGAGACATCACTTATTAGCGCGATTGTACACCCTATGACAGTGGTGGATGGTGTTCTTTTATTTCATACATTTTATTTTAGTAAGCGTTATTTCCACATAGTGATTTTGATTATTATTTTACCTTTATCTTGTATATATTGTCCCAATTTTGGATTGTTTAGTCTGCATGTTCTATATTTGACTTACATACGGTATTCAATGCTAACACGCTGATGTAAAGGAATATTCTCTTGATTCGCTCACAGTCCATATCAGTCTGTGTTTTCCAGGGAACTGAACTATAGGCGTTAAGGGGGCCCTGTTCGTTTTTGTTTTCTCTTTCTCTCCCTCTCTCTTTGGCTTGTATCCATTCGGCCCCATTCAGTCTACTGTTTGAAGACGTTTACCCCCATCCAGGTGTCTATGTTTTCCTGGCGAGCAGTAGCAAGCCAGCATATTTATATTTTTGTTTTGACAGCAAGCTAAATTTGTACATTTTTCGATATAAAAATGTCTCCGGCGAAGCCGGATTTTTCCATACAATGCTGGCTCGCTATCGCTCGCCAGGAAGAAATCGACACCAGGATGGGGATAAACGTCTTAAAACAGTTGGCTGAATGGGGCCGAATGGATACAAGCCAGAGAAAGAGAGAAAAGGAGAGAAAGATAAAAAAAAGCCGGTGACTCCCCTTAAGTAGAATGAAGGTACGGTATGCTTGGCGGAGGTAAGTGAGCGTGATAGTGAAGGCATGATGAGGCAGCATGATTGATAGCTTGCAGTGAAGAATATTTTATGAGTATTACGATGACAATGAACGTAGAATGCAAGGTTGTTTATGAGTATTATGCTGACAAATTAGAATGAAGGTGTGCGAGGAAACTACAAAAAGAAAGAATATATATAATTTAATAAATTAATTAAATAATAAAACGCACCTTAAAGCAAACTGAAAGGCGATATGGGAACTACGAAGTGATAGAAAGAAATCAGCTAAAAACAAAACAAAAACTAAGAAAAGTCATTGATATATTGTAAGGTGGGAATGAAAAAACAATATTATCACAGAGAGAGAGAGAGAGAGAGACAGAGAGAGAGAGACAGAGAGAGAGAGAGAGAGAGAGAGAGAGCAAGGTTCACTAGTCGAGCCACTTGTTGATAATACCCTCCCACACTGCTTCTCTTGCTCACTCTCTCACTCTCTTTATCTACTTTTAACGCTCTTTTTTCTGCAATGTCTCTCTCTCTCTCTATATATATATATTATATATATATATATATATATATATATATATATATATATATATATATGTTAGTAAAGCCAGGTAATAAATTTTCTTTAATACATACGAGGTTGAAAGAAATGGCAATTTCTGCGTGGGAATTTTATTATTCAAAGTTTCCAGGTCTCTGATGAGTTTTCGCTGGGTGGCAGGAAGTAGATGAAGGAGATGAGCAAAATTCATGGTGGTACAGGGTTACATAAATGTACATGATGATACAGGATATACGACGCGTTTCACTGGACAACCAGCATTATCAAGTAAGGAAGGAATGAAATAAAAGGTAAACAGGAAGGGTATATATAGAGGGTGGAGGATCAGAGGAGGAGGAAAACAGGGGGCAAAAGTCTGCTATTGGTGGAAGCGTAAACTAGGAGAGAGAAGGGGTTAACCGCTCCACGCATGCGCACTGGATGCGGGATGGTGGTCCGACGAAGCTGATTGGCTGCGTGTCGGGGGGCGTGGCCTAAGTTGTGTGGCGCCTGCAGAAGACGAAGCTGAAGGAGGTAGCGCGGGGGGCTGCGTCAAGGGCACCGGGGGGCGAGGAGGGGTGTTAGGTCCTGTAGGGTAGTGCCTTTTGGCAGAAGGAAGGATCTGAAGGTCCAGAGTTTGGTTGTTGATGTTGGGATGTAAGGCTTGGATATATAAAGCTTCGAGTATAGGTAATCTCCTTGGGTCACTTTCTTTATCGAGTATGGTGGTGTGTTTCTCTAACTCGTTGCGTGTGAGGTGAGGGTGGTTAGGGGTGAGATAGTGGGGTGAGATAGTGGCCTCGTATGTATTAAAGAATATATATATATATATATATATATATATATATATATAGATACCGGTATATATAGATAGATAGATAGATAGATATTCTTTCTCATATGCATTAAAGTTTCCAAACAAAATATTATTAATAATGATAATAATATGTTTTAAAGATGTCTGGAAACCTCTTACAAAGGACTCAGCCGGCATATTTTCCTATTGGGCAATGTAACATACATTCATGTATGTATTAATTTGTGTATGTTGGCCTAGTAAACAGTTCATTTTAAAATATAATAAATCATCATCATCAAAGCAACACCACATACCGGTAACCAACTACTTACCTTCGTTTTGGACCAGGGTAAAAATAAAAAAAAATAAACAAAATATATATATATATAAAATATAGTGGTAAATAAATAAATGACAAAAAGCCATTACCCTCTCTCTTATCTCCCTACTCCTGTAACTGACTACCCAAGCAAAAAAATCGTCTCCCGGCAGCTTTCAAAGAGGGGGTCGTCGCCAAGGTACACACTCAACAATTAGTCACAGACCCTAGACAAATAGGGCATACAAAGAGGGGGGGAATATATGCCAAATAGAGTAAAAAAAGAAAGGAAAATAAATGGTAAATAGAAAAAAAGAGAGAGGAAAGTATGTGACTGAAAGAGAACAAAGAGAAAGGGAGATAATATGATGAGAGAGGGAGATAAAACAAAAAGAGGCAAACATAGAAATAATAGGCCTACTATGACGAATGAGGACACGAGAAGAGAAGATATGAAAACAGTCGAAGAGATATAACAAAAGGACACAGAAAAATACATGACAAAAATAGAGGAATACTAAAAGAGAGAGAAGAAAAGCTATGACATAAAAAGGGAAACAAAACAAGAAAATAGAAGACACAAAGAGGAAAACAGAGAAGAGAATATAATTATGACAAAAAGAGGAGACAAGGAAGATATGACAAAAAAAGGAGACAAGGAAGATATGACAAAAAGAGGAGACAAGGAAGATATGCCAAAAAGAGGAGACAAGGAAGATATGACAAAAAGAGGAGACAAGGAAGATATGACAAAAAGAGGAGACAAGGAAGATATGACAAAAAGAGGAGACAAGGAAGATATGACAAAAAGAGGAGACAAGGAAGATATGACAAAAAGAGGAGACAAGGAAGATATGACAAACGGAGGAGACGAGGAAGATAAGACAAAGAGGAGACAAGGAAGATATGACAAAAAGAGAAGGGACGACCTAAAAACCCTGGCGTAACGTCATGAAAGGAGAGACGCACGGGTGGTCGTCGTTTGATATGTTTAATTCATTGATTGGTTTTAAAGTTGCACACACTCACTCACTTGCTCGCAGACACACACACACATACCAGTAACACACACACATGCACTTGCTCGCATGCGCGGACACACACACACACATTTGTTCGTATAGACACACACAGAGACATATACCAGGAAAAAAAAAACACACACACACAAACACACACACACACACACACACACACACACACACACACACACACACACACACACACACACACACACACACACACACACCTTTTTAATGAATTCCGTATTATCAATTAAGCTGGTTATTTTTTCCTCGCGTTTTTAGGTTGTTAAATTAAGATACATCTGATGATTAAGATGAAAAATAATTACGTACTGGTACTGGAAGTAATTAACAATTTATATTACGAATAAATTTGCCTTCGAAATATGTATCGTAGATCTTGATTGAAAGGTTAGATTATTATATATTTATTAACTTACTTTCCTCCCTAGACCTCCATCAAGCTTAAAATAACACCTTTAAAACCACTTTTCGATATATATTTGTACATAATTCGGTAGAAAAATGTATCGGCCGAAGACTGGTTCCTCTAAATTACAGGCGAGCGATAATCGTTGTTATTCAGCTGAGGAAAGGGTTATGGAAATCACAAGTTAATTTAGACAATCACTAATGCCTTCGATTCCTAAAGGTCCTTCCAGAATTGAGTACAATCGTCTATAGTCCGTTTCATTTCGGCTGACGGTAAATCGAATCCCTTAAATTAGTAGCTATTTTCACGATACATAATGGAAAAATATGAAACGACAATGTCTCTGCATCATATCAAGACCAAGTTTATGTACCGGTAATTCGTAACGTATTTCACTACAAAATCATCAAAATAACTGAGAAATCTTGATGGGAAGTTTGCAATTTACCTTCCGTTGCAAAGAAACAGAGTATAGTGTTAGCCAGACTATAGTGTAATAGAGCGGCCTAATACTGAGACAAGGAAAATAACAAAGAGGAAACAAGAGGAGACAAGTAAGATATGACAACAAAGAGGAGACAAGGAAGATATGACAAAAAGAGGAGACAAGTATGATATGACAAAAAGAGGAGACCAGGAAGATATGACAAAAAGAGGAGACAAGGAAGATATGACAAAAAGAGGAGACAAGGAAGATATGACAAAAAGAGGAGACCAGGAAGATATGACAACAAAGAGGAGACAAGGAAGATATGACAAAAAGAGGAGACAAGGAAGATATGACAAAAAGAGGAGACAAGGAAGATATAACACAAAGAGGAGACAAGAAAGATATGACAAAAAGAGGAGACAAGGAAGATATGACAAAAAGAGGAGACAAGGAAGATATGACACACAGAGGAGACAAGGAAGATATGACAAAAAGAGGAGACAAGGAAGATATGACAAAAAGAGGAGACAAGGAAGATATGACACACAGAGGAGACAAGGAAGATATGACAAAAAGAGGAGACAAGGAAGATATGACAAAAAGAGGAGACCAGGAAGATATGACAAAAAGAGAAGGGACGACCTAAAAACCCTGGCGTGACGTCATGAAAGGACGTGCCCGAATTTATGACCTCGACTGTACCAATGGTCAGATCTGGGTTGTGTAAATAAAGTCCACAATGCCCCCCCCCCTATCGTTCTATGGCTGATCTAACTCTGCTCTGCTCTAAGTCGTGCTGCTCTAACTCTGTTCTGCACTGTTCTATCTTTGCTCTATAACTCTGCTCTGATCTAACTCTGTTCTGCATTGTTCTAACTTTGCTCTACTCTGCTCTGCTCTGCTCTTCTCTTGTCTAACTTTACTCTGCTCTGTTCTAACTCTGCTCTGCTCTAATTCTGCCCTGCTCTAATTCAATTCTGCTATGCTCTAAATCTGCTCTGCTCTAACTTTGCTCTGCTCTGCTTTAACTCTGCTCTGCTCTAATTTTGCTTTGCTCTGCTCTAAATATGTTCTGTTATGCTCTAACTTTGCTCTGCTCTTC
The DNA here is from genome assembly GCA_032716605.1 of Paralithodes platypus. Lineage (NCBI taxonomy): Eukaryota > Metazoa > Arthropoda > Malacostraca > Decapoda > Lithodidae > Paralithodes > Paralithodes platypus. The sequence continues at coordinate 64,237,490 of CM064482.1, forward strand.
TCGCACTTCAAAGGAACAGCGCGGGGAGGGGGAGGTGGGACCTTGTTTGTCATACTGAGAGGAAAGGGGGGGGGGGGGGGGAGGAGGGAGGGGTTGTTAAAGAGACCAGTGTTAAAATAAAAGGGGTGTGGGGGTGTGAGGGATATGAAAGTAGAATGTTTTGGGAGCAAGATAAAGGGGTAGAATTATAATGAATATTATTATAAATATTATTAGTAGTAGTAGTAGGCCTAGTATAAATAATTATGTTTATTGCAAGAGGGGACATTGTGGACACCTGGAGCAATTAAGGACGGTTCATTATAACCTCAATTATAATTATTCGGGAATTCTGTCTTTAGCAAAATTATGACTTAATGGTGTGTATGTTTGAATTATGACTTACTGGTGTGTATGTTTGAATTATGACTTACTGGTGTGTATGTTTGAATTATGACTTACTGGTGTGTATGTTTGAATTATGACTTAATGGTGTGTATGTTTGAATTATGACTTAATGGTGTGTATGTTTGAATTATGACTTAATGGTGTGTATGTTTGAATTATGACTTACTGGTGTGTATGTTTGAATTATGACTTAATGGTGTGTATATTTGAATTATGACTTAATGGTGTGTATATTTGAATTATGACTTAATGGTGTGTATGTTTGAATTATGACTTAATGGTGTGTATGTTTGAATTATGACTTACTGGTGTGTATGTTTGAATTATGACTTACTGGTGTGTATGTTTGAATTATGACTTACTGGTGTGTATGTTTGAATTATGACTTAATGGTGTGTATGTTTGAATTATGACTTACTGGTGTGTATGTTTGAATTGGTAGGTTCGCTATACAGTACCGGTATATTAAATAATAGGGGTTTTATGGACTGTCCTCAATTGCCCCTCTGGTGGTATATATATATATATATATATATATATATATATATATATATATATATATATATATATATGGCGGTATTTAACTCACCCTAATCATTATCGTTTGTTTTCGTTGATAAGCTACACTTAGATACACTGTACCGTACTGATAATGTTGTAGGTACTTGTATCGGGTATCTTAATATACATGATATGCTAATTGGACAGGTATATACCGTACGTAACCAGAGATACCGGTACTAGTATTTTCACTTTTAAGATTGACCTAATTATACACACACAGTTAACATGCGGTACCAGTGCCTCTCCAAAAATAACCAATTATTTAAGGAGTTTTTTTTTCTGAACCCCCTTCTTCCTCATGTTTAGCCTCATGTTAGTTTGGCGACTTTAAGACCCATCGCCTAATTTCTTTGTCAATATTAAGACCTTTCGTGCCAATTTGGGTGTCTAATTTTTCCTGGCGAGCGATAGCGAGCCTGTAATTTAGGAGGAATCGGCCTTTGGCGAAGGGGGGGCCCGTGGGGGTGTTCTTGTTCCAGCTTCATAGAGGTCACAGCAAACTAGGGCCCCCCCCCCCCCCCCCCCCCCCCCCCCCCACCCCCGCAAACCCCTCAAAAAGTAGCGTTCAACTCACGCTATTAAGGGGAGATTTCCACTTGAGGGATTTTTTTCTTGACCCCTTTCTCCCTCATGGTTAGCCCCATTGCTTTTGATATTATAAGACGTTCGCCCCATTAGTTTGGCGATTTTAAGAACTTTCGCCCCTTTTCTGTCAATTTTAAGACTTTTCGTGCCATTTAGGTGTCGATTTTTTCCTGGCGAGCGATAGCGAGCCTGTAATTTAAGAGGAACCGACCATCGGCCGTGAAATTTTTCTACCGAAAAATGTACAAATTTATCTACCGAAAAATGTACAAATTTATCTTGAAAGGGGGTCTAGGGGATGCAATGTTAAGCTTGATGGAAGTCTAGCGAACTAACTAAAAACCTCCCCTTAAAAGTCTATAAACATTCCACCTTATAAATAAAGATGTACCATGATCAATTACGGTACTACCCAAATAAAGATGTACCATGATCAATTACGGTACTACCCAAATAAAGATGTACCATGATCAATTACGGTACTATACCCAAATAAAGATGTACCATGATCAATTACGGTACTACCCAAATAAAGATGTACCATGATCAATTACGGTACTACCCAAATAAAGATGTACCATGATCAATTACGGTACTACCCAAATAAAGATGTACCATGATCAATTACGGTACTACCCAAATAAAGATGTGACCCGGATGACAATTACGGTACTACCCAAATAAAGCTGTACCACTGAAGTCAAATTACGGTACTTACCCAAATAAAGGGGACTGTACCATGATCAATTACGGTACTACCCAAATAAAAGATTGTACCTGATCAAGTAAGGTCATCGACCCCAAATAGCCTAACATTACACCAAAGTTACGTTCGACTTAAGGGGAGGTGGGCCGGCTTTCTGGTCCCCTTTCTCCCTCGTGTTAAGCCCCATTTGTTTTGAGTTTATAAGACGTTCGGCCCATTAGTTTGGCGATTATGACACCTTTCTCCCCATTTCGTTGTCAATGTTAAGACCTTTCGTGCCATTTAGGTTTTTTTTTTGCCTGGCGAGCGATAGCGAGCCTGAAATTTTAAGAGGAGCCGAAAAATGTACAAATTTATCTTGTAGGGGGTCTAGGGGTTTTTTTCTAAGCTTGATGAAGGTCTAGTGAGTAAACTAAGACAGAAAGGAATACATTAATTGATAAACCAAAAAACCGACCCATCTCCCCTTAAGGGGAGGTATTTACTTTGTTCCCTAGACCTCCATCAAGCTAAAAATTATACCCCCTTGAGTCCCTTTCAAGATAAATTTGTACATTTTTCGGTAGAAAAATTTCCCGGCCAAAGGCCGGTTCCTCTTAAATTACAGGCTCGCTATCGCTCGCCAGGATAAAATCGACACCTGAATGGCACGAAAGGTCTTAAAATGGGGTAAAAGTTCTTAAAATCGCCAACAAACTTGAGGGCGAAAGAAAGGCGAACGGTCAAGAAAAAATATCCCTCTAGTGGAGGGAGATGGGGTCCAAAAAAATATATATAAGGATATCTCCCCTTAAGGGGAGATTTCCACTTGAGGGATTTTTTTCTTTACCCCTTTCTCTCTCATGTTTAGCCCCATTGCTTTTGAGATTTTAAGACGTTCGCCACATTAGTTTGGCAATTTTAAGAACTTTTGCCCCATTTATGTCACTTTTAAGACCTTTCGTGACATTTAGGTGTCGATTTTTTCCTGGCGAGCGATAGCGAGCCTGTAATTTAAGAGCAACCGGCCTCAGGCCGGGACATTTTTCTACCGAAAATTGTACAAATTTTTCTTGAAAGGGGGTCTAGGGGGTGTAATTTCAAGCTTGATGAAAACGTAGGGAACAAACTAAATACCTCCCCTTAAGACACTGGACATTGCAACGAATAAATATAGATGTTGCTAAAGTTACTAAAGCCGCTAAATATTGCACCTTATAAATAAAGTAGTTGCGATAGTAGTGTACAAGTATACGGTACTAAAGGCTCTAGATATTGCAACTAATAGAAAGGTATTGCCGTTAATAGAGTAAATTATAGATGTTGCTAAAGTTACTAAAGCCGCTAAATACAAATTATAGATGTCGCTAAAGTTACTAAAGCCGTTAAATATTACAACGAATAAATTATAGATGTTGCTAAAGTTACTAAAGCCGCTAAATATTGCAACGAATAAATTATAGATGTCGCTAAAGTTACTAAAGCCGCTAAATATTCCCCCTTATAAATAAAGATGTCGCTAAAGTTACTAAAGCCGCTAAATATTCCCCCTTATAAATTATAGATGTCGCTAAAGTTACTAAAGCCGCTAAATATTCCCCCTTATAAATAAGAGCGTCGCTACTAAAGATTATTATAAAGATGTCGCTAAAGTTACTAAAGCCGCTAAATATTGCCCCTTATAAATATATATAGATGTTACTACGCCATACAGTTAGGCCTGCACCTCTCTCCCACGTTGTATAAGCGATGATAAATGACTCTACTTATCCAAATCTCCTCTTAAGCATAATATACGATGCCAAAATATTCCTTCATATTTTTAGCACACGCCATCCTTCACGGTCGTCAATTTTGGGAGGAGGGTTATTTTTCTGGACCCCTTTCTCCCTCATATTTAGCCCTATTAGTTGAAGGATCTTAAGACGTTAGCCCCATTAGTTTTGTCAATTTTAAAACCTTTAGTGCCATTTAGGTGTTGATTTGTTCATGTCGAACCATAGCGAGCCAGCAGTTTAGGAGGAACTTTTCTAGCGAAAAATTAAACAAATTTATCTTTATCAAAACATCTTGTCGGGTACCGTATTATTTTAAGGGGACATGGGCCGGTTTTCTGGATCACTTTCTCCCTCATGTTTAGCCCCATTAGTTTTCAGATGCTAAGATGTTTGTCCCATTAGTTAGTCGATTTTAAGACCTTTTGCCCCATTTTTTCGTCAATATTTAGACCTTTCGTGCTATTTAGGTGTCGATTTTTTCCCTGGCGAACGATAGTGAGCCTGTAATGTTGGAAGAACCGGCCTTCGGCCGGATAATTTTTCTACCAAAAAATGTACAAATTAATCTAGAAGGGGGATCTAATGGATGTTTTTTTTTTTAATTTGATGGAGGTCTAGGGAGGAAACTAGAAAAATAATGAATACATGCAAAAATCGCCCAAAAAATTAACCATCTCCCCTTAAGCTCGATGGAAGTTAAGGATGCACAAATATTACACCCCTTAACTCTACTAATTACTTATCTGGTGATGGGCTGGTCTATCAGAGTGAGAACTGATCGATCTCTGCTATACCCATAGCTTACTCTGACTGTTCCTTTTACTTTTATATTTTCTAGATCTCAAGTGACGGCGTCTCTTCCGTGGATTGACCTCCCAGTCTACCTAGATTGGAAGCCAAAGCGTCACATTTTTTCCTTTGCCCCTCAACTTTCTCTTCATAATTGCTGAGGGGCACAGGGGCGCTGGGGCTGGTTTTTCCCTGGAGCACTCAGCTCCTCTCATGGGATCCCGCCCAGGCTTTATTGTGGTCGATTTTTGTGGTCGGCAGGGCGCACGGTTATGGCCTTGGCCTGCTCGGGGCCTTGGGGCTGTTCGGCCAGGCAGCTTGGGGAACAACAACAACAACTAATTACTTATTGTTAGTAGCATTAATATTGATTTCGCCTACAAAGGACCACCGTGTTCGAATTGATAAGCTTATCTTATTATTTATTATGCTGCTGTTCTTGCTATCATACATTATCTAATCATATCGACATAGGTTATTGATATAGCTATACACGTCATAGTCTGTGTCATCTATCTTACACGTGGTGTCACATAAGAAAATTTCCAGCCAATTTTCCCTGAGCAATTATTTTCTTGTATTATTTTGAGTCTCTTTTCGCATTAGAATCGGAAACTAGAGCAAAGGTGGATTATCTTTGGTATTTTAATTCTTACGAACTTATATTTTGAAGCTACCACGCAACAAATGCCCGTAGAAATTGACGGGGAAATATTGCTCGTGTGACATCGTTTTGTACCCGTGCGGTATCTCATAACTTACTTTAATGTATCGGGCATCTTTTATAATCTTGTCAAATTTTGTATACGGCATGTGTCGTACTGTAATATATATTCATGTACCGGTACGGTATCGTATTTTTTCCCTACATATCTCTCTCTCTCTCTCTCTCTCTCTCTCTCTCTTTCTACCACCTCCCTCCACATGTTACACGTCTCGTTAATCACAGTCTTCTAATATACAAATCACATTTCCTTACCCCCTGACATTCTTGAAATACCCACTAAGTATATTCAATTAGATACCAACCATGCAGACTATAATACGTTCGTTGTGTGTGGGTACGAGGCGATCTCAAGACACCTTAGCTCCCAGTGCACAACGAACCCGATCATGATTATGTCCGCCTGTATTAAATTATGTATTATGTTGATTTATACCATTGCCTATTTTTGTAATAATTGTATTCAGCTAACTATGATCTCAATAATCATTGATGTAATGAAAATATGAATAGTCTCCTCATACGATTGCACTAGTTCTGTAGTGCTATTATTTACAACCTGTCAATTAATAATTCAGTCACTACAAGCTTGCTTGCTTGCTTGCTTTTTTTTTTTTTTTTTTTTTTTTTTTTTTTTTTTTTTTTTTTTTTAATGAAATACGTATATACAGACCATGTGACAATTAAATGAGGAAACTATAATAACGCATCTGAATAATGCCAACCTGACTTATAAACACAAATATGAATGTAACCAGACGACGATGCTGTTGTTTCAGTGGAATAATGGCTCTTTGAGCAGTATGTATCGCCTTACTAGTGGTTGTCCCCTCACAGGATGGGGGGCGCTGCTCAATAAACTCGCCCCTCGGGGCAAAATAAAAAAAAAAAAAAAATCTCTCTCTCTCTCTCTCTCTCTCTCTCTCTCTCAATTTTCAACCACCTGTTAAATTCACAATAATTTCGCTTCCTTCATAATATATTCTTCGAGGCTATTATTTTCACATTAATGTTTCGTTAATATGGTTATACAAACGAATCACAAAACACTTATTGTTTCTTCAGTTTGAGCACCCTAATTCATAGACAGTTGATATTATATTGTGTAATAATAAAGATGAAGCCAAAGAATTATATGCATGATAACTGAATCTGCAACAAATATGACAGTGAAAGTATTACCGAAATATATGCTACAGTTTCAACCAGAGAATGTAGCATCGTCCTGGGTATAAGTTGATTTAGCTAATATGCTAATTTAACTAATTAGGCCAGGCTACATTCTGGTAACACGAACTATATAATATATTTGTACTCTTATCTTAAACATTATAGGATTCAAATACGCAAATTACACAAAGGTTCATGTATAAACCCAGAACCCGAATTACACAAAGGTTCATGCATAAACCCAGAACCCGAATTTGTTGTGTACGACCAAACAAGAAAGTAAATGACAGACTAAGCGTGCCTATCTTCAACATTGAACAATAAAATAAATAATTAAATACCCGGTAATTAAATAGGTGTACCGGTAATTAATACATACAGAATAATAAGGCTACCATAATGTGTTGTGTACGAACAAACAAGATAGTACCGGTAATTAGGGGCAGATTTCCACATGAGGATTTTTTTTTCTGGACCCCTTTCTCCCTCATGTTTAGCCCCATTGCTTTTGAAATTTTAAGACGTTCGCCCCATTAGTTTGGCGATTTTAAGAACTTTCACCCCATTTATGTCACTTTTAAGACCTTTCGTCCCATGTCGATTTTTTCCTGACGAGCGATAGCGAGCCTGTAATTTAAGAGGAACCGGCCTTCGGCCGGAAAAATGTTCTACCGAAAAATGTACAAATTTATCTTGGAAGGGGGTCATGGGGGTGTAATTTCAAGTTTGATTGAAGTCTGGGAAACACTAAAAACCTGCCCTTAACATAATGAGCGTACGTCTGTCTTCACCATTGTATATGTAATAATAAATAAATATATAAAGCTTAGGCTATTAGAATATGGTGTGTAGCAACGACCAAACAAGAAAGTAATCGGCCGATCAAACGTTTCTGTCTGCATAAAGAAAGAAATCGGCCGATCAAACGTTTCTGTCTGCATAAAGAAATTAATCGGCCGATCAAACGTTTCTGTCTGCATAAAGAAAGTAATCGGCCGATCAAACGTTTCTGTCTGCATAAAGAAAGTAATCGGCCGATCAAACGTTTCTGTCTGCATAAAGAAAGTAATCGGCCGATCAAACGTTTCTGTCTGCATAAAGAAAGTAATCGGCCGATCAAACGTTTCGGTCTGCATAAATAAATACTGCAATGCATAACAGCCGAATATCTAGGCTACCGGTACTGTACTGGAATTAGTTGTGTATGACCGAAGAGGAATAAACCGTACCGTAATTGACTACTTGCGAGTTTCATTCTATATAAGGAAGTTGGAGTTGTAGACATCGATATTTAGCAGAATAACCAGCTATAATACGGTTTTAGTACATTTATTAATACATAAAACCAAATTTAACATACTATTTATCCATCAGCAACCTACATAATTACTGTATTTGTGTTTAATATCGATGTTTACAGGCCGAACTTCCTTATAGCCTGAAACTCGCAAGTGGTCAATTGATCGACTAAAGTATCCCCCTGCCCTGCCCTGCCCAGCCCTGCCCCCCCCCCCCCCCCCACCCATAGACCTGTTACTAACCAGCCTATAAACGGTACCTTCCACCACCACCACCACCATGACTGATCCCCCATGACTGGCCTATTCCGCCCTAAGATACCGTACCGTATGTATTATGTCAGCGGTTACCTGGCCCATTCATAAGGGAGGAAGGAAGGTGTGTGTGTGTGTGTGTGTGTGTGTGTGTGTGTGTGTGTGTGTGTGTGTGTGTGTGTGTGTGTGTGTGTGTGTGTGTGTGTGTGTGTGTGTGTGTGTGTGTGTGCGCTTATATAATGTACTGTATGTAAGAAAACAGAAACAGCAAATGAAACGATCCTTATGAGGTTTCTTTTACAGTGTGTGTGTAACTAAACAGTCTATGCGATATTGCCTACAGAGATATTATAGCTAAGCAAATAGGAGAGAGAGAGAGAGAGAGATTATCCAATTAGAAGGAAATAATACACCCTTTAATTAAAGTCCAACATACTATCCATTTAAACCCCCGCTATCCTTGACAACAACAAAAAACAACGACACCAACAGACAGGTCCCAAGCGAGTTCTCAGTTCGCTAGCTACAGTATACACTTTCCCACGGTTCATTCACCAACAACCTACTAGGACCTTCATTCATAACTCACTATCTATCTATCTATCTATCTCTCCTCGTCTCTCATCTCTTCATCTCTCTCTCTCGTCTCTCTCATCGCTCTCTCTCTCATCTCTCTCTCTCTCTCTCTCTCTCTCTCCTCTCACTCTACTCTCTCTCTCTACTCTCTTTCTCTATCTCTCTCTCTCTCCTCTCCTCTCTCTCTATCTCTCTCTCTCTCTCTCTCTCTCTCTCTCTCTCTCTCTCTCTCTCTCTCTCTCTCTCTCTCTCTCTTATATCTTCCTACATTACCCCCTAGCATCTGTCAAAATAATGGCCACCACCACTCTCCCCCCCCCCTCCCTGTCACACCTGTCACTCTCACCTGTCATGTGTCTTTTAGCTGAGAGAGAGAGAGAGCGAGAGAGAGAGAGAGAGAGAGAGAGAGAGAGAGAGAGGGAGAGGGAGAGAGAGAGAGGGGGAGAGAGAGAGAGAGAGGGGTATTGATTTCAGCAATCTATCTTTCTCACTCTTTCACACACACACACACACACACACACTATATATATATAGTATATACAGTATATATATACAGTATATATATATATATATATATATATATATATATATATATATATATATATATATATATACCGGTATATATATCCAATATAATAATGATATATACAAACATATAATAAATATATAAACCCTGCGTGATGGCTACTGCACGAACGGTACGGTAGTTGCCATATAATAGGTAGCACTAATCTCAAAATGGACAAGGTGAACTGGGCGAGGTAGAAAGAAAAATAAGGAATGGAGGGAATTGGCACGGTAAATCGGTTCAAATAGATCGCCGTTTTTGTCAGCCAGGGTAAGGGAGACGGGTATAGAGATGTTCGTTTGGGTATAGAGGTGTTCGTTTGGGTATAGAGATGTTCGTTTGGGTATAGAGGTGTTCGTTTGGGTATAGAGGTGTTCGTTTGGGTATAGAGATGTTCGTTTGGGTATAGAGGTGTTCGTTTGGGTATAGAGGTGTTCGTTTGGGTATAGAGGTGTTCGTTTGGGTATAGAGGTGTTCGTTTGGGTATAGAGATGTTCGTTTGGGTATAGAGGTGTTCGTTTGGGTATAGAGATGTTCGTTTGGGTATAGAGGTGTTCGTTTGGGTATAAAGGTCTTCGTGTTGGGTAAGGGGGAGGTGGGGATTGGTGGATTAGGGCAGGGCAGGTTGGCATGGTTGACGTATAGGGGTTGGGTTGGGTTAGCCTAAGTAGAAGCGGCTAAGATAAACGGCTCAATACGTCAGGTTGGAAGAATGTCAAGGTTTCTTAGAAGTTTTTCTTGTCTATCCATTTATTATATTTTACGATTTTAAGACGTTTGCCCCATAAATTTGGTGACTTTAAGACCTTTCGCCCCATTTCTTTATCAATGTTAAGACCTTTCGTGCCATTTGGGTGTCTGTTTTGCTCCTGGCGAGCGATAGCGAGCTTGCAATTTAGGATGAACTACTGTGGGAGGAACCGGCCTCCGACTTGGGAATTTTCTACCGAAAAATTTACAAATTAATAACGAAAGGGGGGAGGGGAGGGGTCTCTTTTGTTTGAGGAGGTTTTAACTTAAGGGGAGATTTCCACTTCAGGGATTTTTTTATTGACCCCTTTTCTCCCTCATGTCTAGCCCCATTGCTTTTGACATTTTAAGACGTTTCGTTTCAATTTTCGCGCCCCATTAGTGTATTTTAGAAGCCCATTCTGTCAATTTACTTTCGTGCCATTAGGTGTCGAATTTATAAAATCCTGGCGAGCGATAGCGAGCCTGTAATTTAAGAGTAATCGGCCTTCGGCCGGGACATTTTTCTACCGAAAAATGTACAAATTTATCTTGAAAGGGGGTCAAGGGGGTGAAATTTTAAGATTGCTGGAGGAGTAGGAAACAGACTAAAGACCTCCCCTTAAGGAAGTGGGGGTGTCTCCCTACTATATATACCGACCAAAGCCCTCGTGTGGAAACCCTCATTAACCCTCTCCGACATATGACGCAATGTTGAGCCTCTTAGGGATACTTTAAAGCCTTTATTACTATCAGGGGTATTTATAAACCTTTAGTTTAGTTACTTCAACCTCTGCAGTTGTCTTTGAGTTAGCTGTGGGCAGAAAACTAATTTTGGAGAGGTAATTATAAGGGTGAGAGAACTCTATTTCTTATTGCTAATCTGCCAACCTCTGCGTCATACGAGTCTGAAGGGGTTAATAACACTCCTAAGCATAATCCGAGTCTCTCGTGATGTTCGGTGCCAAGACGGAGGTTCAAGTTAACGCTGGAGATACGGCGAGTTTCATGAGATACGGCGATAACAGAGATAAGGCCAGCTCGGTACGGTGGAGCCGAGATTTACTGGGGTGAACAGTGATGGATGGGTGGAGAGGGATGGATAGAGGATTACTGGAGAGTGGATGGTGGATTAGTGGAGTGGATGAAGAGGCTATCGCTTGTGTTCTTGTTCTTTCCCTTCGCCTGTTACCCATAGCATAATGTGGATATGAGCGTTGTTTATAGCAAGTACATGGACTATCTTTAGGTCTTAGAATTAACAAAGAAATGGGGCGAAAGGTCTTAATATTGCTAAACATATGGGGCGAACGTCTTAATATCTCAAAACTAATGGGGCTAAACATGAGGGAGAAGCGGGACCAAAAAAAAGAATCTCCCCCTTTAAGCCTATTTGGACACATTGAACGTTAAGGGGAGATTTCCACTTGAGGGATTTTTTTCTGGACCCCTTTCTCCCTCATGTTTAGCCCCATTGCTTTTGAGATTTTAAGACGTTCGCCCTATCAGTTTGGACATTTTAAGACATTTTGCCCCATTTCTGTCAATTATAAGACCTTTCGTGCAATTAAGGTGTCAATGTTTTCCTGGCGAGCGATAGCGAGCCTGTAATTTAAGAGCAACCGGCCTCCGGCCGGGACATTTTTCTACCGAAAAATGTACAAATTTATCTTGAAAGGGGGTCTAGGGGGTGTAATTTTAAGCTTGATGAAAACATAGGGAACAAACTAAATACCTCCCCTAAGCATCAATCTCTTCTCACTTTAATATTGTTCGTCTTATCGCTTCTTGCTGATATCTCGTGTTGGGTCTAATCTGCCCTAATCGGCGTTATCTCCACCGTTTCCGGCATACGCTATACGGTACTGATTATACGGTACGGTACCACCCATTCTTCCTTGCAATAGGTTTCACTAGCGGTACCTTCCATTCATTTTCTGCTAATAGGTTTCTAAGGTTCTTCGCTTGCATCACATCGTTCGCAGTAACGTATTAGTTTGTGTGCTAAATTTCGTATACGGTATGTGTATAGCCTATTTCGTATACGGTATATGTATAGCCTATTTCGTATACGGTATATGTATAGCCTATTTCGTATACGGTATATGTATAGCCTATTTCGTATACGGTATGTGTATAGCCTATTTCGTATACGGTATATGTATAGCCTATTTCGTATACGGTATATGTATAGCCTATTTCGTATACGGTATATGTATAGCCTATTTTCGTATACTATACGGTATATGTATAGCCTATTTCGTATACGGTATATGTATAGCCTATTTCGTATACGGTATATGTATAGCCTATTTCGTTATCGTATGATTTATGAGCACACACATATGTTTGTATCCATCTTTGATGCTATAAACGCAAAGATGGGCTATAAAAACTGGTACGGTATTTAAATCACACACACACACACACACACACACACACACACACACACACACACACACACACACACACACACACACACTCATATGTAAATATATTCTTACCTGGCCTTCCTCTCTTCCTTCTGCTATTCCACCTTACTCTTCAACCAGGTCATGTTTTACCCTTAATCCTATTATCCCTTCCTATCCTATCTACTATCTCTCCTCCTTCTCTTCCTTCTTCTTCTCCTTACTCTTTTTCTTCTTCACCTTCTCCTTCTTGTCTTCTTCTATAAACACTTTTCTCCCCCTCCTGTTCCTCCCCCCTTCTCCTCCTCCTCCTCCTCCTCCTCCTCCTCCTGCATTTCTCCAAGCTACACTTTCCTCCTCCTTCTCTTCCTCCCCCCTTCTCTAACCCCCTCTCTCCAATCTTACCCCTTCTCCTCCTGTTCTTCTTCTTCTTCTTCCTCCTTCTCCACCTCTTCCTCTCCACCTCTTCCTCCTCCTCCTCCTCCTCCTCCCTTCATTTTCCCATCCCACGAGCGAGGTCACGCCATCTGACACCAATGACCTTTTTGCTAACTTGGGGGAGACCTAGAATGAGAGGGCGAGCGAGAGAGGGCGAGCGAGAGAGGGCGAGCGAGAGAGGGCGAGCGAGAGAGGGCGAGCGAGAGAGGGCGAGCGAGAGAGGGCGAGCGAGAGAGGGCGAGCGAGAGAGGGCGAGCGAGAGAGGGCGAGCGAGAGAGAGAGGGCGAGCGAGAGAGGGCGAGCGAGAGAGGGCGAGCGAGAGAGGGCGAGCGAGAGAGGGCGAGCGAGAGAGGGCGAGCGAGAGAGGGCGAGCATGAGAGGGCGAGCGAGAGAGGGCGGGCGAGCGAGAGCAAGAGAGAGAGAGAGTGAGAGAGCGCGCGCGAGAGAGAGTGTGAGAGAGAGTGAGAGAGAGAGAAAGAGAGAGAGGGGGGGGGGGGACCGGTATAGTGTGGCATTGTAGTTGGTACACATTATTAAAAGATGGACATTTAATAAATAAAAACATTAAAATAAGGAGACGTAAGGGCAGTTGACACACACACATACACACAATCAATCTCTCTCTCTCTCTCTCTCTTTCTTTCTCACACACACACACACACACATCCCCACTCAAGTTTTAATGGGAAACCCGAGCTGAGTGTTAAGTTGTCGACAATATGATCATCACCAACATGGGTACGAACACCTATGACAACAGGAATACTATCTACAATAATAATAATAATAATAATAATAATAATAATGGTGATAATAAATATACTAAAACTAATAGTATACCTCATCATCATAATAATAATTTATAGTCTATTATTTCTCAAAGGCGCCAGCTCTTCCAGAATCAAACAATTATTATTATTATTATTATTATTATTATTATTATTATTATTATTATTTTTTTTTTTTTTTTTTTTTTTTTTTTTTTTTTTACAACTCAATAGCCATTAGATTAACCAGAATAAGACGACAAATGCGTCATCGCGCTGAAGGGGTTAATTGCAATCCTTCGACTGGCCCCTGTGAGAGCATTCTGGCCCCCTTTCTCCCTCATGTTTAGCCCATTAGTGTGTTGATTTTATGATTTTTCCCAACATGTGATTTAGAAGGATTTTTTTTTTTTTTTTTTTTTTTATCTAGGGGATGTTATTGAAGGGAAGGTTTTTAGTGTATTACCTTAACCTCCATCAAACTTAAAATTAAACTCCCTTGACCCCCTTTCAAGATAAATGGGTACATTTTTCGATAGAAAAATTTCCAGGCCGAAGGCCGGTTCCTCTTAAATTACAGGCTCGCTATCGCTCGCCAGGGAAAAATGGACACCTAAGTGGCACGAAAGGTCTTAAAATTGCCAGAAATGGGGCGAAAGTTCTTAAAATCGCCATACTAATGGGGCCGAACGTCTTAAAATCTCAAAAACAATGGGGCTAAACATGAGGGAGAAAGGGGTCCAGAAAAAAATCCCTCAAGTGGAAATCTCCCCCCCTTTAAGCTTAATGTAGGTCTAGAGAGGAAACCATGAGACTACCCGGCAATACATAACTACATAAATACATACCAATGAATACACCCTTGTTGTCCTTAAGGGGAGATCTCCACTTGAGGGATTTTTTTCTTGACTCCTTTCTCCCTCATTTTTAGCCCCCATTGTTTTCCTAATGTTAAGACGTTCGCCCTATTATTTTGACGATTTTAAGAACTTGCAACCCATTTCTGTCAATTTTAAGACCTTTCGTGCCATTTAGGTGTCGATTTTATCCTGGCGAGCGATAGCGAGCCTGTAATTTAAGAGGAACCGGCTTTCAGCCGGGAAATTTTTCTACCAAAAAATTTACAAATTTATCTTGAAAGGGGCTCAAGGGGGTGTAATCTTAAGCTTGAAAGATATCTACGGACCAAACTAAAAACCTCCCCTTAATGTCACCTGCACTTAGTATCTTATGTGAAGCCATATTGCCATGTACTGCATCTGTACTAATTAAGGGGAGGTTTCTAGTTTGTTTCCTACTCCTCCAGCAATCTTAAAATGTCACCCCCTAGACCCCCTTTCAAGATAAATTTGTACATTTTTCTGTAGAAAAATGTCCCCGGGCTGAAAGCCGGTTCCTCTTAAATTACAGGCTCGCTATCGCTCGCCAGGATAAAATCGACACCTGAATTGCACGAAAGGTCTTAATATGGGGTGAAAGTTCTTAAAATCGCTAAACTAATGGGGCAAACGTTTTATAATATCAAAAGCAATGGGGCTAAACATGAGGGAGAAAGGGGTCAAGCAAAAAATCCCTCACGTGGAGATCTCCCCTTAACCTATCTAGTTTAATTAATACGGTAGGCCTATTTTTACTTCTTCAATAGTCAATTTCAAGCATTAATAAAAGCGTATTATATCTGACAAAAACAAATAATACTAATAATATATAAATACATATAATATATACGGGAAGTCGAGGCTCTACTGGGAATAAGGTGAGATGAAGATAGCGATAAGGTAATAATGGAAGGAGAGAGAGAGAGAGAGAGAGCGAGCGAGAAGGTGGGGGAGTGAATATCATTAACTGTGGCCACCTGTTCTCTCTCTCTCTCTCTCTCTCTCTCTCTCTCTCTCTCTCTCTCTCTCTCTCTCTCTCTCTCTCTCCTTATCGTGCCCCCCCTCTCATCCCCTCGTCTCTCACGGGCCACGTCTCCCTCTCCTCTCTCCCTCTCTCTGCCATCTCTCACTCCCCCTCCACCTCCCCTCTCTCTCTCTATCATTCTCTCTCTCTCTCAACGACTAGATGAGGGTTCTCACCTGTACAATCTCCAGAATTTGCTTGACGATAATAACAAAAATTGCAAATGCGTACTCTCAAAAGAACAAGTTGGACGATATGCAACACAAAATCTAGATATAGTTGTCATGTTAGGTGCCCAAAATTTGGCAAAATGAGTTTCAATGCGGACTAAATGTAAAGTACCTACATATCGGTAACCAAAATGAGAAAGCAAACTATTTGATGGGAAAAAAAATGGCACTCAGCTTAAGAATGTAAACAGAGATAAACAAACCGATCCTGGGAGTAAACACTATCGAATAAACCTAAAACGCGATGTCCACAATGTTCAGAAGTTGTTAAGGAAGGCAAACAACATAATTGGCTTATAAATAGGCAGGTCCATTTGGACATAAATCGAAAGACGTTCTCTCCTAACCCTTTAACAATTCCTTAGTCCGCCCTTTTTCTGGCATACTGCCGTTCAATCCTGGTGCCCTTTTACCAAAAAGATATAGACAAGCTAGAACGAGTTTCAACCGTATGAGGTTTACCAAAATTATACCTAGCCTAAAGAACAAACCATACGAAGAGCGTCTTAGAGAATTAAATCTATTTGCGACTTAATTCAAGTGTTCAAAATCATCAAAGGCATCGACAATATGAACTGTAGTAAGTACTTCACTATCGACCAATCTAATTACAACGCGGAAAGGGAAGGAAACGGTTGCAAAATTATTGGTAAATCTTTTAACTCGCACGAAGCTAAGCATTTCTTCTTCAATCGAGTTGTCAACTTGTGGAATGGGCTTCCCCGAGATGTCATATAGTACAGCACCGTTGATTCATTTAAACTTCGCCTAGACAAATGTCTCGCATCAAACCCGCGACTGACTGCGTTTGTTAAAATGACTATAAACTTTATTTTAATGCTCCCCTCAAGTGTGCTACTAACCGCCATTTGTCCCCCTACTAACTTCCCTAAATCCTTGCCACGGGACGAATTAGTTCCAGGGCAAGAGTAGTAGTTCCCTTTCCAATGTTCCCTTACCCCCTCTAAACCACTGTTTTACACCTTGATCCCAGTTGTTTTTTGGAGGACAAGCAGCCATAGAAGGGGTTCCACGATCAACACTGTTGGTTTGCTTGGATTTCCTGTGTACTATACTCCTTTGTACTCCTACAACCATCACCTCACCGACATCCATGAAGTGTTCTCAGTGTTCGTCTCACCTTTATTGGCTTTGCCTTTTGCGCGCTCTCTCTCTCTCTTCCCAGCTCTCCTCTCTAGTCTCGCGCCCTCCCCGTCCACGCCCTTCTTCCTCTCGCCTCCTCCTTTCTCTCTCCCCACGCCTCTCCTCTCCTCATCTCCCCACTCCCACTCCACCTTCTCTCTTCAATCATCTCCCATCCTCGCTTTCTCCCTCCTCACCTCTTCCTTCTCCGTTCAATCACTCTCTCCCTCTCCTCTCCTCTCTCTTCTCTCACCCACCCTCCTCTCTTCTCTCTCTCAACTCTTCCCCCTCTCTTTGCTCCTTTCTCGCTCTCCCTCTCCTCACCCTTCCCCCTCCTCCCCCCCCTCCCCTCTCTCTCCCCCCCCTCCCTCTCCTCTCTCTTCCTCCTCACCCCTTTCCCCACCCCACGCCCCCCTTCCTCCTCTCCGCCTCTCGCACCTCTTTCTCCCTTCGGCGGTCCGTCCTCCCTCTCCTCTCTTCTTCGCATCGCATGCAATCCCCTTTCCTCGCACCCCCCGCACCCCCAATTCTCCTCTCTCCCTCGCACTCTGTCTCTCTCCTCACCCGGCAGCTCTCCCCTCTTCTCCACCTCCCCCCTCTCTTCACGTCACCCCGACACCACTTCTCCCCCCGCGCTCTCACGCGTACTCTCCCCGTCCCCCACAACGGCCACCCATCCCCCTCCCTCTCTCCACTCCTCTCTCTCTCGCCCTCCTCTCTCTCTCCTCTCCCCAGCCACCTCAACTCGCTCTCGTTGTGCTGCTTCTCTGCTCTCTCCTCCGCATCAGCAATCCTCATCTCCCATCTCCTCCCCATCTCCCCCCCCCCCCTCGCCCGTCCCACTTCCTCGCGACATCTTTCTCCTACCACCTTTCCCTCCCACCTCTCCTCCCCTCTCTCCGTCTCCTCCTCTCTCTCCCTACATTCTTCTCTCACTCCCATATCTCACGTCCCTCCTCTCTCTCTCCCACTCCTTTCTTCCTCCTCCGTACTCTCTCCCTCCGCCTCAATCGCTCTCCTACCTTCTCTCTCTTCACACTCTCCCTCTCCCCCCCACCTCTCCCTCTCTCCCCCTCTCCTCCCCCCTCGTCCCCCTTATCTCCTCCCGCTCTCCGACTCCCCGGCTCACCACAGCTTCCCTCTTCTCCCTCTCCTCCCGCCCCCCCCCCCCAGATCTCCTCCTCTTCTCCCCCCCCCCTCATGCTCTCACCTTCTTCTCTCGCTCCCCCCTCCCCCCCCCCCCCCTCTTCCTCCCCTCCCCCCCCCCCCCCCTCCCCCCCCCGGAAAGATAGATAGAGAGAGTGTGTGTGTTTGTGTGTGTTGAGTAGACTTGATGTCGAGAGAGAGGAGATAGAGAGCCATGACGGAGAGAGAGATCATCATTCAAAAAAAAGTGCTGAAATTGAAGGCATTGTAGAGATATTTTATTCAGTTATTCTCAAAATTCAATATTGGCGACAGATGGATTTGGAAGAGACATAGCTCAGAGAGGGAATTGAATGAGATGAGGGTTCGCCATTGTCATTTCGTTGCATCAGTAATTTCGCTTAGGGGTGTGTATGAGGGGGTTGTGGCCTTGGCGGAGGAAGATGTGCTGGGAAAGTGTGTGAAAGGTACACATCCTCGGGGTTCGGCCATTGTGGAACGGAAATGGGAAGTATGGGGAAGCGAGAGAATGACTAAGAGGGTGTACAAGCGCGAGGTGGAAGGACAGAGAGGGAGAGGTAAACCGAGAGAGAGGTGGACCGTGGAAGGATGGAGTGAAGAAGTATTTGGATGAAGGCGGTGGTGGTTGGGAGGAGGGGCGTCGACTGACTGGGTACAGAGGTGCATGGGGGCGTTTCGTTCGTGGCTACCCCTTCGGGGATCACGGCGTCAGGCAATAGATAGATAGATAGTTACTGTTTTATGACAGTCAATATCGGTCGTGAGAGATGAAAAATATAAAAGATTTTATGGCAAGTGATAAACAAGAGGTATTTTTGTGTACATGGATTTTCATAGATACACTGGCCACACAGCTCTTACGGTCTCTGCGAGGTGGCCAGCCTAGTTGAGATAGCAACCCTAAGAGTAAGGGAAAGTGGAAGGAAAGGATACCAAAGATGAACGAAAGAGAGAGAGAGAGAGAGAGAGAGAGAGAGAGAGAGAGAGGGGAAGAGAGAGGAAGAGAGAGGAGAGAGAGAGAGAGAGAGAGAGAGAGAGAAAGAGAGAGAGAGAGAGAGAGAGAGAGAGAGAGAGAAGAGAGGGGAGAGAGAGAGAAGAGAGGGGAGAGAGAGAGAGCAACTCCCTGACCCCACCAACAACAACAAGCACACAAATCTTCCCTAATGAGAAACAAACGCAACCGTCATTTGTTTACTTATTTATTTAGTAATGTATTTGTTGTTTACTCTGTATTTAGTAATGTTCGTGTTAATATACTGTATTTTAATTACCGGGTAACTGATTTATTAATGTTTTATTTTATTTATTTATAATTTTGTATTCGTATTTTCTTTTTTGTCCAGTAAATTATAAAGTAATATGGATAAGATAGACATACGTTGATGATAGTAATAATAATAATCAGAGACTATTTAGGAGGGTAATGCTTGTTTTTGAGTATATATATTTATTTATTAATATATTTTATAGCTTCCTCGCTAGACCTCCATTAAGCTTAATAAAACACCCCTTAGTCCCCATTTCAAGATAAATTTGTACATTTTTCGGTAGAAAAATGTCCCGGCCGAAGGCCGTTTCCTTCTAAAATTACAGGCTCTCTATCGCTCGCCAGGAAAAAATCGACACCTAAATGGCACGGAAGTTCTTAATATTGACAGAGGGAAAAATAATATAAATATTAAAATACTATACGACACAATTTAAATAGTTGTAAGCTTCAAGTAAATTCCTCCACATATATAACATACATTCCCCCCCCCCCCCCGACGTCATAGGTTTCAGCAGGTTGACGTCAAGCTATCGCTCACTCTCTCTCTCTCTCATCTATCTCTCTTTCTTCTCTTCTCTCTCTCTCTCTCTCTTTCTCTTTCTCTCTCTCTCTCTCTCTCTCTCTCTCTCTCTCTCTCTCTCTCTCTCTCTCTCTCTCTCTCTCTGTCTCTCTCTCTCTCTCGTTTCTGAATTATCCTATATACCGATATATATATATATATATATATATATATATATATATATATATTTTATATAATATATAGATTATATATAGTATTTATATGTGTGTGGTGCGTTGTAATATATATCTAAATACACCATTAACACAAAACAAACACACACACACATTCAATAGGTTCAGGGGGGTCTTTTCAATTCATAATTGGGGTCTTTGTCTATTTTGTATTATATATATAGTGAATTAATTTTGATAGGCCAGAGAATAATAATTGTATTGATGTGTGGTCAATTATTTTTACTTTGTATAATTTTGCTAATAATTATCGATACGAAGTTTGTTTAATATAATAAGTTTTGTAGTAATATTTCTACAACAACAACAACAACTACTACTACTAATAGTCATAATAATACTAATAATAACAGTTTTAGTTTTCACGTATTTGATCGATGTTTTAGGCATTCGTGAGAGAGAGAGAGAGAGAGGCGAGAGCAGAGGAGAGGAGAGAGAGATGAGAGAGGAGAGAGGAGAGGAGGAGAGGGAGGGATGAGACGAGGAGGAGGATGAGGGGAGGAGGATGATGAAGAGAGAGACGAGATGAGAGAGGCGAGGGAGAGGAAATGGGGGAGGGAGAGTGGAAGAGGACGATGTAGTGGAGACGAGGAGAGGAGCGAGAGAGGGCGAGAGCGGGAGAGGAGTAGGATGAGGAGCGAGAGCATGGAGTTCACGGGAGAGCGTGAGGAGAGAGAGAGGCTGCGAGAGAGAGGAGGAAGCGAGGACAGACCAAACGGCGTCATTACTATTGAAGGCACGGAACTAGAGAAATAATTGATATTGCAATATGAATGAAAGCACGGGTGGGGGAACAGAGGTGATATCACACGAGCGCTTTTTCCCTCAACATTTATCCTCAACACTGGTCTGGCAGCTTATGAGGTCAACATTTACCATATTTCCTTTGTCTAAATGCATCCATCATCAGTCTATTTTTCGATACCAGTGCAAAATAGTCCCGAAATGTTGCCAGCAAAATATTGACCATAAAAGCTCTCGTGTGATCCCGGCTTCTTCTTTAATGGTCCACACGGCCCCCGCACTTTTCGGCAATGTTTAAGGCAATTTATATTAGTTTGGTGCAGCTTTTAAAAAAAAAACCCTTGTGTACCGGCGACGTCTTTGTTTTTATTATATTCTGGCTACTATTAGACGATTTTAGTCAGTTTTAAAGGGGCCTCCAGCAATTAGAAGGCTTCAAACTATCGCTCAACCATTTTTTACTACCACAGATCCTTCTTAACATGCGCAAAATCCTCTAACTATAGCTAGAATATAATACAAAAGACGTCGCCGGTACAGAAGGGGTTAAGATTAAATTGTATTATAAATCAGCCACCTAATATTACGAGAAAAACCATGGTTAACCCCTTGTGTACGTACCGGCGACGTCTTTTACATTTTATCATAGCTATATTTAGACAATGTTGTACCTTTTAAGAAGGATCTGTGGTGGTAAAAAGGGGTTAAGTGAGATAGTTCGAAGCCTGTTAACTAATGGAGTGTTTTTAATCTTAATAAAATGGACTAATAATAGCCAGAATACAGTTAAAAGGACGGTGCTGTTTCAGAAGGGGTTAATAAAAAACGGACCGGTTGAGAGAGGTATCCTGACCAGGTTTCGAACCCACTCACTCCAGGTATTATTGGGAGACTTGGGCACCGTATCCCCTCGACCATGAGCGGATGGTCGAGGGAATACGGTGCCCAACTCTCCCAAAAATACCTGGAGTGAATGGGTTCGAATCCTGGTCAGGATGCCTCCACTCCAGTATCTTATGTATTTCATTTGTTTGTCCCGAATGTTTTACATCAAATGGAAAACCCTGTGTAAAATGTATATATAAGGTAAAAGGCTAACAGAAATTCCTTCCCAGACGTCTTTCAAACTAAAAATATACCCACCCAGACCTCCTTTATCTAGTTTTGCACATTTTTCGATAGAAAAATGTCTTTGCCGATGGCCGATTTCTATTATATTACACTACAAGCTTGCTTAGGCTTGCCCAGAAAAAAATGGACACCTGAATGGGGTGAAGCGTCTTATTATCACCAAACTGATGGGGTGAAACATCTTATAATACTGTCTTCATGGTGTAATGATTAGAGCGTGTAAGCTCTGCATGTGGTGTTCTGGGTTCGAATCCTGGGAAAATCACATGCTATCACTACTTTAATTTGTGTGGTTAGTGGTGTTAAGAGCTGTTAAAAATAACATCCAAACTAATAGAACGACACAAGGGCAGTCCAAAAAGACCCCCCCCCCCCCCCCCCCCCCCCCCCCACCACCCCCCCCCCCCCCCCCGCCCCCCGACCAAGTATTTTTTTGTTTTTTATCGTTTTCTGCCCCAGCTATCAAAGACCAAATAGAGCAGTAGGTGGAAAATTAAATATGAGAGGAAACGGAATCACTGGAGCGGTGAAATAATATTATGGAGGTCACCTGAAACATGTCTTTGCGATATTGTAACTCTACAGTAGGTAATATTTTTGTTACGAGTTTTAATTCGGCGTAACCTTGAATTTCCTATAAGTTATCATACGACCAAAACAAAAAATATATATATATATATACCGGTATATACTGTATATACTGTATATATATATATATATATATATACATACAGTATAGTGTTGATACATGAGTTTAATATATGATGTAGGTAAACATAGAACTGAGGGAAATATATGAATTCCGTTGATATGTTAATGACATGGAATCGACACCTAAATGACACGAAAAGTCTTAATATTGACATATAAATGGGGTGAATGGTCTTAAAATCGCCAAAGTAACGGGCCGAACGTCATACAATATAAAAACTAATGGGTTTAAATATGAGGGAGTAGGGGACCAGAAAAACGACCCATCTCCCCTGAAGTTGATTTATGAGGTGCATGTATAAGAGGTGAAAATATGAGGAGAATATATATGAAGGGTGAGATGGTTGCGGGTTTGATGTATGAGGTGGAGAAGACATTAGTTGTGTGTGTCTGTGTGTGTGTGTGTGTGACGGAGGCTGATATGGTGGTGGTGGGGTGTGATAAGAGAGGGAGGGAGGGAGGGAGGGAAAGGTACAGGCAATTTCCTTCAACATTACCACCGCACAAAGAACAACAAACCGCAACCCCAACATACCACTCACTACACATACATACATACATACACACACACACACACACATATACACATATAGCGATACCAACATATACATACCGGTACATACATACATACATACACACCCAAGCATAGTCATACATATAGATTCACAAACACACCAAAACCAATATTACCAATCTGATAATTATTAATAATGCCTCCCGCCTTCACACTTCACTATCAAAACCCGCAACCCTTCATCATCACCATCACACATACACCATCACTCCCCATATACCCGCTCACACCAACCCCACCCACCATCACCACCACTGGCACCACTACCACAGCCATTATAAGCACTACAACAACCGACTACAACAACATCGGCCCCCCCGCTATCCTGCCTACCACCCACCAACCCACCCACCCCAAACAACCATTATCACCACTAACAACACCACTGCCACTGCAATCACCATCACAACTTTCACTACCAATACGAGCACTATCATCACCACTACCACCCACCACCATCAATCCTTCCACCCCCACCGAGGATACACTACTCTTAACCCATCCCCACCACATCCACCACCACCACCACCACCACCACCACCACCAGCATTTTCCTTCCATTTCTTCCCTTCCAGTATCACCACCTTTTCCACCAACAGTCTAATTTTTTTTTGATACCCTAGAGTGTAACACCATCCACACGTCACCATAACACAATAAACACCACCATCATCACGTCTCCATCACCACACAACACTACCACTTTAATTCCCTCCCCCACCATCACCCTCACCACCACCACACAACTACCATCCCCACCACCACCATCACTCCCACCACCGCTATCATAACCATCACCCCCACCACAACAACTACACTCCCCATCACAAGAACAACTACAATCACCATCACAACAACACTACAATCACCATCACAAGAACAACTACAATCACCATCACAACAACACTACAATCACCATCACAACAACAACTACAATCACCATCACAACAACAACTACAGTCACCATCACAACAACAACTACAATCACCATCAACCCCACCATCATCACCACCATCACAACAACAGCAACAACTTCAATCACCATCAACCCCACCATCACAACAACAGCAACAACTTCAATCACCATCAACCCCACCATCATCACCACCATCACAACAACAGCAACAACTTCAATCACCATCAACCCCACCACCACCATCTCCACCACCACCACATATAACCTTGTTTGTCGGTCAGTGTGTTGAAGTGATGCATCGCTGGGATCTGACATGTCTCTAGGGTATTTCACAAGTCATGGAAAACTTGCTAGCGAGAGAGGAGAGGCATATACGGAAGTGTGTTGTATATACAGTACAGTTTATATATTCTAGCTATATAGATATATAATATATATAGATATTATATATTATATCTATAGATAATATAAATATATATATAATATATATATATTATATATATATATATAATGTGTGTGGTTGTGTATACAGTATATACAGTTATACTGTACCATACATATCGATATATAGATATATATATATATATATACCGGTGGTATATAATTATTATATTATATCTATATAAGCTGTATTGATGGTGGTTGTAATGGTTAGAGCCTTGTAAGTCCTGTATGAGATGTCCTAGGTTCGAATCCGGGGGGACATCACAGGCTTTCATTACTTCATTTGGGGGGTTGCGGTGTGATGGTATTAAGAACGATGGTTTAAAATTTGGAAGATTTAATATGTATTAAGCGGAGGCGATGAGAGAGGGAGAGGAGGAGAGAGACAGATGAGAGGAGGAGGGTGGAGGGGAGGCGGGAGGAGATGAAGACGGAGAGAGCTGAGTTGGGAGAGGAGGGAGAGGGGAGATGAGCGGGAGAGGAGAGTGGAGAGAGATGATGAGAGATGGAAGAGAGAGAGAGGAGAGAGGAGAGAGAGGATGGGTTAGGTCCACAAGTGTGGGTGGGTGATAAAGGCAGTTGGAAGATGAATAATGGTGGTCCGTGAGAAGGAGCTTGCTGTGATAAGGTCAAAGAGATGGAGAGAGAGAGAGAGAGAGAGATTTATGTATTTATTTATTTTTATATTTATTTTTATTTCTGAGAGAGAGCGAGAGATTGGATTTATTTAATTATTATTATTATTTTATTATTATTTATTTATTTGTTTATTTTTTTATTTTTTAGAGAGAGAGAGAGAGAGGCGAAGAGCGAGAGAGAGTGGAGGAGGAGAAGAAGCATTTCTAGGCCGTTATCTAGGTCTAGGAGAAACATGGGAGGTCTGCGTCAGGAGTTATTAGGAAGTAAGCAGCCAACAGTTCAAGAGGTTAAAGACCTACTGGTATATACTTGAAATTATATTATATTATATTATTTTGTTATTTAGTTCATTCTTTAGTTTTATGTTCTGTTAAGGGGACATGGTTTGTTTTTCCAGACCCTCTTCTCCCTCATATTTAGCACCATTAGTTTTCAGATGTTAAAACATTCGGCCTTTTATTTTGACTATTTTAAGACCTTTCACCCCATTTGTTTGTCAATATTAAGACTTTTCGTGCCATATTTAGCTGTCGATTTTTTCCTGGCGAGCGATAGCGAGCCTGTTATGTAAGAGGAATCGGACTTCTGCATTACCTAGTCCTCCACCTAGACCAGTTGAGGTTTTAATATTGAAAAAAGTTATTATTAAATTTATATTGAGGGAAAGGGAGGATCTCGGCGGGTGTTTGGATCTCGGGGTGTTTTTCTAAGCTTGATGGAGGTCTACGGAGGAAACTAACAAAAGTAAATAAATATATACATATATAAATACATAAGCCAATTAATATGCACATCCCCCATTAAGCATACTAAACAATAATTATGAATGACTCCGATGCACTCATAAATTTGGTGTAATTTTGTTTTCCACGGCGTTGAAATACTCTGATGTGAATTATGCTAAAGAGGGGGAGATGTTTAAGATAAATCGGCGAGGACATTAGAGGAGTAGGTCAGGTCAGGAGAGAGAGAGAGGAGAGCGGCACGGAGAGAAGGAGAGAGAGAGAGAGGGACGAGAGAGTGGAGTAAGCGTGAGGAGGACAGAGGAGGAGAGGGAGGAATGGAGGCGAGATGGGGGTGAGACGAGAGGCGAGAGAGAGGAGGAGAGGGAGAGAGAAAGAGAGAGAAGTAGAAGGGAGAAGTAGAGGAGAGAATAGAAGGTAGGTAAAGTAGGGTAGGGGAGAATGGTAGGAGGGAGAAGGGTATAAGCCTGTCTGTGGTCGTGAGAGGGAAAAAAAAAATGGGTGAGGAGAGAGAGAGAGAGAGAGAGAAAAAAAAAAAAAACACAGTAAGTAGCGTGAGGGAGCGAAAAAAAAAGAAAAAGGGAGAGAAAAAAAAAAAAAAAGAAAAAAACAAAAAAACAAAAAACGGAGAGAGGAGACGAGAGATGCGAGAGAGCACGCTTCGGAGGCCGAGAGAGAGAGAGAGAGAGCGAGAGAGGAGGGGGTTGAAAATATGTAAACAACAAAATTTCCTATCACATAAGGTGGCATAGACATTAGAACGGAAAAAAAGAAAGGTGAATGAAAGACCTTGGGGTATTGTATGTCGAAATGTATGTGAAAATATGGGTTTCAAAGTACATAACAAGGTCAAAGTGGCTAAAGTGGCCTGCTTATGCGAACGCGAAACGTCTAACGGGTTGGATTCTGCGTTACTTTTAAAAACACGCGGTGAATTGCCTATGATAACGCATCGTCAAATCTCTAGTGCTACCGCGGCTTGAATAATGTAGCGTATTAACCTCCCCATACAAAGACAGTTGGGTGTGAAACTAAAATAAATGACGTATTGAGAGTGTATACAAAGAAATTTCACTTCCGCATATAAGTTCGATAAAAACATCTACACTATTGGGAGCGTTGAAGAGCAATGAATCTGTACTCAATGGAACGTAGAAGAGAACGTTACCTGATAAAATCACACATGGAAAATCGCCGAGGGCTTAGTACCAAACCTACATACTCCGATTAGTCACTGAAATTCAGTGATAGGACCCCGTGAGGCTGGGAGGAAAGTCGGAAATCCCCCGGATGAATAACAGGGGTTGTGCCTATGGGGCTCCTCTGCGGGAGGGCCTGGTTATCCAAACAGAGGCCCACGTCTCTTCAACAAACTCCCACGGCCGAGGTAGAGACATGAGGGACATCTCGTTAGACAAACTTCAAGAGAGCCCTAGATGTCGAACTGCAAAAAGTGCCAGACGAGCCCATCCTCGCAAGGGAGCGAGCTGTCGCTTCAAACAGTCTACTGCGCCAAATCACCACCCATAACGAGGGGCGTCGCGCTCCTTGGTGCCGCTAGAGGAGCGGCGAACACATCCAAAGGCCAAAGGCCAAGGCGTCGTTCTGGAGTCCCCCCCCCCCCCTCCTTCTTTCCTCTCATGTAATCTATCTTCTCTTACTAGCTACTTCCTTACCTTAGAGAGAGAGAGAGAGAGAGAGAGAGAGAGAGAAAGATTCCCCTCCCCTCTCATAATTTAACTTCTTTATCTATTCCACTCTACTTCTTCCTTTGTTCATGTATTTATTTATTCATATGTTTTATGTCTTCATTATTCGTATATTCCTTTCTACTTCCTTTCTTCATGTGTTGGTCTCTTTATTTGCTCTATTTTTTTTATTTTTCGTTTATTCGTTTCTACTTCCTTTGTTAATGTATTTATATATATATATATTTGTCCTATTTCTTCATTATTCGGTTTTTCCTTTCTACTACTTCCTTTATTTATGTATTTATTTGCTCTATTTCTTAAGTATTCGGTTATTTCTTTCTACTTCTTCCTTTCTTCATGTATTAATTGATTTGCTCTTTCTTCATCATTCGTATTTCCTTTCTACTTCCTTTCTTCATGTATTAGAATATTTATTTACTCTATTTCTTCTTTATTCGTTTATTGCTTCTCCTTTTGGTTTGTGTTTCTTTGTACATCATTTTGTTCGTAATTAAGTCATATTTTCTCATTGCTTCTTTTTTTGTCTTTGTTTCCATCGAGTCGTTTTGTTCTGTTCCGTTTGTATGATGCTTCGTGTGTTTGTATGATGCTTCGTGTGTTTGTATGATGCTTCGTGTGTTTGTATGATGCTTCGTGTGTTTGTATGATGCTTCGTGTGTTTGTATGATGCTTCGTGTGTTTGTATGATGCTTCGTGTGTTTGTTATTGATGCTTAGTGATGTCGTTTGTATGATGCTTCGTGTGTTTATGATGCTTCGTGTGTTTGTATGATGCTTCGTGTGTTTGTATGATGCTTCGTGTGTTTGTATGATGCTTCGTGTGTTTGTATGATGCTTCGTGTGTTTGTATGATGCTTCTGTTGGTGTGTTTGTATGATGCTTCGTGTGTTTGTATGATGCTTCGTGTCTTTGTATTATGCTTCGTGTGTTTGTATGATGCTTCGTGTGTTTGTATGATGCTTCGTGTGTTTGTATGATGCTTCGTGTGTTTGTATGATGCTTCGTGTGTTTGACGTATTTTGACAGTATATTCTGGTTATTATTAGACGATTTTATTGTGATGAAGAACGGCATATGGAAGTCAAAGGGTTAATTGAGATAGTCTTTACCCTTTAAATCCCCACAGATCATTCCTAAGCTGCATAAAATCGTCTAATGATAGCCAGAACGAACTGGTAACATGAGTCATTATCCTCAAGAAGTTAACCTAGGCAAGAATAGTGATGGCGAAGTTGGCAAGACAAATTACTTTAATCACTATATTTATTTTAGCTTTCACTTTTGAGGCAATGAGTTACAACTTGTTATATGAGGAGTAAAATGATAACCTTATTAGTATTAAAGGTTATAGGTTATAGATTTAGGTTGCATGATGACAAATATACCTGCTATAACCTGATTTTGTCAGCAGGAATGTAATTTGTAGATGTTACTCAATTTTTGTATCTGGCTTGACATGGGATCGTGTTAATTAGAGTTACACAGTGTAACATAGCTATACAGACTGCACTGACCTTGCGGTCCCTACTAGAGAGAGAGAGATGAAGAGAGGAGATGACCTGAGAAGAGGCGAGGGGTAGAGGGAGAAGACGTCGAGAGGAGGGATGGCGAGATGGGAGGAGAGAGAGAGAGAGAGAGAGAGAGAGAGAGAGAGAAATTATATGTGCAGCTTGTATACAAATTCGTTTCGTGGATGCTTTAGGGATATGTCGAGGTTCCTGCTAAGTTGTTGGCTGTTTATTATATGGTATGCTATTAATTTGATTTAAGTGATATTTTCTCTAATATTTTTGAGTATTTTTGCTAAATATTCTGGATTAATGTTATTAATTACAGATTAACTATTTCAGTACGGGTGGCGCCATTATTCCTTATATGCTTTATATTATTAGAGGATTATTTGTAGCTTAGGAAGGATGTCTAGTAATCAGAAAGGTGCATCATTCATCCATTTAGTCTTTGACTATTATTTATCCTTTCGATACAGCAAAATCACAAGGAAAATAAATGCACTGAAAGGGTTAATAATTATTTGTTTTACTAATATTTTGTTTTATTAAATATAAAAATATATACATGAACAAATAATCCCCCGTCAACAAACCAATGTACGGTGCTAATTCCAAAAGTCCTCAGTAGCACAAAAGCCCCAAGAATTTACTATCAAAAGATCTTAAGTAACTGCCAAAACCTCCCCAATTTCTCGCCAAAACCTTGCCATTTTCCTTAAAAACCTTGCCATTTTCCAGCCAAAATCTTATCAATTTCCCGCCAAAACCTTTCCAATTTCCCGCCAAAATCTCACGAATTTCCCGCCATAACCTCACGAATTTTCTGCCAAAACACCACTAATATCCTTCCAAAACTCCATTAACTTCCCTTCCAAATCTCCCTACCTTTATTCCAAAACCCCATTAATTTTCCTCTCAAACCTCCCCATTTTCCCACCTATGCATTACCAATTTCCTGTCAAATCCCACCAATTTCTCACTTAAGCCCCACTAATTTCCCTCTAAACCCAACCAATTTCCAGCCAAAACCTCCCCTAGTTTCCTCTTAAACCCAATCAATTTTCCTCCAAAACCCCACCAATTTTTAACCTAACAATTGCTCACCTTAAACTTACCAATTTCCCGTCAAAACCTCACTAATTCCCCGCTAAAACCCCACCAATGTTCCCTCTAACCTCACCAAAACCCCATTAATTTCCCGCCAAAGCTGCACCAACCATAACCCGCCATTGATCACCCCTTATCGCAGCAACCAATCACCGAGCCCCTTTGTAAACCCGGGGCAGCCAATAACAAGCTGTCTTTCAGAGCTTCATGGCGGATACACACAACCATTTCTTAGGGTAATTTATTTTTCGTCAATCCTGCTCTGACCGCTTCTAAATTCGTTTTATATATAAATTCTGATACGTTTAAACATTATTCTTTATTCTAGTCGCCTATTTCAATGCCAAATAGTACTTAAATGTAGCCAGAAGTTAGTTGCTGGTTAAAAATGCCGAAAAATAGTACTCGTCCGAATCCGCCATAATGGAGAGCGCGGCTGCCAGGTTGAGGACGGTACACCTGTTGTGAAAAGCTCGAGAAATATCAGGCTTTTGTTTTTCGCGGGTTAAGGGGAGATGGGGTCGTTTTTCTACTCCCCCTTCTTCCTCATGTTTAGCCCCATTAATTTAAAGATTTGATGACGTTCGGCTCATTAGTTTGGCGATTTTATGACCTTTCACCCCATTTCTTTTTCAATGTTAAGACTTTTCATGTCATT
>CM064482.1:64268667-64386167 GCA_032716605.1 Paralithodes platypus
TATATCTTATATATATAAGTATATATATCTATTACAAACTACATATATAAATTTATTATTTACTAGAATATAATATAATTTATTAAATATTATATATATTTAATATATATATTATATTTATAATTTATATAAATATATAATATATATATATATATATATATATATAATACGTCTATGGAGTTGTATAACTTTAAAATAGGCCTAGGGGGCCTAAAAATAGGTCAAAATTAAAAAAATAATTATACACGGCGAGACGAATCCAAATATGTAATAATATTGACAAGTCAAAGTTCGACCAAAATATATAATATATATATACAGTATATACTGTATATATAGAATTATATATATATATATATATACATAATTATATATTATATATACAAAATATATATTATTATATATATAGAATATATAATATTTTATATATAATATATATATAGTTATATATATATATATATATTAATGTATATAGATAGAAAATACATATATATAATTTATTTATTATATATATATATAATTTATATATATTATATTATATATATTATATTTACAATTATATATACTGTATATAACTATATAATAACTTATATAATATATTCTACAAATACATATATATATATTATATATACAGTATATATTATATACAAAATACATATATATGTAATATTTATATATATTATATAATTTATATAAATATATATACATATATATATTATCTTTTATAAATTATATTTATAAATTATATATATATATATATAATATATATATATATATATATATATATATATATATATATATATAATACGTCTATGGAGTTTTTAAACTTTAAAATAGACCTAGGGGGCCTAAAAATAAAAAATAATAATAATAATTATACCGTTGAATCCGCAACGGCGAGACGAGTCCAAATATGAAATAATATTGACAAGTCAAAATTCTACCAAAATATATATATATACTGTATAATTATATCCTGTATATATATCTATATATATATATACTGTATATATATAATTATATATATATTATATATACAAAATATAAATATATATATATATATAATTATATATATAGTGTATATATATATATATATACAACATACATACTTTATGTATGTACTTTATTGACATCCTAATACTCCCTCACTCTCCTCCACAATGCAGAACTTCTGCTTATCAAAATTAATTCATCCCTAGAACTACTACTCTGGAATTCACTTCCCCCGAGTTGCTTTCCACAAACTTACAATCTACAAAAGTTTAAATCCAGTTGTTACAAACATTTTATGAATGGAGGATGCCTTTAGGCACATGGACCTTTTTGTTTTATCTGTGTTTTTCCTTCCTCCGTTCATTGTCTCTTAAAAAAAAAAAAAAAAAAAGCAACTTCCCTATCCCATTTGATCAGATCCTTCTAACACACTACCTAATCATTATCTTGACTTCTTCTCTCTCTCTTGGAAGCTTTGATATGCTGTATATATTTTTTTCGATTCCTTTGATGACTCGGATGTCTTGACAGCCGACTCTGCTTCACCGCCTTGACCCTAATTGCCTGTCCTACCTGGCCTACGTGCCTCAGACTGTCCTACCTGGCCTACCCTATCCTACTCTGCCCTACCCTACACTGTCCTACCTGCCTCAGACTGCCATATCCTGTCCTATCCTGTCCTACCCTATCCTGTCCTACCTGCCTCAGACTGTCTATCTAAAACAGGTGGCACACGAGCGCTTTTTCCGTCAATTTTCGAAGAGCAAGTTTTTTTGGTCGTAGTATATAGAGGCTTTTTCGCATTGCAATAGGGTTTATCAAGATCATTTTTACTTCTCTTAGTAGTCGAGAGGCTAGAAAAACTGGAAATTAATTATGTCTTACCTTTGACTAAAGCCGGAGTCACACGACCACATTTTCGAGCAATTTTTACGAACAATTATGGTCTTCAAGCTTACAAAATTACAGTTTATCAGAATTCAGCCGCCTAACATAATTTACCTTCAGTTTAGTTACCGATACCAGTGCGAAAATGTCCCGAAATAATACGAGAAAAAACTTGCTCATGGAAAATTGACGGAAAACGCACTCGTGTGACAGTGGCTTAACTAACGCCGGTGATAACAAAGCCAGTTATATGATTAGCCTGTCAAAGAGTGGATAATACATCCAAGACACCTATCTTGTTTTCTATATTCCAACTACTCCCTCTCAGGCATAGGCTGAGCCTGTACATTCAACTGCTAATCATTGAACGGTGAAGCCTGTGAGGTCTCATTCCAGTTTAGGGGGTGAGACATGTGAAGCAGTTTTAGCTGCAACCAGCCCCTGCCATCTTGCCTTCGCAGGATGCATGGAGCTTAGTTGCTCACTCATGGCTCGAAGCAACCCCATCTCTGAAGCTGCCTCACTCCAGTGCTTCAGTCTCACCTCCTAGACTCGGACCCTCACTCTCAGAACGCCACCTATTGAGCAATGAACTCAGTAGGCATTGACCCCCCTGTAGCATATTTTGAACATGGGAATATTCATACAATGCTATTTAATCAGGGAACAATGAGGGTATTTTTTGGCGTTGCGGTGGGCTCTGTGGTAATGCACTGATACTAGGTACAGCACAAATTCCATCCCAATAATATCTTCCCATTGACATATCGGGATTCAAACCCGGGTCAATTGGATTACCAGTCCAGTGACAAGACCACTCCACCACACCTCCCCAAGAATTACCTCTAATGTATGTACCTTGAATTTGGTTCTCTATCACTCTTTCAACCTTGAGGGGGGGGGGGACACTTGTTACAGGCAGCTCTGCCTTTTGTCTCCTTCATCCACATAGACAAAATAAATACAAATAAAATATAATCCAATTACCTTGATAGAGCAATGGCGGACTTCTGTTGTATCCGTTCCGCTGTGGCTATTTCTGGCTGTCGATAACTGGGAACCGGCCCCGTATTGAGCAGCATGAGCAACACCGAGACCCCTCCTTCGGCCACCACGGACCCCGCCAGGTTAGCCAACACGGTCGCTATCTGAAAACAAGGTCAAATTGGTTATCTAATGATATGTCGGACAGGTTAGGAGAAAGGTACCCTGACCAGGATTCGAACCCACTCACCCCAGGTATATTTGGGAGAGCTGGGTACCGTAACCACTCGGCCATGAGCGAATATAAGGGAAGAAACCTTAGTTCTTATTTGAAAAACCAGGTTATAGTCTCGTGCCTTCATACACGTGGTGAGATTTTTAGACTTTAACCATGACTATTTTACGCCCCCCCCCCCCCCCCACCGCCAACTCGTCTAAGTGATATATGATTTTTAATCGTCCTGGTACTATTATGGACTTATCTGAATGACAAATATCTAATGATATGTCGGACAGGATACATATCACTAGATATTTGCAGTTGTTTTTAAGTGAACTGTGGGCAGAAAACTAATTTTGGAGAGGTAATTTTGAGATTGAGATCATTCTATTTCTGATTGCTAAACAGCAACCCCTGAGTCCACAGGATAGTGAGAGGGTTAACGACATCCATCCCTATATTCATATTCCCCACCAAGCCCTCTTCCACCCACCATCCCCAGATATCACCTTTTGCTCCCCAGAACTCGCCCCCACAACATCCTGGAGGGTGGTATAGGTAGCGCCAACAAACTTGACAATAATCTTGACCCCTTAACTTCTCATAACTCAAAAGGGCCTTGAGCAAACTGGCTGTAAATATCCACACCTATTTCCTGGTGGGCTCTTCCCAAATGATAGAAATATCAGTTCAATTGCTTTCATTAATTTTGAGTTATGAGAAGTTAATGGGTCAAGATAATTGTCAAGTTCGTTGGCTAGTAGCCTTGGGTTCTGACCATCTCCCGATCATATCACCACCAAAACCAAACTCACCCCAGCTAGCCATAGATACACATACACTAACTATAACAGAGCCAACTAGGAAGCTTTCACAAATGAGACAGAACAACACTTTGAAACCCTAAACAGCACACCCATCACTAACATCAACAATGCTGTCCACAAATCCAATACAACTATCCAAAACGCTGATAAGAAACACATTCCAAGAGGTAACAGAAAAATACACATCCCCAACTTCACACCAGAAATTAAAAAAAATCATCAGACAACGCGACACACTGAAACACTCCCCAGCACCCCACACACAGGACATTGCACAACAAATCCAAGCACTCAACACACAGATTAAGAACAAAATACTAGAACAACAAACACTAAATTGGAATAATTACCTCTAAACACTTGATCACAAAACAGACCCCAAAAACTCTACAAAACACTAAACAGCATCACCCAACACAATCACATGCCGCAATCACAACAACAGACTCTATTCCTTCATATAAACAACAAGCAAACACTCTCATTAATCACTTCTCTCATGTCAGCTCATCTCATTGCGACAGAGTCCCAAATCAACGGAAAAGATTTTGCATCCCAGGAGCTGGACTGGACGACATTGTGGAAGCCTTCGAAGATACCACAAAGGATGCAAATGAAAATACCCTTTTTGTCATCCATGCTGGTTCAAATGACGTCATGCGCACCAGATCCGAAGAGTTGATGGAGAAATATCGCAAGATGATCCAGCACTACAAAAACAAGTCAAGGAATATCATCATCTCAGGCATTCTCCCCAAGATCGACGCACCTGACAAATTCTACGACAAGGCCTTCAGCACAAATAGCCGACTAAAATATTTGTGTCTGAGGGAAGAAGTTGAATTCATCAACCTCTGGGACAACTTCTACAACCAGCCTACTCTGTTCCGCAAGGATGGCACTCATCTAAACCCTGTGGGTTCAGCACGCATGGGTCGTCTCCTACACGAAGCAGTCCGCAGCCATGGATCAAAAAACGCCATCCGAGAAGAAGCAGCAGTGACATAAATCATCCAACGCCAAGAAAAAACAGAGGCAACCGAGGACCACCAGCGATAAGGACCGAAGACAGCGAGGACCGAGGACAGCCATGAACATAAATGTAGATCCGACAAGAACCAAAAATATTATTAAAGAGCGTTCCGTGAGTTCTAAAATAAAAAATTTAAAGGTTTTCTATGCAAACGCTCGCAGCATACGCAATAAATTTTCAGATTTAGAGGAGCTAGTGTTTACAGAAAATTATGATGTGATTGGCATAACAGAATCTTGGCTCAATACAGAAGATAGAGACTTTTTAGCAGAGTATTCACTTTCCGGTTATGTAATGTTTGAGAAAAGCCGAATAAATCGAAATGGAGGTGGCGTTTTACTTTATATCAAAGAAAGTCTTAACCCTACCCTCTTGTCAAAACCTCAAATTGTGAACGTCGACGCATCTTTTGTGCTAATAAAGAATAATAAAGGTACAAAAATAATACTTGCATTAATATACAGACCTCCAGCTCAATCAGTGCAAACTGACCGAGAAATTTACGAACAAATTGCAGATGTAAGTAACTCACAAGATACCGTAATTTTTGGCGACTTTAATTTACCTGTGACCAAGTGGGGCGATACCCTTACTTCACACTCCGGACATGACTTGTATACGAACTTGCAAGAGAGTTCGCTTTATCAATTTGTTCGAACGCCAACCCGTGGTAATAACGTTCTTGACATTGTACTTGCAACAAAGAAGAATTAATAGAGAATTTGAATGTTGGTGATGAATTCAGTAACAGCGACCATCGTACGATAACTTTCACTTTAAATTTTACTAGTAACGAACCAAATAGTAGCATCGAAAAAGTCCCTAATTTCAAGAAAGCAAACTTCCATAACCTTAGAGCTATGTTTAAAGAAACTGACTGGAGCTTTTTAATTAACAATAACGACATAAATACATCTTGGAAGTTATTCGAAACCACTTACCTAAAAGCAGTGCAAGACTGCATACCATCGAAAATACGGCGTCCAGGCCATAATAATAAGCCCAAATGGTGGAATAAAGATATTTCAAACTGCCTGCTTGCTAAAAAATGTGCTAATGATAGATTAAAATCTTCACAAAATGACGAAGAACGGGTGAAATTTGTAGAGCTACGACGCAAAGCCAAAAAGTTAATTAAGAAAAGTAAAAAGACCTTAGAGTTACATATTGCGAATCAAAGTAAAACAAACCCGAAAGAATTCTATAGTTATATCAGAAAGAAAAAAGTAGTTACTTCAACTGTTGGACCGTTAGTCGATGAAAATGGAGAATACACCAAAGACGAAGTACAAATGAGTAATGCCCTGAATACCTTTTTTGCATCAGTTTTTACAACAGAAGACCTCAGTGATATCCCTACACCATCGCCGATTCAGATTGATAATTCAGATGTTTTAAGCAATATCACCGTTACAGAGAGAGAAGTATTGAATTGTTTAGATAAACTCGAGGTAAATAAAACGCCTGGACCTGATACAATCTCGCCTAGAGTTCTAAAGGAAGCTAAGGATGAGCTCTCCAAACCACTGACATTACTATTCAATAAATCCTTGCAGTCTGGAACTATGCCTGATCAGTGGAAGCTAGCCAACGTAACACCGATATTCAAAACAGGCAGCAAATCCCTACCCAGTAACTATCGTCCAATTAGCTTAACCTCAGTTGTATGTAAACTGCTAGAAACGGTCATACGAGACAGACTCGTAAATCACTTAGAGGAAAATAACATACTTAAAGATACTCAACACGGCTTTCGTAAAAAACGTTCCTGTTTAACAAACCTCTTAGACTTCTTCGACGATATCCTCAACCTCTACGATGAGAGTAAAGCTGTAGATATTATATACCTTGATTTTCAAAAGGCCTTTGACAAAGTTCCCCACAAACGTTTACTGCTAAAACTAAAAGCACATGGAATACAAGACGGTGTGTTGAAATGGATAGAAAATTGGCTCAGCGACAGAAAGCAAAGAGTAGTCATAAACGGTAAGGCATCTAAATGGACCAATGTAAGTAGCGGGGTACCCCAGAGATCGGTACTAGGACCAATTCTCTTTCTAATTTACATCAACGACATAGATGAGGGTCTCACTTGCACAATCTCAAAATTTGCTGACGATACAAAAATTGCAAATAGCGTACTCTCAAAAGAACAAGTTGACGATATGCAACATAATCTAGATAAATTGTCATGTTGGGCCCAAATTTGGCAAATGAGTTTCAATGCGGATAAATGTAAAGTACTACATATCGGATACCTAAATGAGAAAGCAAACTATTCGATGAATGGCACTCAGCTTAAGAATGTAAACAGAGAAACCGATCTGGGAGTAACAATATCGAGTAACCTAAAACCGAGTCAACAATGTTCAGAAGTTGTTAAGAAGGCAAACAAAATAATTGGCTTTATAGGCAGGTCATTTGAGCATAAATCCAAAGATGTTATCCTAACCCTTTACAATTCCTTAGTCCGCCCTCTTCTGGAATACTGCGTTCAATCCTGGTGCCCTTATTACCAAAAAGATATAAACAAGCTAGAACGAATTCAACGTAGAGTTACCCAAATGATACCTAGCCTAAAGAACAAACCATACGAAGAGCGTCTTAGAGAATTAAATCTATTTCCTTTAACCCAGCGCAGATTAAGAGGTGACTTAATTCAAGTGTTCAAAATCATCAAAGGCATCGACAATATGAACTGTAGTAAGTACTTCACTATCGACCAATCTAATTACACGCGGGGAAACGGTTGCAAAATTATTGGTAAATCTTTTAACTCACACGAATCTAAGAATTTCTTCTTCAATCGAGTTGTCAACTTGTGGAATGGGCTTCCCCGAAACGTTATAGACTGCATCACCGTTGATTCATTTAAACTCCGCGTAGACAAATATCTCGCATCAAACCCGCGACTGACTGCGTTTGTAAATGAATAACTTTATTTTATCCCCCCCTCAGTTACTAACCCATCTGTCCCCTACTAACTTCCTAATCCTGCCACGGACATTAGTTCCAGGGCAGTAATTCCCTTTTCAATGTTTCCTTACCCACTCTAAACCACTGTTTGGACACTTGATCCTCAGTGTTTTGGAGGACAAGCAACCTAGAAGGGTCACTAGATCTGTTGTTGCTTGATTTCCTTTGTACCCCTTTGTACCTAAAACCCCATCAAGACGACCGTGTCATCCGACGTAAGAGACAATTCCCCACAGACCCTGACTATGCACCCTTCACCAGACAAAGCACATCATCAACAATCTCAAGCACTCACCCGCCTGTGGTCCAGACAACATAAGCAACATACACCTCAGACCCCAAGGCATACAAACACTCACTAACATATCAAACTACAGTTATTCACACAACACAATACCAGACATCTGGAAGCATGGCATCATTATTACATTCCCCAAACCCAACAAAGACCCCACGCTACCCTCCTCACACCGCCCCATCACACTCTTTTGCATCCCCTCCAGTC
This sequence comes from Paralithodes platypus, assembly GCA_032716605.1. Taxonomy (NCBI): domain Eukaryota; kingdom Metazoa; phylum Arthropoda; class Malacostraca; order Decapoda; family Lithodidae; genus Paralithodes; species Paralithodes platypus. Next base: position 64,277,094 of record CM064482.1, read on the forward strand.
TTAGAACGCCTTGTACTACAACTGACCACGCACACTCTACGTCTAGCTCCAGCATAACATGGCTTCAGGCCACTACACTCCTCACACACTCTTCTTCCAAACCTTACACAAAGAGCTTTTGACGGCATCAACTCAGCCAGACCACCACACAGATCACTACTTGCTACACTCAACATTAGTAAAGCCTTCAATGCCAACCCCCACCACAACCTAACAAACAAAATCTACAACACAAACATGCACAAAAATGAAAAAAGGTGGCTGGCCAACTTCCTAGCAGGCAGATGTATACATGCATCATTTGCCAGTCAGTCATCTAAACTCTGAAACTTCACAGAGTCCCGCAAGGATCCGTCCTGTCGCCCGCACTCTTCAATCAATACATGCATGATATACCCCCACCCCACGCACCCCAAATAAATATAGCTTCCTACACAGACGACATAACACTCACATGTACACACCAACACCCAGACAGAGCAACACATCTCCTTTAACCCTATCTCAACACACTACATGTCTGGTGCACTACAAACGGACTCAAATTAGCCCAAGGCAAATCCACTGCAACCCTCCTCACAAGCTGGACAGCCGAATACAAAAACCCCCCGCTCCGCACCATAAACAACACCCCCCTAACACACACAAACTCACCCAAAATCCTAGGAGTAACATATGATACTCATATGATATTAATAAAAACATATCACAAACATAAAAACAATAAACTGACGCCTAGACTTAACGCTCTCAGGTCACTTGCCCACACAACATTTGAACACAACAAAGAAACGACCACCACAGTATACAAACAATACATAAGATCAGTGATGGTCCGGGACTGATGAATATGCAAGCCCTGCCTGGGCTTTTAACACTAGCTGAAATACATCACAAGATCTTGCAGAACATTCCAAACAAAGACCTAAAAATCATCACAGGCTGCACAGCTACTACACCTACATCAAGAAACCTAAGTCCTCAAAGTCAAAGACCACCTGGACATGAGAGGCACTCAATTCCTGGCTGCAGCCTCCACAAACCAACACCATCCACTACACTACATGGCAGCACACTCACAGACACAAAGGAATATCAAAACAACACCCAGCACACGGTATCACACACAAATACTTTCATCTCGCTCTCCCTGCCCACCCCAAACCAGCTTCCAGAAGCACATCCATATTCATATATCTCGCCGTTCCATCCAATCACTTGAAGACAACACACAGCTGCAGGCACAACCTCCCAAAATCCATCCTTCTGAATCCTCCCTTCCTCACGAGGACATAGTCCACCTGGTCAGGCTGAGATGTGGGCACCATCCAGCTCTTCTGAGCTATCAGAACAGACTGGATAACTCCGTCGTCGACACCTGCCCAGAATGCAACACAGCACCCCATACTAGTAAACACATCATAGAGGACTGAATTCCACACAATCACTTACGCCAACAACACAATCTACACTCCTTGAGAGCCCTGTGGGAAAGCCCGACAGTGGCCATGGCCTTCCTTAGAGACTCAGGGCTGTTCGGCCAGGCATCCTTGGTAACGTCAACAACAACAACTACTTACCTGATCTTTGGTAAATATAGAGATGTTAGGGTTGTTGATGGCTGCTTTAAGGAGGACCCTAGCAGTGTGGGCTGTTTTCATGGCCTCCACACTACCACCGTCCAGGAACGTTAGGTTGGCCAGGGCAGCGGACGCCAAAAGGAAAATCTCCGGTGTTAGAGTGTGTTCGGCTAGCTCTAGAAAAAAAGAATAAATAAAATAAAAATAAATAAATAAATAAATAAATAAATAATAATAATTAATAATAATAATAATAATAATAATAGATAATAATAATAATAATACAAATAATACAGACACCAGCAGAAAGATGTCCAACGTTAGAGTGTGTTCGGCTAGCTCTAGAAAGGAAAATATATTCAAATATATTTTATTACGTAGTACAGTATTCAATAAATGGATATTTATCGTAATCATGTACTTAACCTTTAACCCTTTTCAGTACCGGTGCCGTCATTTTAACTTTATTCTGGCTACTATTAGACGATTTTAGTCAGGTTAAAAAGGACCTCCACCAATTAACAGGCTTCTCTCTCACTTAACCCTTTTTATTACCACAGATCCTTCTTAAACTGCACAAACTCGTCTAAATACAGCTAGAATACAATTAAGAAGACTTTGCTGGTACAGTAGGAGTTAAGGGGAGGCAGACCGTTTTTATGGACCCCCTTCTCCCTAATGTTTAGCCCCAATAGTTTTGAGATTTTAAGACGTTGATTCCATTAGTCTGGCGATTTTAACACCTTTCGCCCCATTTCGTTGTCAATTTCAAGATCTTTCGTGCCATTTAGGTGTCGATTATTTCCTGGCGAGCGATAGCGAGCCTGCAATTTTAAGAGGAACCGGCCTTTGGCCGGGACATTTTTCTACCGAAAAATGTAAATATTTATCTTAAAGGGGGGTCTAGGGTTTTTTTCTAAGCTTGATGGAGGTCTAGGGAGGAAGCTAAAAAAAAAAATATATGAATAAATGATTTAATAGACCAAACAAACGGTCTGCCTCTCCTTAACTGTCTTGGTGGTGTAAGGAGTGTTTAAGACCTGTATGTGGTATCCCAGGTTCAAATCCCGGAGGATCACATGCTTTCATTAATTTCATTGGGAGGTGTTTGATGCTAGGAGTGAAATGAATTAATTAGATTATGAAGAGAGCAACGTGTTTGTTAGAGTAGGAAATCAGTCGAGTGAATAGTTAGAGGTAAATTCAGGTCTGTAACAGGGTTGTGTAATGTCACCGTGGTTGATTAATGTATTATATGGATGGTGTTGTGAGGGAGGGAAATTGAGAAATATGGGTAGAGGCTTGAGTTTAGTAGAAAGAACGTTGGAGATCGGGAGTTGAATCAGTTGCTGTTTGCTGATGAAACAGCGTTGGTGGCGGATTCTGAGGAGAAACTGCAGCGAGTAGTCAAAGAGTAATGGAGGTAAAACAGAGAGTATGTGAAGGAAGGAAAGTTTTTGGAGCAATGGCAAGTATGTGGAAGGTCAGAAATCTCTGAATGAAAGCTAAAAGTGCAATGTATCAAGGGATTGTTGTACCAACAGTGATTTATGGAGCTGATACGTGGGCTCTGAAGGCACAAGAGAGAAGAAAGTTGGGTGTGATGGAGATGAACTGCTTGAGGAGTATATGTAGAGTGACGCGTAGAGACAGATTGAGAAATGAAGAGATACGTAGGAGAGTGGGACAACGTGAACCCTTGTCGGCCAGAGTGGACAGAAGGGTGCTGTGCTGGTATGGACAGGTTGAGCGAATGGGAGATGAAAGACTTACAAAGAGAATATATGAGTCAGATACAAGGGGGGTAGAAGGATAAGAAGACCTTGGTTGAGATGGAGAGATGGTGTAGTACAAGCATTGGAAGGTAGAGGGATGACTGTAGAACAGCCAAGAGAAGTGGTAATGAAAAGGAATGAATGAAGAATGCTTGTGAATAGATGAGTGATAAAGTGGTCGTAGGGAGAAGGGATTGGGCGCCAGTTGGACTAGATAATAGTGCGTCAGACGCCTGGCCCGGGGACCCCGGTGTATATTAACCCTCTCCGACAAATGACGCGATTTTGAGCCTATTGGGGATACTTTAAAGCCTTTGTTACCATCAGGGGTATTTAGAAACCTTTAGTTTAGTTACTTCAACCTCTGCAGTTGTCTTTGAGTTAGCTGTGGACAGAAAACTAACTTTGGAGAAGTAATTATAAGAATGAGAGAACTATATTTCTTATTGCTAATCTGGCAACCTCTGCGTCATAAATGCGTGAAAGGGTTAAGGGTCATGCCTAGCTATGAGGTAGGCGGGCATTGTGGTGGTAAAGCCTTGCTGGGTGTCTGCTTGCTGAGACCTGAACCTCTCTGGGGGTCTGGGACCTGGTAATCTTTCTTTGGGGACCCCAATGGGCGTTCTGGTCTTCTCCTGGGCGACCTATATGTGTGTGAATTTTGTAATTTTGTTGTTGTTTGTGTTGTGTTTTCCCTGTTCGGTCTCTGTCTCGAGTCGGCCACCCCCAGTTAGTTATGTAGAGCAGATTAACCAGACCACTGAGCTCCATACGGAACTCTCATAGGTCTGGCCACCCCCAGCTATGGGGTATGTGCCTGAGTATATACATAAATAGATTATAGTTATTTGATTATGTTGGATTATCCTGTACTTGACGAATAAACCCTTTTAGTGTTAGAGTACGCACTTATTAATAATATTCTTGCTATTATTTGACGATTTTATTAAGATTGTGAAGCATCTGTGGAAGTTAGAGGGATACTTGATAATTTTCACTTCTCTAATTGCTTGAGAAATGTCTTAAAGTGGGAACAAATTGTTAAACTGTTAAAACGCATCATTCTCAAAGAGTTAAGAAAACACATAGTGAATTCCACTAATATTATCAATGAAGGCACTAGCATATATACTTGACATTTTGGTTTAGCATTCTGAAGTCTGACATAAGATATAGTGTAGAGTTTTATGGAATTACCAATTATGTTAAAGTTTGTTTAACCCCCTTCAGTACTGGTGCCATCCTTTTAACATTATGCTGACTACTATTAGATGATTTTATTCAATTCAAAAAAGGCCTCCAGCGATTAACAAGCTATGAATGATATAATTGATATTGTTTACTACCACACTTTTGTTAAGCTGCACAAAATAGTTTAAATATAGCTAGAACAAAATTTAATAAACGTCAGCTGCACAGGAGTCTATGTACGAAGGCTTTAATATTACAATAAACTATATTAAGATATGCCATTGTTATTACCTGTGAGTGCCTTGACAATGGGGTTCATCTGTTCTGTGAGTGCTGGTAGTCTGTGAGTGTTCTCTACCCAGGGGGACGTGATCTGAGCCAACACTCCAGCTGCCTCACTCCTCTCCTCCTCTGAACACTGTAGGTCACATAGTACCTCTGACACTACCTCCACACCTCCAGCCTGGTTATATGGTGGAGATAATTATAGTGTTAGTATTATATACTACTACTACTACTACTACTACAGTAAACTTCCGTTAATCCGAAGGGCAGCGGACCGGCTCTCGTTCGGATTAGTGGATTTTTCGGATTATCGGACTTTACCCCTATGAACCTGTGTATGACGAAAACATTGAGACATTAGGCCACCCAAATGACACAATGGTGCACACACACATATCATATGTTCATGAAATCACTTCAAAAGTTTACCATTGTCATTGTAGCCTATTAACTACTTCAAAACATTCAGATTAATGGTCAAAGGAATCTGCTGATATAAACGTCTTCTTCTTCTTCCGTCTACTAGCGAGTTTGTCTTGCTCTTGAAGATCAGATGTGGTTCGGGAAGTAATGCCTTAACAACGGCACTTCCCTGAGAGGTTCTTGTAATTTTCCTTTTGTGATTTTCCTTTTGTGACGTGCTCTGTTATATTATATTGTATTGAAAGCACCCTTGTCTTGTTGTCTTGAAAGCACCCTTGGGATGCTCCGATCACTGAACTATAAATAGTAGCGTATCGGAACATCCAAAGGTGCGTTTTCAAGCTCAAGACTAATACGTCCAAAGGTGCATTTTCAAGCTCAAGACTGAATGCGCTTGCAGAAAATGCGGTGCAAGCCAGTAGCGCATCGGAGCGTCCCAAGGATGCGTTCAGGAGCAAAACAAACTCTCTAGCAGACGATGTGGAAGAAGAAGAAGACGAAGGTGTTTACGATTATATCAGTAGCTTCCTTTGACCATTAATCTGAATGTTTTGAAGTAGATAATAGGCTACAATGACAATGGTAAACTTTTAAAGTGAATTCATGAACATATGATATGTGTGTGCTCCATTATGTGTCATTTGAGTGGCCTAATGCCTCAAAAAGGGGACTTTGGGACTTCTTGAAATTCGGACCATCGGGTGAATTCGGATTTGGCCTCAAATTGAAAAATTCGGACTATTGGGAGATTCGAATCATCGGTCGTCGGATTAACGGACTTTTACTGTACTACTACTACTACTACTACTACACAACATAGTCACACACACTCCAGCTACCTCATTTATCTCCTCTGAACATTCAATTTCAAAGCAATACTTCTGAATAATCCGCTCCACACCTCCATCCTGGTTATACGGTGGAATATTGTTACTATTATACACTACTTCACATTACCACACACCAGTTTGGTGATGGGCTGGTCTATCAGAGTGGGACCTGAGCGATCTCTGCCATACCCATAGCTTACTCTGACTGTTCCTTTTACTTATATATTTTCTAGATCTCAAGTGGCGGCGTCTCTTCCGTGGATTGACCTCCCAATCTACCAAGATTGGAAGCCAAAGTGTCACATTTTTCCTTTGCCCCTCAACTTTCTCTTCCTGATTGCTGAGGGGCACAGGGCCCTGGGTGGGGCTTTGGTTTCCCGGGCGTTTCCGCACCCTCCTCAGCTCCCCGCCATGGAGTGGCTTCGGTCACCCAAGCTTTATTGTGGTCAGCAGGGAGGGTTCTGTGGGGGCGCTCTGTTATGGCGTTGGCCTTGCTCGGGGCCTTGGGGCTGTTCGGCCAGGAAGCTTGGGGAACGACAACAACAACAACAACCACACACCAGTCACACACACACTCCAGCTACCTCATTTATCTCCTGCTCTAAACACTATAGGTCACACAGTACATCTGAATAATCACCTCCATATCTCCAGCCTGTTTATACCGGAGAAGATAGTATAGGGTAAGATCCTGTGTAGCGGGAGAAACTGTTTTCAGATGTCTATTTACTAAGAACCATTGAACAATATCGTTAATCTAACCTAACCTAACCTAACCAAAACCAAACCCAACCTAACCTAATCTAGTATATTAGTGGACTATTTATGAATGTAAAATATAAAAATATATTGTAACATTACCAAATTATGGAGATATAAGTAGAGGTCTGCCCGCTACACAGGATTATACTGAATATAGCACCGTATGTATAGTAATAAATATAATTATTCATAACAACACTGGTCTTCACACAGCACCCCCTAACGGAAACCAAAGCTAAAAAATATCCCTATTGGGGAGGTGTGGTGGAGTGGTCTTGCCACTGGACTGGTAATCCAATGGTCCTCGGTTCGAATTCCGAATGTATCAATGGGAATATATTATTGGGATGGAATTTGTGCTGTACCTAGTATCAGTGCATTACCACAAAGCCCACCGAATCGCCCAAAAAATACCCTCATTGTTCCCTGATTAAATAGCACTGTATGAATATTCCCACATTCAAAATATGCTACAGGGGGGCAATGCCTAGTGAGTTAATTAGGCTACTCAATAGGTGGTGTTCTGAGAGTGAGGGTCAAAGTCTTGGGGGTGAGACAGTAAAGCACAAAGGCAAGGTAGCTCCAGAGATGGGGCTGCTTCGAGCCGTGAGTGGGCAACCAACCGCCGTGCGAAGGCAAGATGGCGAAGGCTGAAGGTTGGTTGCAGCTCTAAGTGCTTCACATTTATCACTCGCTAGACTGGAACGAGACCTCACAGGCTTCACCGTTGAATGTACAGGCTCTCAGCCTATGCCCGAGAGGGAGTTAGTTGGAATATAGAAAACAAAAATATATATACAGTATATATTTTACCAAACATAGATTTCTATCAAACATTTAAAAAAAAAATAATGTATACACACACACACCCACACTCTTGCACCATCACCTCGCCAACCGTCTATATCCATACATCCCAAACATCGAACATAGTCACCAACATGAAAGATAATTAATTCAATCCCTTCACTCAAAAAGGTAATTGGTTATAACACACACATAATTTTATTTTGATTTGCATAGACTTAAGTAACACCCCGTTCCCAACATTATTCATCCATTACAAACCCCAATGTACTTGAATAAACTAATGAAAGCACATGGTCCTCCCAGGATTCGAACTCGGGACACCACACCCAGAACATAAGCATCCAAACCATTACACCACCAACTTCTAAGAATATACATTACATTACATTAATGAAGTCAACGCACCAGGCGACAAAGGCCATATGGCACGAAATATTTAAAGACGGGAAGGAAGTTAACTAAATATCATCGAGAACTCGAACATGATGAAGGAAGGACATAATACGGGAGATAGAAAACGAGGGAGATTCAGAAAGAAAATCAGCAAGACATGGCGGCCGGCGGAGGAAAGCCAGAAAAGGGAAGAAACGCGTGCGGGCAACGGAAAATAAGGGGTAATCGAGGAAAAGATGGGAGACAGAAAGCTGAACGGTACAGCGCGAGCAAAGAGTCGGAGGAGAACGGGACATTAAAAACGAATGGGTAAGTCTGGTGTGGCCAATGCGGAGACAGGCCAAAGCCGTCTCCCATCGGCGATTACGGTGGGAGGGATCAGACCACCCAGAAACGGACGGTTTGACAGAACGAAGTTTATTAACGGAGATAGTGGACCACTGAGTCTGCCACCTCGACCAAAGAAACCTGGACAAGGCAGGGAAGAAATCAGAGGCCGGGACAGCAAGTGAGGAGCGGGTACCCCGCACGGCAGCAGAACGAGCAAGGCAATCAACCCGCTTATTACCGCAAACGCCAACGTGACTGGGAACCCAGCAAAAATGTACAAGCTTTTTGCGGACGGAAAGGCGGAAAAGCCATTCCTGAATGGAAAAAGCTAAAGGGTGTAGAGCAGGGGAGGACTGTAAGATAAGTAGAGCACTGAGAGAATCAGAGAACAAAGTAAAGGACGAGGAGGGGAAGGAACACATAAAACGGAGGGCAATAAAAATAGCATAAAGTTCAGCAGTTAAAATACTGGCAACGGGAGGTAAAGAATATTGATACGAGCAAGTGGGAAAAAGGACGGCAAACCCCATGCCTACCGACGTCTTGGAGCCATCAGTAAACACAGAAGTGGTTGTAGCGTGAAGAGAGAGGTGATCTAAGAAACGAGACCGAAGAACGAGGGGAGAAGTAGAGGACTTGGAACAAGGGAGGATGGAAAGGCAAACCGAAGGACGAGGGAAAAGAGCAAAAGCGGAAAGGGAGGACGTTAGAAACAGGGAAAGAGCACGATGCGAGCAGCGAGAGCATGCGGACAGAAAACGGAGAACCAAGACGGGGGTGAGACGAAAAAGTAGCAACGACTGAAGGGGGAAGGGAAAGATGTGAAGATGGGAATTGTTGAAGGCGAGCGTAAGAACGAAGGGACAGGAGAGCCCGACGGCGATAAAGAGAAGGGAAACCAGACTCAGCATAGAGGCTTTCAACAGGAAAGGAACGAAAAGCACCAAGGGCAAGACGAAGACCATAGTTATGAACAGAATCAAGAGCATGGAGAACAGAATCAGAGGCTGAAGAGTAAACTTGACAGCCATAATCCAACTTAGAGAGGACAAGAACCGTATGAAGCCGAAGAAGAAGCGCCCCAAGTGAGGTGGGACAAGGACTGAAGAAGGCGGAGGCGGAGTAAGGCAGCAACCTTGAGAGAAGAAACATGAGCGGACCAATTAAGACGAGAATCAAAAGTAAGACCCAAAAAAGTAGTAGAGGAACGATAAGGGAGGGCAGTACCATAAAGAGTAAGAGGAACATGAGGAATAGAATGGCAACGAGTAAAGGACATCGCGCAGGATTTGGAGGTGGAAAAACGGAACCCGTGGCGGGTTGCCCATGAAGAAACAGCCAGAATAGCGGATTGGATAAGAAGATGTAAAGCGGCAATATCTGAGTCGGCTGCGTAAATCGCAAAGTCGTCGACATACAAGGAAGACCGAACCCCGACAGGAAGAGAAGACACGATACTGTTGATAGCAATGAGAAAAAGGATGGTACTCAGGACACAACCCTGAGGGACACCTTCCAACTGAGGGTAAAGACGAGATAAGTGGGAAGCGACTCTGACACGAAAGGACCGAGAAGAAAGAAAATTCTGAATAAAGACTCCTAGATTACCATAATGCACAAAAGCTGACGCAAAATGTGGTACTTCCAGGTAGAATCATAGGCTTTTTCGATATCGAAAAAAACAGCAATGACAGTTTGACGACGAGCAAAAGCTGTCCTGATATAAGATTCCAAGCGAATGAGGGGGTCAAGCGTACTACGAGCACGTCTGAACCCGACGAAGACAACAAATGGCGCGACTCAAGAATCCACATGAGACGAGCGTTAATCATACGTTCAAAGAGTTTACACAGGCAACTGGTAAGGACAATAGGGCGATAGTCCTGTGGGGAGAACCCAGACTTGCCAGGTTTAAGAAAAGGTATGGTCAGGGCAGTACTCCAAGAGGGAGGGAAAACACCAGAAGACCAAATCTTGTTATAGAGAGCTAACAAGAAGACCAGAGCTTGCGAGGAAAGATGTTTGAGCATGAGATAATGGATACCATCAGGACCCTCAGAAGTGTTCTTACAGGCACGGAGAGCGGTGCGTAACTCAGTTGAGGAAAAAGGAGCATTATAGGATTCGTCAGAGGAAAGACTAAAAGTAATTGGAGTACTGTACTTTCCGCAACGACTTTAAGCGAGTGAAACTCAGCAGAGAGGTGAGAACCACTGCTAACTGAGCTAAAGTACGAGCCCAATCGATTAGCAATTGTTTCGGAGTCTGCCACAGAAACAGCATCAATGCGGAGGACTGGAGCACGGAAGGGAAGATGTTTACCAGAGATCTTACGAATACGTTTCCAAACCGAAGCGAAAGGAGTGCGAGACATAATGGAAGAAACATAGGACTCCCAACTCCGGCGTTTAGCGGCTTTGGTAGTACGACGGAAAAGAGCAGATGCACGGCGAAAGAGAAAAAATTACTCATGAGAAGCAGGGGTGAGACGCTTATGGCGAAAACTTTTCCAAGCCGCCCGTTTAACCCGGAGGGCCCTGGAACACTCAGGAGACCACCAAGGGACGCATTTAGACGAGAAAGGGCGAGACGTCCGGGGAATGGACGCCAAAGCAGCACCGAAAACCAGATCCAGAAAAAACGAGAGCATGACATGGACCGATGAGAAAGGAGGAGGAAGCAAAGAAGGAACAGTAAGGGAAGCGAAAGAAGACCAGTCCGCCCGCTGGAAGCACCAACGAGGGGAGTTAGGAGTAGGAGAGTAAGGTAGTCAGAGAAAGGAGAATGGGAAAATGGTCGGAATTGTGAGAATTCTCGAGAACTGACCAATGAAAATCAAGTGAAACTGAAGGGGAACACAGGGAAAGATCGATACAGGAAAACGTACGAGTCCGAGCATCAAAATGAGTAGGAGCACCAGAATTAAGGATAAAAAGATTACGGTCCGAGAGAAAAAGTTCAAGCCGACGACCCCGGGGTGAAATAACATTGTCACCCCACAAGGTGTGCCGACCATTAAAATCACCAAGGACTAAGAATGGAGTGGGCAACTTGGATAAAATCTCGGAGAATTCGGTAAGATCGATGGGAAGAGAAGGCGACAAATACACAGAAACCACTGTTAACCAGCGGTCAAGACAGACTCTAGCAAAGGTGCAAGGGAAATGAGTAGAAAAGGACAGCTCTTCAAAAGGGACAGAACGATGAATAAGAAGACAAGTATCATGGAGAGAGTGGGGAGAACTATAAAAAGAGTAATGAGGAAAGGGAACAGGAGGAGAGAAAAGACGAGTCTCCTGAAGACAAACGACCTTAGGGGAGTGAAGAGAAAGAAGAAAACGTAAGTCAATCCTTTGAGCATTAAGACTACGAAGATTCCACTGCAAAATGGACATAATAAAACAAAAAGAAAAAAGAAACTAAGAGGAGACTAAAGGACGAAAAAACAACGAAAACAGACAAAAGAAAACCATAAAAGGAGGCAAAAGCCACCGAAAATAAGAACGCACAGAAAAAGAGGAAGGACACACATAGAAGGAAAGAAATATACACAAATAACAATAAAGGTAAAACACACACACTTATGTACAACTAAGAAAAGGTGAATGAGGATAACGTGGAGAATTAAAAGGAGGCAAAAGCCAACAAAAAAAGAAAGGGAAGAATACACACTTATGCACAACAATGAAGAGTCGGATGGGCGAACGGGGAGACAGATAAATACAAATAATGATCAAGGGAAAAATACACACTTATGTACAACAATGAAGAGGTGGATGGGTTAACGGGGAGACAGAAGAGAAGGAGGCAGAGGGGAGGTCCGAAAACCGGGGGGCATAGGGAGGCTTGACAGCGAAAGAGAAGAAGAAAGAGGAGGGCCAGAGTGAGAGGAGCGAAGGGCAGAGGACGAAAGAGAGACAGAAGGAAGAGAAGAAGGTTGGGAAGGGGAAGAGACGGAAGAGGGGGGGACAGGGGAAGGAGGAGGTGGTTGAGGGGTAAGGGGTAAGGGGCAGTGTAGAGGGGACGGGATGAATGTTAGCTGAAACGGTAAGAGGAGGGGGACGAGAAGAATCGAGAAAGTCTCGAATCTTGGGAATGGACTCAAAGGACATGTTTAACCCTCCAGCCCCGGGGGCTATAGCTTACGACTGTGCTCCGGTACCGGGTGTTTTGACGATCTTTGGCCTATGTTAACTACTCTGTAAGTCAATGAATATGTCATGTAATGTTGTGAATAAAAAAGAATAATGTTCCACAAACCTTCCTCTGTCGAATGGCGTTGAGTAGAGGTCTCTAGCCCCTCTGGTTGCATAATGGTGAGCGCGGGAAGACGAGTGCTTTTCGGCGGCAAATTCTTCCCGCGTTCGGACGCGTCGCCCCGGCCATGGCTACGACGCACCTAGCCGCTCGTCGCGCCAAAGTATTTATCTCCCTTAGACGATTTTAGTGTTTGATATTGAGAATGTGATGTTTATTTGATATTTTCTAGTTATTTTGAGGCCAATTATATAAAATATGTTTATTAGGGTATCACTGTCACTGATATTGCTAATTTTCACTCGATACCGTACATTTTATTAGTAATTGAGGTAGCTTATTGTTGTATTAGGCACTGATTATTCGTTATCACAGGTGTTTATTATACTTTGGCCATCATATATTAGGTCTTGTGTCACTTTCACTTTGACAAATATGCTTTAGAGAGTGTCACTGTCACTGATAATGCTCATTTTTACTCGATACCGTACATTTTATTAGTAATTGAGGTAGGTTATTGTTGTATTAGGCACTGATTATTCGTTATCACAGGTGTTTATTATACTTTGGCCATCAAATATTAGGTCTTGTGTCACTTTCACTTTGACAAATATGCTTTAGAGAGTGTCACTGTCACTGATAATGCTCATTTTCACTCGATACCGTACATTTATTAGTAATTGAGGTAGCTTATTGTTGTATTAGGCACTGATTATTCGTTATCACAGGTGTTTATTATACTTTGGCCATCAAATATTAGGTCTTGTGTCACTTTCACTTTGACAAATATGCTTTAGAGAGTGTCACTGTCACTGATAATGCTCATTTTCACTCGATACCGTACATTTTATTAGTAATTGAGGTAGGTTATTGTTGTATTAGGCACTGATTATTCGTTATCACAGGTGTTTATTATACTTTGGCCATCAAATATGTCTTGTGTCACTTTCACTTAGTTATATGATTTGTAAACGTTTTATATACAATTTATTGTGCCTTTTTTCACTGATTTATATATTTCTATAGGTTCTAATCATATGAATGTCACTTGGTATATACATATGTGTCACTTTCACATATTATTATGGTGTAATTGTATTTGTATCAATGTTCTCATAATACATGACTTTTGTATTACAAATACATTGGTTTTCTTCCACTTTTTGCCTATATATAATTATAGTGTACATATTGTCATTTTATTTGGCAATTTCAGTATGATTATTAGAACTCCAGCTTGGAGTGGTAATCAAAGAAGCAATCTACAGCACAGAGTGCCACCTTGCACTCCACACACTCCAGGGTTGACTTTTTACCTGACCTCGGCTTCACCCTGCTGTTGTAGCAGACATGGCACCGCTTCTGCTGTGTTCTTCCGGATTCATTCTGAGGCAGGGAACCAAGCCTGTGCCTAATCAAGTATTGAGCACTGCAAGCGGTCAATAACGGCGGGCCCAGGATGTGCCACTGCCCTCTGTGGCATAGCATACTTCTCCAGGAGCTCCGTCAACACCTGCTTTTGGAACCTCCGCAGGCTATTGAACTTCATGGGTGTGTTCACATTCCGAAGCTTGTATATGTTGTAGGCATTCAGAACTGACATGTCCACCATATGCAGAAAGAACTTTTTGTACCATCTGCACGAGGTACGCAGGCAGTCAATGAAGCCTATCTGCATGTCGGACTTGTCCACCAGCCTCATGTTGATGTTGTAGTCCAGGACAGCATCGGGCTTGGTCACCCTGGCCTGGGTGCGGCGATCCACCTTGCCAGTCTCCACCATTTCCCCCTTGTGGATGGTGGTCAGGAGGTTGACCTTCCGCTGGTCGTGCCAGTGGATAGCCAGAATGGGCCCCGACTTCTTCTTGAACACATCACCTTTTTTGGTCTTTGGAGGGAAAGGTGGCATGCCCTTCCTTTTCCCTCGTACTGTGCCTACAGTCCCCGTCTTGCGCTCATGCAGGTACTGTGAGAGAGTGGGGGACGTGTAATAATTGTCCGTGTAGAGGACGTGATTCTTATGAAAGTAGCGGTCCATCATGGCTTGCACCACTGCTCCGCCAAAGCCAATGAGGGGGTCCACAAGCAAGTCCCCTTCCTTCCCGCTGTAGACCAGGAAGTCCAGGACATAGCCAGTTTGGCAGTCGCACAGCACAAAGAATTTTATGCCAAAGCGATGTCTTTTTGAGGGGATGTACTGCCGGAAGCTGAGTTTTCCCCGGAACAGCACAAGAGACTCGTCAATGACGACCTTGCGGAAGGGCTTGAAGTAGGAGGTGAAGCGTTCTCGCATCATCTCACAACGTCCTAATCTTCCACAGCTTGTCTGGGAGGTGGACGTCAAGGGTGGTGACAAGATGGAGCGCTGCGAGGATATCAAGGTACCGGTCGCGAGACATATATTTCCCGAAGGCAGGGGTGGATATCAGATCATTGGTGATCCAATAGTCAGGCAACCTATGCTTCTTGACATGAGGCATTAGCATGGTGAGTGCCAGGAACACCATGAACTCTTTATGAGTCACTGGGGTACACTGCCTCATGTGGCCCTTGGTCACCTTTCCCAAAAAGTGGACCTGGAATTGGTGCTGCTTATTTGTCTCTTTGACAACATAGCCTACCACCTCCTCATCAAAGAAGGCCTCAAACAGTTCGTGTGGTGGAGCATTGGGGCCTGCAGGAAAATTGGGGGTAACGCCTGAACCCTCCAGTACCTCATCAAAAGCTGGCACATCAGGGTTGTATGCATCCTCATCAACTACGTCTTGCCACTGAAAAACGTAGAATGGTTCTTGTCTACGCTGACGAGGAGCTCCAGCTGGTGGCCCAGCACGCCCACGGCCAACTCGGGAGGCGCGCGCCCTAGGGCGGCGAGGGCGGCGGCCAGGGCGGTGGGCAGCACGACGGGCAGCACGACGCCGGGCCAAGCGGATGGGTCGAGGGTCGTCGATGTCCATATAGTCATCGTCAGAGTGGTCATCTTGCCCTGACGGTGGACCTATGTAATCATGGCCAGAGTCTTGAGAGAGGTGCCCTTCATCATCAGTGGCCCCCACATAATCTGGCGGGGAACCAGTGATGCGTGGGCGGCGTGCGGGTGGGCGAGGTGGGGAAGGAGTGGCAGGTGAGGCTGTGTCCCCCCGAGGTCCCGGGCTCCTTGGCCTGCGACGAGTGACAGAAAGCAATGTTTCACTGTCACTAGGCCCAGGTATTGGTGATGCGAGCTCAAAGACTTCTTCAGGAAGACATGTTGAAGGCGGGAGAGGTGGGGAGGACCGTGGGGAAAGTTGCGGGGACGTATGGCTGGGGCCGGCCGGGGTGGACGCCGCGGGAGCCTCGAACAAAACTCTCTTACTTTTCTTAATTTTCTTGGTATATTTCCTACCTTTCCCCTTTTCGGCAGCAGTATGTCTCCTGTCGGGGGACCTAGGAGGCAAATAGGCCGAAAGTGTGGGGTCCTCAACCCTTGGCAATGGTGGGGGTGGTGGGGAAGAATGCGGGGCATCCGGGTCATCTTGGGTGGCGTGGGTAGATAAGGGAGACAATGGCGGACGAGAAGGGTCACCACGCTGACCCTCACTCACAGCCTCATCCTCACCAAGTAGTTTTGCTTGTTCCCTAGCTGCCGCGGCCGCCTTCTCAAGTATTTTCTGCTTATACAAATGTAGCTTGAAAGGCGATTTACCTGGGGAAGGGCTTGGCGTCGTGTCACTTAAGCGAAATTTGGTGAGTGACCTTGAACTCTCCCACTCGCTCACTCTCTCAAGTTCACTGTCTTTAGGTAAACCAGCTTCCTCAACAACTGGTACATCACCTTCATCACTCTCATCACTGTCATGTTCTCTCGCAAATCCCAGGAATTGCTCTTCTTTATCACTCTCATGGCCATAATCACTCGACTTATAATTACTGGAGTCGTCACTGACTTCATCATCAACATTATGCTTGGCATCAGCTCGCTCATAAAGTCTCAATGTCGTCTCAATACCTCCGGGAGATAACACATTTAGGCGATGGCGTCGGGGTAAGGCGCGACGAACAAGCAAGGGCGTCGTAGGAAGCACGGTATCGGACACAGCGGAATCACTATTTGGCGTACTGTCCATGATGGCGTCGGGGTAGATACTGTTGCTGTGGCGTAGTTTACGCCTGGTGGCGCCACCTACCGTCCCACGATACCGAAAATGTACGCGCGGCATTCGAAAGCACGCATGCAAGCAATGGGCGTTCAAGAGCCCTTCCGGGTTGCGCGGGCCGAGGTTGTTATGGGCGTTCAAGAGCCCAACCGGGTTGGAGGGGTTAAGTCAGAGGGAGGGCGAAGGCAGGAAGAAAAAGAAAGAGATGGAGAGGAGGAGGAAGGAGGGGTGGAGGAAGGAGGCAACCTCTTTTTCTTCTTCTCACCGGGACTCGGACTCCGGACATTACGGTGGAAGTCCCTGCGTTTAGAAGAGGAGTGGGGAGAGGGAGAACGGGAGGTACGGGAAGGAATTTTGGAAATCCGTTTGGTAGAGACAGGAGATCGGAAGGAAAGGGAACCACGAGACGAGGGAGGAGGAGAAGAACTAGAGGAAGGCTTGGGATGGGACCGCTGGCGGGAGGGGCGTTGAGCCAAACCAGAAGAAGAGGGGCGAGGGCGAGTAGAGGAAGTGGAAGGAGTGGAAATGGAAGTAGGAGTCAAGCACAGAGAAAGAGTTAGACAAAGGGATAGAAGACAAAGAGACAGTAATAGGAGTAGTGGAGACAGAAGAAACCGAAGGCGTAGAAGTAAGGGAAGAAGGGACAGAGAGCGGAACAGAGGAAGTAGAGGAAGAGGAGGACGAGGACAAGGGAAGCGGAACGGAGGGAGTGGAAGAAGAGACGGGAGGGTGAGAGATAAGTGCAGAAATCGGACGAGCGGAGAAGCCCAGGCGAAGAGCTTCCTTACAGGCAGTAGAGTGAGTAAGGCCTTGTTTTGCTTTAAGAATTGTAACTTCAGATTCAAATTTGTAAACGGGGCAATCATGGGAATAGGCAGGATGGGATGCTTTACAGTTGAGGCAGCAGGGGGTCGTAGACGGGCATTCATCAGCAATATGGCCAGGTTGCGCACAGTACGGGCATGTAGGGTAGTCGGGGTTGAGAGAGCGACAGTATTTCACGGGATGACCAAAACGCCAGCAACCCTTGCACTGCTGAGGGCGGGGAAGGGATTCTAAGACGTCGATGCGAGTACCACCGACAATAACGTGAGAAGGGGGAGAATATTACCATCGAACGTTATTTTAGCGATATTAGAGGGATAGCGGCGATTGTGGCGAGGTTGGATAGTGTAACAGACAATATTAATTACAACATGGTCTTGAGCAACAACGGCCTTCCCAATAAGGTCGGCGCAATCTTTGAAGTCCCGATCACCGAGTTGGATATAAGAAGGGATCAGGACAGTACCTGTGCACGAGTTCATTCTTTGGTCTTTAAAAGCAGGGATGGGAGTACCGTTGGGGTCTGCAAAGGCCGCCATAGCAGCAGCCTGACTCACGTTTTGCACTGTAACTAGACGGGAATGATCATGACGAGAGTGGAAAGTGACATCCTTGCCCACCTTCTGAAGGAGACTGAGGTGGAACAGAAGGTCATCTCCGGCAAGAGGGGCTGAGGCGGGGATAGAAAAGAATTTAACAAAATCGGCAGGGGCAAAGAGATCGGAGAGAGGAAGAATAGAAGAACGAGGGCGAGCAGAAGCAACTGAAGGAGAAGAAACTGAAGTAGATGGAACCGAAGGAGAAGGAACTGAAGAAGAAGGAGAATATGGTTCGAAAGTGACGATGTGAGATGAGGAAGCAATGGAGGAAGAAGACGAGGAAGGAAGAGTGGCAGATGCAGTAGAAGGGATAGCAAACGACGGAAGAGAAGAGGGCTGAACTGGCGGAGCGGTGAGGGATATGGAAGAGGAAGCTGTAGAAGAAAGAGCAGGCTGAACTAATGAAGAATCGGAAAGAGAGGTGACACACTCCACATCTACCAAAGTCGAAGCCGAGGAAGGCGCCGGAGAGCGGTCAATGAGGAGAGAGTCAGAGGTTTGAGCTGGTACGGTACTAGTAGGTACGGATGCGTCTAGGGCGGAAGCCCCAGAGAGTTGAGAAAGGTCAGGTGGAGAGTCCGTGAGATCGCGTGGGACGGGGACAGGGTGAGCCTTAGCTTGTTCCGGGGTAGTGGGGTTGCATGGACGGGCCATGATGACCCAAGTTGTTTTTACTATTCTAATTTCGGTTTGTCAGAAAACGATAAAGGAAAGAAAAACTAACCAAGGGGAAGAAAAAGAAAGAAAAAGAAAAGAAAAATCAGAAACAAACCCAAAATAAAGAGCGTACCATAAGAGCTAACAGAGCCCCCCGTCGCGAGTCAGGAAGCTCCGACCCCCACACCGACGGCACAAACAGGGGCAGGTCCTAGGGGGTTTCATCCCCATACCCTACCCCCCTAGACAAGGGGGGATAGCACCACTACGTACAGAGAGGCCTAGCTTAGGCAAAACCGCTATACTGGGACTGAGGGCAAAATGAATTGCAAACATCCCCAATCTGTACGTAATGGAGGGCAGCCGGACAGAAGCCAGGAAACCCACCAGGAAGGTAGACCGGACCCCCGGAAACCGAGACCGGGCCTCACTGATGGGCGGTCCATGGAGCGACAGCACGGGCGACCGCGCCGCCGCCCCCGGTACCAACCCCCACGTGCAGTGAGCTAGCTGCCACTGCCCCTGTAAACGGGTAGGAGTCAGAACTCCCCACTCAGCGAGGGAAGGCGTCTTGAGCCTAGCCGGCACAATTTAGTGAAAAAGGAGGAGGAAACCCTCCGCAAAGCGAGGTCAAAATCGGGAACCAGAAAAACGCTGTCACCGGAAGGTTCCGCTTATCCCAAAGACGACGGGGGGGTACTTCGTCCACGACGCCGCTGTAATCCCTGCTCCGAAGAGTGAATGACAGCGACCCCGCTTCGAGCCCCGCCACCACGACAAGGTGGCTCCCCAACGGCGGGGTCTAAGAATATAATCGTCCGAAAGTATCCACGGATAAAAACATTGAAAGCAGTTTTGGAGCAATAATGCATGTAGATATTTGACCCTTCATATTTATGTGTATCTTCATATTTTACCAATAATTATAAAATACTGTACAGAGAAAATTAGCAATGCAATGTATAATCGGCCTAATAAGTGATGTCTAGGCACCAATTATGTTTCGATCAATAATTGGTATCAGCAAAATTTACACATGATTTCTTCTTTTTGAGTGAGATATACAAACATGTTCCTACACTTACCCACCCTATTCAACATCTGGCAGACATTAATACAGCACAGAGCGAGCCAAACGTAATGACAGCTGAGACATGACTTATTAGCGTGACTGTACACATCTGCAATTACAAAATATGAATACAATGTCTTCTTCTGGGCGACCTAGATGTGTGTGATTATTTTTTTTTTTTCGTTACTGTTGTCCCTATTCGGGTTCTGTCTCGAGTCGGCCACCCCCCAGCTATGGTGTATGTGCCTGAGTAGATACACACATACACTACATATTATCGCTTACCTTCTCTAGCTCAGCGATGCCATCCACGACACAACAGACGGTAGCCAGGGCCCTCAGAGTATCTCCACGGAACTACTGTAGCTTGGGCTCCAGACACACGCCCAGTAGCCCCCGAACCCCGCCCAGCCGGGCTATAAGGCGGCAGATGTGACCACCGTCCACGCCCAAGGCAGTGAGGTGGGATACAATGCTCTGGACATCCTCTACCTTACCACCGGGGTCCTCTAGGGTCCTCACCATTACCTAGAAAGTAGTCACGCATATATCCGTCAATAATCATCTCGTTACTGATAAATATAGCTTCATAATATTGTCTTTACTTAACATTGGTCACTTACTAATCTAGGTGTTTGTAATTAAGTGAGTTAAGATATTTCTTCTTTGTATGTAGTGTTCTTGTTTGGGATAATTGCACATTTTCGCAAATACAATAATACTTTGATCCCTAGAACTTGTCAATATGGCAAACTGATATACTGTATATATATATTTTTTTTATTTTTTATTTTTTTTCTATAAACATACCCTGATCTCCGTGGACAGCATAATGTCAACCATCTTGGTGAAGGCATGGCCCAGGGCCGTAACCACCTGTACCACCTGGCGGGTCTGGTCCTGCTGGTCTTGGGTTTCCACATCACCATCATCTCCATCATCACTATCACAACAACAACAACACACCTCCACCAACCGGGAACAGATCTGGCCTATCACCTTACTCTGACGGCCCACTCTAGACTGTAATATAGGCATAGAAACAAATTATTTTATTATAGAATATTACATGCTACAAAATGGCTTAATGGTCATCGGCTTCTTTTTATCTTTCTCTCCTTTTCTCTCTTTCTCTGGCTTGTATCCATTCGGCCCCATTCAGCCAACTGTTTTAAGACGTTTATCCCCATCCAGGTGTCAATTTCTTCCTGGCGAGCGATAGCAAGCCAGCATTGTATGGAGAAATCCGGCTTCGCCGGAGACATTTTTCTAACAAAAATTTTGGGGTATTTTGCACTGGTATCGGAAACTGGACTGATGATAGATGAACTTAGGTGACCGAAATATTATGTATGTTGACCTCATAAGCTGCCAGACCAGTGTTGAGGATAAATGTTGAGTGAAAAGTGCTCGTGTGATACCAGCTTAACAACAACACACATCTGAAGTACAGTATAATATCTATCACCTTGCTATGACCGCCCACAATAGACTGTTGATAGATATACTACTACACGTTAGAATATTATAGCATCATAGCATAATTATATCATCTATGGCTTCAAAACTCCAGGCATTTTGGCTCGCACGTCCCTTGATTTTGGCCCTGTCGCACTCTTTCAACTCTGGGGGAGGCACTCGCTACATTACAGTTCCGCCTTTTGTCTCCCTCACTCACATAGGACAAACATACTACACCAATGCACCTCCTCCGTCGTAAATTGTCTCTGAGGAAATAAATTATGTGATCCAACAGCAAATTAAGGGGAGGCAGACAGTTTGTTTGGTCTATTAATTCATTTATTCATATATTTTTAGTTTCCTCCCTAGACCTCCATCAAGCTTAGAAAAACACCCCCTAGACCCCCCTTCAAGATAAATTTGTAAATTTTTCGGTAGAAAAATGTCCCGGCCGAAGGCCGATTCCTCTTAAAATTGCAGGCTCGCTATCGCTCGCCAGGAAATAATCGACACCTAAATGGCACGGAAGGTCTTAAAATTGACAACGAAATGGGGCGAAAGGTGTTAAAATTGCCAAACTAATGGGCCGAACGTCTTATAATCTCAAAACTAGTGGGGCTAAACATTAGGGAAAAGGGGGTCCCGAAAAACGGTCTGCCTCCCCTTTTAAGTAGTGATTATCACAGGAATAAGATAGCGCCAAAATAGTAAGTGTCAGTCAGTAGCCAACCCTTACTCCCACAAGGGGTAGGGAGTATCAGCAAGAGACACTAGAAAGTAAACATTTGAGGTGACAGGAGACAGTTCGCCCACATACAACAGTACGCCCACAAAAAGCGAAGCACACAAGCGTTCAGAAGCACCGATCACACAACATCAGCCCCCGATATCAAGGGCTTCACCAACGGACGTAAGGGGAGATCTCCACTTGAGGGATTTTTTTTCTGGACCCCTTGCTCCCTCATGTTTAGCCCAATTGCTCTAGAGATTTTAATACGTTCGCCCCATTAGTTTGGCGATTTTAAGAGCTTTTGCCCCATTTATGTAAATTTTAAGACCATAGGTGCCATTTAGGTGTCGATTATTTCCTGGCGAGCGATAGCGAGCCTGAAGTTTATGAAGAACCGGCCTTCGGCCGGGAAATTTTTCTACCGAAAAATGTACAAATTTATCTTGCAAGGGGGTCTATGGGGTGAAATTTTAAGCTTGATTAAGGGAAGATTTCCACTTGAGGGACTTTTTTCTTGACCCCTTTCTCCCTCATGTCTATCTCCATTGCTTTTGAGATTTTAAGACGTTCGCCCGTTAGTTTGGCGATTTTAAGAACTTTCACCCCATTTTAAGACCTTTCGTGCCATTTAAGTGTCGATATTTTCCTGGCGAGCGATAGCGAGCCTGTAATTTAAGAGGAAGTGGCCTTCGGCCAGGAAATTTTTCTACCGAAAAATGTACAAATTTATCTTGAAAGGGTGTCTAGGGGTATAATTCTAAGCTTAATGGAAGTCTAGGGAACAAACTAAACACCTCCCCTTAATGACTAGGGAACAGACTAAAAACCTCCCCTTAAATCATGAATAAAACAGTAGTAATTGCCGACTTGCGAGTTTCGTTCTACAAGGAAGTTGGAGCTGTAGACACCGATATTTAGCAGAATAACCTACAGCTATAATGCGGTTTAATACATAAAACCCAATTCAACATACCATTTATCCATCAAAAACCTACATAATTACTGTATTTGTGTTTAATATCGATGTTTACAGACCAAATTTCCTTAGAGAGAGAGAGAGAGAGAGAGATGATAAAGTAATACTATTGTACTAAGCTAATAAAACACATGAGGCTCTACCTGAGGGTGAAGGGTGGTGTAGTGGTCAGCTGTGGTCCAGTGGTCGGTATAGTCACTGAGGAAGGTGTTGATGTGGTTCACCAGAGACTCAGCCAACGGGGGAACCTCTGACAACTCCAGCCATTCCAAACGTCTGGGAGAAAAAAAAAAAAAAAAAAATATATATATATATATATATTATATAGTGCAGTTAACCCTTTCTTTACCGAGATGTCTTTTTAATTATATTCTAGCTATATTTAGACGATTTTGTGCAGTTAACCTCTGAACTGCACATGTGGGTAATTAGAAACGTCTGCCTGTGCTGACGTATTTGAGCTGTTTCCATCACTAAAATATTCATTTTACCATAAATATCATTAATACTTATCCATATGCGCCTATTATAGGTTGATTATAAAGGTATTAACCTGTTACAACAATAAAACGAGTGAAAACAGCGTTTGGATGGTCAAAATCGGCGATACAGGCCGGGAGTTACATAATGTATGGGGGAGGCAACCTCCTTTCCCGCCAATTTCCCCCAAGGCCACTGAGACACTGTCGATCGATACTCTCTCTCTCTCTCTCTCTCTCTCTTGCACTCACTTGCTAACAGTGATGACAATGCCCTGCTTGCAACTCGCTAATGTTAGCACGAAAATATACCTCAGAATAAGGGAATAACAGGGAAAATAGGTGATAACTGAAGGAGGGGAGGAAAGTGGGGAAGGAGGGGAGGTAGAGGACTGATATTTTGCATGGCCCAAGGGCAAAAAAACAAATATAATTTTTTTTTTTTTTTTTTCTCTGACTCTTAAGAGTCTTCCCGCAAGTCCGCCGGGGGAACTCTTAAGAGTCTTCCCGTAGTTCCCGGGTTAAGGGGAGGAAGACCGTTTTTTCTGGACCCCCTTCTCCCTAATGTTTAGCCCCACTAGTTTTGAGATTATAAGACATTCGGCCCATTAGTTTGGCGATATTAACACCTTTCGCCCCATTTCGTTGTCAATTTTAAGACCTTTCGTGCCATTTAGGTGTCGATTATTTCCTGGCGAGCAATAGCGAGCCTGCAATTTTAAGAGAAACCGGCCTTTGACCGGGACATTTTTCTACCGAAAAATGTACAAATTTATCTTGAAGGGGGGTCTAGGGGGTGTTTTTCTAAGCTTGATGGAGGTCTAGGGAGGAAACTAGAAAAATATGTGAATAAAGGAATTAATAGACCAAACAATCGGCCAGTCTCCCCTTAAATATTCACGTTAACTCTATTATTAAAGTCAGTAGAGCGTCGTCTGCCGATCAAAAGATCGGCGGATCGAGCCCGCACTGTCAAAATGTTATTGGTTGATGTCAAGCCCGGGCAAATTGACCTAGCGATTCGTGACAAACGCCTAATACTCATGGCCATCCCTTCTCAGATATAACGTCGTTTGAAAAAAAAAAAAAAAAAAATCTTTAATTTGCCGTGTTTACTTATTACTTTGTTTATATATTTACTTATTAATTATTTGCTGTTATTTGTGGACAATATTGTTATGTTAAGGGGGGTCACCGGCTTTTTTTTTATCTCTCTCCTTTTCTCTCTTTCCCTGGCTTGTATCCATTCGGCCCCATTCAGCCAACTGTTTTAAGACGTTTATCCCCATCCAGGTGTCGATTTCTTCCTGGCGAGCGATAGCGAGCCAGTATTGTATGGAGAAATCCGGCTTCGCCTGAGACATTTCTCTACCGTAAAATGTACAAATTTATCTAGAAGGGGGATCTTGGGGATACTTTTTAAAGTTTGCTGGAGGTCTAGGGAGGAAAAAAAATATATAAATAAATAAATGGATGTTTGTAGCAGTGGCATAACTTTTATAACCCATTTTGTATCATTAGTGAATTTGATTGCCTTAAGCTGAGCCCACCAGCAACATCATAAATATACAGTAGGGTCCCGCATAAAACGTGTTCGCATAAAACGAGTCTCGATTAAAACGACCGACCTAAAATTCGCTTTGTACGAAATATCGTCGCTTTGTATGAAATGTCGTTCACTTTGTACGAAATATAGTTCGCTTTGTACGAAATATCGTTCGCTTTGTACGAAAATTTTCGCTAACAGTGAAAATTGACGATATTGCGCCACCAAAATGCTGTGTTCACATAAAACGAAATCGCATAAAACGCCCTCGTTTATCGACCATAAACTCGTTTTATGTGAGACCCTACTGTATAATGATACCACAAAACAGGTCCTAACACAAAGCCCTACGGCACACCACTAATTAAGTTAAACCAGCCACATTATTGGAGACATTCACCCCATTACCTTGTCAGTTCTTAGACTTTTCACTCTATTTCTTTGTCAATAATAAGACCTTTCACGCCATTTAGCTGTCAATCTTTTTGCCTGGCGAGCAATAGCGAGCCTGTAATTTAGGAGGAATCATAAATCTATTGTTATACCACAAAACAGGACCTAACACCAAGCCCTACGGCACACCACTAACTACGTTAAACCAGCCCACCTCGTTTTTGTCTTCCTTTCTCTCTCCCTCTCTCTCTGGGTTGTATCCATTCGGCCCCATTCAGCCTACTGTTTAAGACATTTACCCCTATCCAGGTGTCAGTTTTTTCATGGCGAGCGGTAGCGAGCCAGCATATTTTTGTATAATGTTTTCGACAGCAGGCTAAATTTGTACATTTTTCAATAGAAAAATTTCTCCAGCGAAGCCGGATTTCTCCATGAACTGCTGTCTCGCTATTGCTTGCCAGGAAAAAAATTGACACCTGGATGGGGATAAATGTCTTAAAACAGTAGGCTGAATGGGGCCGAATGGATACAAGCCAGAGAAACGGAGAGAAAAAATGCAGATGACCCCCTTAAAATATCCACATTCGTTGCCTTATTACTTACAAGTTATACTGGCGTCACATGAACATTTAACACCTAAATTACATGATCGCTATCGCTTGCCAGGAACAAATCGACACTTAAATGGCACGAAAGGTCTTAAAATTGACAGAAATTGGGCGTAATGTTTTATAATCGCCAAACTAACGGGCCGAACTTCTTAAAATCACAATACTAATGGGGCTAAACATGAGGAAGAAGGAGGTTCGAAAAAAAATCTCTCCTTAAACAGACTATAGAAAACGGATATTAGTGGATATACTTACTCGCATAATTTTGCGAACTCTGTGGATATTTCATGTGCCCTGCGCTGTATGGTCCTGACGGTGATGGTGGGGTCGTGGTGATGGTCGTGGTGGTGGTGGTGATGGTGATGGGGGTGGTGGTCGTGGTAGTCGTCGTTGTGGTGGTGGTACTGTTGGTGGTGGTAGAGTTTTTCGTCGTTGTTGTAGTAGTGTTGTTGTTGTTGTTGGTCATGGTGGCTGGGACTCCTATTATTATTATTATTATTGTTGTTGTTGTTGTTGTTGTTGTTGTTGTTGTTGTTGTTGTTGTTGTTGTTGTTGTTGGTGTTGGTATCCCCAGGCAGAGATTTGGACTGTAGGGTATTCATACATTGAGCTTCGTAAAGCACTCGTAGCTCCCGTACCCATTGGTGTAGAGAGGCGTTCCTGGTGGGAGGAGAAAACATTCGATTGTTAGGGTGTATATATCTTTATAGAGTTGAGACATATACTTGATATGCCGGGTGGGAAGAGAATTTAAAGGATTTTTTTTTTTTTTTAAAGCTAGCGATAAATTAACTGATCCCAATCTTAAACGAGGATTTTAGT
The DNA here is from genome assembly GCA_032716605.1 of Paralithodes platypus. NCBI lineage: Eukaryota > Metazoa > Arthropoda > Malacostraca > Decapoda > Lithodidae > Paralithodes > Paralithodes platypus. The sequence continues at coordinate 64,304,037 of CM064482.1, forward strand.
TTGCTTCATAGACCTCTAACAAGCTTACAAAAACACCCCCAAAGCTCCCCTTCAAGATAAATTTGTACATTTTTTTGTTAGACAAATTTCCTGGCAAGTAACAGGCTCGCTAGGAAAAAATCGACACCTAAATGGGACGAAAGGTATTGATATTGACGAAGAAATGGGACGAAAGCTCTTAAAATCGACAAGCTAATGGGGCGAACATCTTAAAATGTCAAAATTAATGGGGCTAAACATGAGGATGTTGGTGTTATTTTCCCCGGGCAGAGATTAGGGTGTTCATACATTCAGCTTCGTAAAGCACTCGTAGCACCCGTACCCATTGGTGTAGAGAGGCGTTTCTGTTGGGAGGAGAAATATTCGAGTATTAAGGGGGGTCACCTGCTTTTTTTCTCTCCTTTTCTCTCTTTCTCTGGCTTGTATCCATTCGGTCCCATTCAGCCTACTGTTTTAAGACGTCTATCCCCTTCCAGGTGTCGATAATTTCCGCTCGCCAGCATATTTGTTAATAACGTTTTTGACAGCAAGCTAAAAAATAAATAAAAAATTGATAGAAAAATGTCTCCGGCGAAGCCAGATTTCTCCATACAATGCTGCCTCGCTATCGCTCGCCAGGAAGAAATTGACACCTGGATGGGGATAAACGTCTTAAAACAGTTGGCTGAGTGGGGCCGAATGGATACAAACCAGAGAAAGAGAGAAAAAGAGAGAAAGATAAAAACAAAGCCGGTGACCCCCCCTTAACCCGGCAAGCGCGATAGGCCTAACGGAAGGCTTCCTATAGGGAACGCGATAGGCCTCACGGAAGCAAGACCATAAAAAAAGCCTTCCAAAAAAAAAAAGGGCCTATCAAAACAAAGGATTTTGTCTCTAGGTGAGATAATTCCCCTCTAGTACTCATCCATGTGTTTCTCACCCCTCCCCCTCCCCTACCTTATTCCCCCCTCCCCCCCCTCCTCAATTATCACCTATTTTTCCTCTTATTATCATCATTTATCGGTTATTTTTCTCTCCCGCGATAATGTAGCACAAGTGGGTTGCATAAAAGATCGTTATGCAACACCCAGACACCGGCACACACCGCCCCGCTCGTCTCAGTTGACTCCCAGACAGCGAGAGGGGAGGGCTGCCTGTGGCTCTCTCTCGCCTGAGATTATGACCGGGTGGCCAATATCTTCGTTTTTCACCACCCAAATGCTTTTCCCACTTATTTTAGCACTCTTGAAGGTTCATATATACATCATATATGTAAAATAAAAGCATACCAAAAACAAATAATGCTTTATATTGTAAATATAACGAATTCTGTCAGAATCCAGGGCTAGAAATGCACAAATAACTACCCTAGCACCTAGGTCTATATCGCGCTTGTCAGGTTAATAAGGGTTGGGAATGGTCGGGTCACAGCTTAGAGAGCTATTAAAATATCGTGTTATCCCAGCAACTTTCGATTGTCAATTGTATTAGTTTTTGTTTGTTCTGTGTATGAAGGAGACAAAAGTTAAGTTGCCTGTAACGAGTGTCTCCCCCAAAGCCAAAAGAGCGACAGAGTCAAATTCAAGGAATTTTGGGGCCAAATGCCTGGACACACGAAGTTTAAAGCAGTTTAAGTCATAGGATGAAGGAAAGATTGATTGAGGGAGTGAGTTCCAGAGTTCATTTGTTGGGTAGAAGAAATACAGAGAAAATTGTCCAATTCTTGGGTTAGAAAGCTGGACAGAATAGGAGTGGGAATGTGTTGAAAGGCGGGTGCCTTGCACTCTCCGCAAGAGAGGGGGTATGCACTGATAGAGCTCTGAAGAACACTGATTGTTTTAATAGCGATAGAAGAGTGAAAGAGATGCAACATTGCGGCGTGTAGAAAGAGATTGTAGGGAACTAGTAAGAGGAAGTGAGGTGATGAGGCGAAATGCTTTAGACTCTACTTGCTCGAGAAGTGCGGTATGGGTGGAACCTCCCCACACATGTGAACAATACTCAATACAGGGGGTGGCCGGGACCAGGGCAGGTACGGTTGCGGGGGTCAGGGTGGAAGGTGACGTTCTGGTAGTAACGTTCCTCCTCCATTGCCAGGCTGGGGTTGCTGGGATGCCAACCAACAATACCACCACCCACACCGGGATAACCTCCTTCACTCAAGTTCTGGGTTGATCTGGAAAACAAGCAAAATCATAATCAACATTACAAATGCTCTATACATGAAGTTAAAAAGGACAAAATACCATGAACATTTTTCAAAAGCCTTTAACCCACAGAACACGGATGGCCCCCCGGGCGAACAAATCGAGTCTTCATCGCGCACCCCGGCACTGACTCCTGCTTGACTCAGGGCCAAAAGCACTTGATCGATGATTTTCTGCAGTCCGAATCGATGCATAAAAGCAGTGGACAGTGACTTAGGAATGCTTACAATGGTGGAATAAATCAATAATCAAGAATAATACATAATCCATAGTTGATCAAAAATAAACAAGCTGAAGTCGTAGGCGCCGATAATCAGATATGTCGGCCGTGTAATCAAAAGAAATATGGACACGGTGCCAAAACCCCATTTTTATATTATTACCTCAAATGAGAGCCACTTGGTGTAGTCTTCACCATTCACAAGATAAGAGTGAGTGCTGCCTCATGATTTATATCTAACCTAGGTGAGGCCATTTCATTGTGGAGATAATGAGTACTGTATATGGAAATGATGAAAATTCCTGAGACTCCCGCTATTACCCCAGAACTTGCCCTTGAATATAATTTCACCATCAAAACTGAAGCACTTGGTCTTCAAAAAGTTCTTCCTAAACTGAATACAAATGTCTAATGATTGCCACAATAATATTAATAAAAATCTTGGGAGGATAATATAAATGTATGAAATATAACCTTTTTCCCTTAACTCTCTACCATCAACAACAGGGTGTCAAACAGAAGCAATTTTGTTTGAAGACTTGAATGAATATGAGAAGGCATATAAGACACTTATCATCAAGTAGTGTTGTTTTGGCCATTTTATCATTTCCCAAAGACATATTTCGAACTATAAACCATACTTTCCGCTATACATGTACAGTCGGGGGTATTAAGTGTTGTCATAGATTCCAGTGGTTTTCGCTCAACAAGTGTTATTGGTATCTTTATAGTTACTAGGAAAAATGCTTATCCCTCAGTGTATTAGTCAGTGTCCGAAACTTTGTGAAATATCTGACAACACTTATTAACCTCAACTGTACAATAATAAATAACACAAAAATGGATTTGGCTTTCATTTCACACCCTGTTTCAACAAGTTCTTCCTAAACTTAATAACATTGTCTAATGATGGCCACAATAACATTAATAAAGGCATCACAATACTGAATGGGTAAAAGATACTGCTAAATAACTCTACTTAACTTTGAAAGGACCTATACAAGTAAGTGATAACTGCAGACTAATAAGCAACTCATTGGTTTCCAAAAACTCTTCATAAACTGAGTCAAATTCTCTATTGATAGCCACAATAAAGGCATCATATACTAAAAGACTTAATATTACTGCCTGAACATTTTACTGACACTTTAGGAAGGTTGTATAGAAGGTGCACAGTCGCTCGGGCCGCGGCGTACTGTTATTTGCCCCCCTGCTGCCAATATATATCATGATGACAATAAGTCATGGGGGGTGAGGGGAAGCTCCTCAACCCATTATTGTATCCCATGGCAGTCAAAATAGACGAGAACGTGATTGCGAGCGTACGAGTAACGTAAACACTACATGGGCGGCGGCCCGACTGTCAGGCGGCCCAATTGACCACTTGCGAGTTTCGTTTTATAAGCAAGTTGGAGCAGTAGACATTGATATTTAGCAGAATTACCACCTAAAATACGGTTGTAGTTCATTAATAAATACATAAAATCCATTTCAACATACTCTTTATCCATCAGAAACCTACATTATTATTGCATTTATGTTTACTATCGACGTCTACAGCTCCAACTTCCTTATAGTGTACAGTAGCCTCAAACTCGCAAGTGCTCAATTGGAATGCGGCCCAACTGCCATGGGACCGTATACAAATCTAACTGGAAAATAATACAGTACCGGTATGTCAATTAACTCGCTACCTTTCACAACTTGGTCCTAACTGAATAAACTTGTCAATTGATAGCTACAATAAAAGGAACAACAATGGGATCATAATACTGAAAGGGTTACATATAATCCAAGGTCAGTTTACCCTGTATTGGCTTAATAACCGCATGCTCTAAAGGGCAAGGAGACAGAGAACACCGCAGCTATGCAATGCTTCAGTGTATGCCCCTTAACTTTACTATTAGGAGGACTTCTAGAAATATAAGGGGTACTGAATAAATTCTCTTATTGACCCATCATTAGCACATTATTTCTCCTAAACTGTATGATATAGTATTCTGCAATGTTACCTCCAATATAAACACAAAATATTTAATAACCGCATGCTCTAAAGGGCAAGGAGACAGAGAACACCGCAGCTATGCAATGCTTCAGTGTATGCCCCTCAACTTTACTATTAGGAGGACTTCTAGAAATATAAGGGGTACTGAATAAATTCTCTTATTGACCCATCATTAGCAAAAAAAAATCCTAAACTGTATGATATAGTATTCTGTAATGTTACCTCCAATATAAATATAAAATATTTAATACTGTATTAAATTATAAAACTTGCAAAATAAACAAACCAAAACTGGGACAAAGACAATATAAAGGCGGGGTGACCAGTAGCGACATTGGTAGAGCGCTCGGTTTCTAACCAGGAGGACCGAGTTCGATTCTCGGCTGGTGGAGATAGTTGGGCAATCTCCTCACACTCCTTGCCTCTGTTCTGATCGCCTAACAGTAAAGTAGGTCTATGCCAGGGTAAATAGGTTCCTCGTGACCTCATCCCTTAACTACTAAAAAAAAAAAAAAAAAAAAATTAAAGGCAAAAGAACTAATCAAAATCACTATGTGGATGCCTCCACGAACCAAGACCACCCACTAAACTACATGGCAACACACCCACAGACACCAAGAAATATCAAAACAACACCCAGCACACGGTATCACACACAATTATTGTCCTCTCTCCCTCCCTGCCCACCCCGAACCAACTTCCAGAAGCACATCCATACTCATATCTCTCACCGATCCATTCACTCACTCACAGACAACACGCAGCTGCATGCACGACCTCCCGAAATCCATCCTTCCGAATCCTCCCTTCCTCGCGAGGACAGAGTCCACCTGGCCAGGCTGAGATGCGGACACCATCCAGCTCTCCTGAGCTATCAGAAGAGACTGGATGACTCCGTTGTCGACGCCTGCCCGGGATGTAACACAGCACCCCATACCATTAAACACATCATAGAAGACTGCATTTCACACAACCACTTACGCCAACAACACAATCTACACTCAATGAGAGCTCTGTGGGAAAGCCCGATCGTGGCCATGGCCTTTCTCAGGGACTCGGGGCTGTTCGGCCAGGCAGCTTAGGGAACAACAACAACAACAACTATGTGGAAATAACACTTTTGCAAAATATAACAAAATTAACCACTGCTAAAGGACATTTTTCTAAAGACAAATAAAACTATTCTTCCTAAACTTAATCAAATCTCCTGGAGTTACCCATTATAAAATACAATATGCCATAATTCTGAGAGGGTTAAAGTTACCGACATATTTTTTATTCTACTTGAGAACAACCTAAAGAATTATAATACAAAACTTGCAAAATAAACAAACCAAAACTTGGACGAACACAGTAAAAAGACAAAAGAACTTATCAAAATCGCTAAGCTATGTGGAAACAACGCTTAAGGGAACCGGCCGCTTTTTAGGCTTAAAAAGCTCAAAATCTTGAAAATACCATTAGGTGTTAAAATGTGTTTATTCAACATCCCTTCATAAGCCAGTGAAATGTTATTAGTGAAAACCCATTGGATTTTTTTTTTTTTTTTTATGTTTTCCAAACTTTTCCTGTATTTCTAAAAACGTTATATAGCGAACTTTGAAATTGACAGGCTCAATAACTACTGGTCGTACGAGGATCTTACATATATAAATGAAAAGAGCGTAAAATACTCTACCTCCTCCCAAAAGCTGTATTTATTAGTGGCCCCTCCATCATTGACGAATATGCCTATTACATAAGGCACCCTCTTCAAACACTCATCCGCCGTAGTTTGAATCTACCGCGCAGAGCATAAAAAATTTGAGGAGCCTTCATCATGAGCGCACGCAACCTCACTCATGGCTCAGTCATTATGAATTGGGTTCTCACTACGAAAAAACTTTGTAAAAAATAAAAATAAAAAGAAAATAAGAATAACTATTCAATAAGCTTTCCATAATATCGTGGATGTACTTGTGTGGATCTTTGACCAGACGCTGACTCAGGCGTCATTCTTCCTTCTCTGCTCTGCGCTCAACCTGCCCGGACGTGTCTCCCCACGCTCCGCTGGTTCCGCATTTGTTGCGTCCCTAGTGAGTTTTTTCTCATTTGTTTACTCCGGGATGTATCGAGTAAGGTTAGGATATGAATAGCAGGAGTGTCCTGGGCTAGTTGCCCGCAGTGCAGTGTATTTTGTGTCGTGTGTTTGGGGCATCTATTTCGGGTGTACCCTCGTGGTCCTGTTGTGGACATGTGAACTTTTTCACAGTTAGCTAGCTTTGTGATGCAGGCGGCTTTCATTATGCGTTATTATTGCTTCCTTTTATCTTTCTGATGAGGTAGCGTGTTTTGCTGACGTTCCCAGCGTATTTTTCTTCACTTAGTGAAGTTTTTTCTGGGTCCCGAGTCAGTTCTTCCTTTTGCCGGAAGTGTGTGCTACAGTGGTGTGTTGGCGGTGGTTCCTGTTGTGATATAATTCAGTGCTTTTTGTTTATATTACGACATGTTTACTTTTTGTCCGTCTGCCTAGGCCTAGCCAGCCTCTCGTAGCTTTGCCACATGTACAAGTGTTATTGATTTATTTTATAAATATGTACTACTGTGTCATGTGTGTCCTGGTTTAGTTGTGTATTGGCTAATTCCACGGACTATTTATGTGTCCTGGGTTAGTTGTGTATTGGCTAATTCCACGGACTATTTTGTGGGCCCGGGGTTAGTTGTGTTTTGGCTAACTCCACGGTCTTGTGATGCGTTCAGATGGTATCGGGACGGGGTGGGTTGCTTTTTCCGGCGGGTTTTTTCTCGGTTACACCGTGAAAAACCAGGCTGGTTGCCGAGTTTTGGCCACGCGTGGTTTTAAAAACAGGCTTGTTTCCCCGGCGAGTGGGTGTCTGAGGCTCTCCAGGACTGCGTCTCTGTGGTGGAGCCTGTGTCAGGCTCCCTATGAATCCCGGCGGGATGGCTGTACCCATCTAACAGTGTTCATGCGGACACGTGTTGTGTGTAGTTTTTTCCCGGTTTTGCAAAGCCAGTAAAAAACTAAGCTGTTGTTGTTTGGTTTTCCTCCCCGGCGATCTTTTACAAAGAAGTGGGGATAGGAACAATTGGGGTTAACTTTGTAAACTTAAAATCACACCCGGCGGGTGCACCTTGGAAGGGTGGGATGAACGAATTTGCAAAATTCAGTTTAGTTGACCAGACAATTGAGGGATGCATTGTGTATCGCCGCCTTCAACATACGGCGATTTAGGGCACAATTGGGGTTAAAGTTTTTTAACTTAAATTCACACCCGGCAGGTGCTCCTTGGAAGGGTGGGAATAACGAATTTGCAATTCAGTATAGTTGACCAGACAATTGAGGGATAAGTTTTGTATCGCCGCCTTCAACATACGGCGATCTAAAAGACACTTCGGTAGAAGTCAGATCTCGTATTTTTGTCAGGCTTCCCAGTTTTTGATCTGCGAGATAATTCGGGGGCCGGTGTCTTTTTAGTTTTTTTTTTCCAAAATTGAATCTTGAAACAAACACCACCGGAAAGACTAAATCAGTTATAAACGCCATGCTGGTCTTTATATTATGTCAGAGGGTATTCATAAATCTTTTGGACAAGTTAAGATATTCTGAAATCTTTACTTAGGAACCCCACCGCGTAGCGAGCTGTAGTCGTTGAGTATTGCGTCTCGTTACCCGGCGAGTTATTTAACACTTGTGTGCGAACATGTTGGGTTAACCTTATGAGCATTAATTCCTGGAAATTTTATTTTTTTCCAGAGCTGGGTCCCGGCGGGTCTATACAGAACCTGGAGTAAGTTTCCCACCAGTCTCTGTCATGGCTACCTTTGCCCCTGTTTTTGCTTTGTGCATTACGCCCTCCTGTTCAGGTTTCCCTATTTTTGCACACACCCTTTGCATTAAATGTGTTAAATGTCTCGACCGCTCAAGGGGTCTGTGGGTTATGCAGAACTGTACCTTTTGCTCTCAATTAAGCCATAAAGTTTTACAAGACAATGATAAGACCGCAGCGGTCGCTTTACGGGAGGTCAGGCAGCAGATGACCACTTATACTACTACAGTGGCTCATAAGTCACTTCAATGCGATAACGTACCTCTTTGGGATAAGTTACTAATTGAGCACCCCCCCATTAAACGTCCCCCTAGAGTAACTGTACGAAAGTCGGCAGAGACTGGACAGGGTCTTACACTTTCTCCAGCCCCAGGCACATCTAAGAGACCGCGAGAACCTACGCCCCCGGTGGCAGCCTCCTCGTCACGGGTGCGATCCAGGTCCAGGTCCCCTCTTAGACAGCAGCCGCCTAGTCTCTCTTCTTCGCCGGCGAGTAAGAAGAGCAAGACAGAGGGGTCCACAAGTGGTTATAGTGAGAAATCATCAAAGTCCAAAGGCAGTTCTAGGTCGCACCGTAGCCACAAATCTTCTAGAAAAGACTCGCATGATCGAAAAGACTCACATGATCGAAAAGCCTCCCGGCGTTCACCGGAGTCTAGTGCCTCTCGTCATACCTCTACTCCCGACAGAGCTAGTATTCAATCTAATGGGGCTAGTGTAGTGTCAGCAATAAAAGACAGTTTACCAATTAGTATTCTAACCTTAGAATTGGAGAGTTCGGTGGACAGTGATCGTCCTACAGCAGAGTCAAGTGGGGGCTCCATAATCGAGGGAGTATCGGACTCCCAAGGGAGTGCAGGCCAAGGCCTGGGTGTATGGCGGTATTCTCGACCAGGGACTGAAAGCCCACGTCTGGCTCAATATACACAAACAGTGGCTGATGTCCACCGGGACGCGGCGATCCCATCATCCATTCCAGACTTGTCTTGGCAACACGACGGGATTCCGGCTTCGGCGGAATCCTCTCACGGGGAGCCAGATGACAAAGACGAGGTATCTATAATCTCGGACATGGAGGTGCAAGAGTCGGGTTCAGTTTTAAACGACGCACAGGATCGGAATGATTCACCTCTGAGTTCGTCATCAACTAAATTTGTCACGGCAGAAGAAATAGATGGGTTACTGGTTAATGCTCTAACTAAATTTTTTGGCCAACAGCCGGAGACTCCTACAGTAGACCTGGGAGCTTCCATGACAAGTTCCAATGTTCGGCCTCTGATGACTTCTATTGATTTGACTAAGATTCCTCACCCTCCCTGTATATCACCATCTGTGGTCGCTAGGCCTGCTTCGGCGACACTGACTACTTCTGGTGTAAGGGTTATAACGGATGTGAATCCGCCCCCTTTAGATAAAGCACCAATAAGAAAGGTAGCAATGCCCCTATTATACGGTCCAGACGAGTCATGGGTACAATTAATCCCCACTAAACCAGAGGTCGCACAACCCACCTTGTCAGGGGAACTTCCAGTGCCACGAGAGTGGGTAATCCAAGGCAATAAATCTAAAAAGTTACGAGCCTTGGATACTTTGGGTAATGTACTAGATGTTAATGTTAAGGCCATTCCTAACTATTATCACCAGGACTATTTTGTATATACTGCTAAACCTGCCCTGCCCCCTGCCTCAGCTTCAAAACTGTTTTCTGACTGGTCCAAGCATGATGGTTTTAATGACATAAAAACACTGTCAGCTCTCACTCCAGAATTAGATTTGCAAACTGTCACAGACACAGCCGCTAATCCAGTGTTGAAGGTGGGGCAGTTGGGCCCGGGACCTTGGGTGGAATGGGAGACGGAGGCTCAGAACTTTGCGACCACCTTCACCTCGAAATCTTCCCACCAAATTCTTCAGGATAGTCATTCTTGGTTCTCTATGCCAGTGTGTTCTGCCGGCGGAGTCCCATCTGCTTGTTTGCTTTCTTAGCTGCCCCCAAAATCAATCTATGTGAACTCAAGGACCCTTTCACTACTCCTTCCCCAACTCACCTAGACCGGGAATTTAGGCTACGGGGGAAAGCGTATAGACTTTTCTCCCAATACATTGTGACGCACCAGGTGGCGAAATCGATGCTCCGATCCACTCAGGCAATCGCAGACGCGGATGCCAGAAGATCGGTTGAACTATCTCGGCGATTGCTCCTTCAGACATCGATTCAGTCGTTGGGTGATATCCGCACAGCCTTGCTTGAGGCGGTACGGGCGAGACAAGATCTCAGGATGTCCTTGGTACGGAAACTTCCTGATCGAATTGCGAATCAGGTGGTCATGTCACCAGTGCTAACTCCCTCTTTAATGTCCCCTGATGTGTGGAGAACTGTTTTTAATATGGCTCAGGCCTTTAAACATATTCCCACCCTTTCTAAGAAACCTGCCTTTAACTTTCCCAAACCCAAGCCAGTCGCAAAAGCACAGCCGGGGGGATCTAAGCCCTTTCACCTACCTAAGTCCTCTTCCCCCCCAAGGTCAGTACAGGTATAGACAGGGTAAGTTTACAGGTCAGAAAGGACGAGGCTATAACAAACCAGGTCAGGGCCCGTCTTCTGCCAACGCCGGCCAGCCGGCTAAGCATCCACCACCACCACCTCCACCACCATCAAAAAACTAAAGTCTCTCTCACTCCCGGGGCCAGTCTCAAGGCGGGTGGATCCAAGGGTAGTACAGCCGCCGAACCCTTGTCTGCTAACTGGGTCGTTCCGAACATGTCACCAAGCATGGCCGTTAAATACTTGGGCAAGGATGGTGGCACGCAAAGGCATCACTTGGCAGTGGCTCCGGCGACCTCGTTAACGTCAGCCGACAACGGCGAATCTAGTTTCGTTAGAGGTGAAGTCACTGATCAAGGAAATGATAGCCAAGAATGTCATCATCCCGGTTCCTCAAAATTACCCAGTCTTCACATCCAAGCTATTTTTGGTACCCAAAAGGGACAGTGTTCAGATGAGACCCGTCGTAGACCTGTCTTATCTGAACCTTCACATTCACAACAAGTCATTCAGGATGTTAACAGTGCACCAAATCAGGCTAACACTTCCGCCGGGAGGATGGATGTGTTCCTTAGACCTGACAGACGCTTATTGACACGTCTCGGTAAACAAAAGATTTCAAAGATTTCTGGCCTTACGGATCAGGCATCAAAATTATGTTTTTCAGAGGATGCCATTTGGATTGAACCTGGCACCTCGCTTATTCACAAAATTAGTCCGGCAAGCCCTGATGCCATTGTTAAAACAAGGGATCAGGATTTTGTGGTACCTAGACGACTGGCTAGTGGTGGCAGAGACGGAGCAAGTATGCATAAATCATGTCAACATAACATTAAAACATGTCAAAACTCTAGGGTTCAAGGTAAATCTAGTAAAGTCAAACCTTGTTCCCTCACGAGTAGTTCAGTGGATAGGGCTGGTTTGGGACACAGCTGCTGTCACTCTGAGTCAGAGTGTGGACAATCGAAACAGATTTCACAGGAAACTGTTCCTGTTCCTTCACAGTCTGACTACGCCACGGAGAATCTGGAAGTCTCTGGTCGGCTCTCTCAACTGGATTCAACTAACTGTAATGTTGGGCCGGTTGAAAGTAAAGCGTTTAATATTGGAGGGCAACAAATATTTTCCGCTATTGCCGGCGGAAAAATTATGGCCCATACCAAAATTAATCCACAACTTACTAGCGGTCTGGGCGAAGAGGGAAATGTTGCACTCAGTAATGTCATGGACCTCTCCTCCACCGACGATATGGGTAGACACGGATGCGTCAGGAACGATAGGTTGGGGTTTTTAGTCAAACCAAGGGCACCAGGGTCAAGGGCTTTGGTCCCATTTAGAAATCTCCCACATCAATGTCAAAGAATTACAAGTCCCCTTATATTTCCTTCAGGCTCACGGCTCTACTTTACGGGGCAAGTCGGTGGCCTTCAGAATGGACAATCTGAATGCGGTTCACTGTATTCAGAAACAAGGGTCAACGAGATCTCGGAAGTTGCTAAACGTGTTGTGACGCACCCCAGTGCTGGGCAACGCAACCTGATTGTACTCCTTGGTACTCCACTGTACCGCCCGTGATCTGGCTACCGTCAGCCGCTATGTATATTGAGTGTGACAACTTATAACTATGTTCTTTGTATCTCTGCAAAGGTCTCGTCATGTGCTAACCAGTGGTGGGCTTTGTTTTAAGCCATGTCGAGACCTTCCATTTAATATGTAGTATCAATAGAGAAGTTGATAGATATGATAATGGGAATTCAGAGAGAGAGAGTGAGTTGGGCTTCAGAGCAAGAGGGTAGCAACACGCCGCGCTGCCGGCCGGGTGGTTGCCAGACGTATGGACTGGTTGGCAGCCTTGCCCTTATAGCTAGGCGCGATAGGGTTGGTAGTCCATTGTTGCCTGCCTGGGCTGGGCCCATGTTGTCGTACAGCACACTGCCTGGAGGTTGGCTGTGTGTTCCTGGACTAGGTTGCCTAGAACCTTTGAGATTCTAACATCCCTTGCTCTCTCTCCCCACTTCTCACGGTTGCACTCTTTCTCTCTGACGACATTACTCTCATTTCATTCTTCTCTCTATTTAAATGCATAACCTTCCCTTGAGGTCCTAAAGGAGTTTCAGCACTCACCTCTCGTATTACTCTTGGGACAAGCATATATTTGCATGTATTAGATTTAAGGGGTTAATGTGAACAGCGATCTTCTTGATGAGGATAGTTGGTGAACGTTCTACATGTTCACGAGTTATATGCCCTGCTCATCATCCCATTTGTGACTAGACTGGTGCCATGTGTAAGAGCCCGACCATGCCCAGGAGTTGTCTGTAGAGGGACGAGGACTGAGCCTTGATTTGCATACCGAGCCAGGAGCGAGTGTAGCACCCGAGACTACAGCTCGCTCGTAGTGCCGGTATAGTAGAGTAACGTAATTTATCTGTCCTTGTGTTCTCTACAGTCTTCTCCTGGGTTCTCGCTTTCGGTGCTGGGACTCGTTGTTCCTGTGACTTGGCCTGCTAGCTAGAACACATGGGGATGATGAGTGGGATATATCTTTATTTTACTATGCATTGCAGCTCTCTTTAAGTATATATCTATAACACTTTACAATACACATTACTCACACACAAGACAACACTATTAATACTTTCATGTATCAATTAACTGCACTGTCGTTTTGCTGCTGTGTCCGGAGTTCTGTTGCGTAGGGCGCATACGGACTCGGAGGGGAGACAGAGTGAGAGAAGCGAAGTAGCCTATGCGGTAGTAGGCTACCGGCGCAGTACTGTTGCCTGCAACCTTTTAGTTATTCCAAGTATAGATTCATTATTATAATAAGTGACTACTGTTTATGTTCCTCCCATGTGTATTATTAGGTATCTACTGGATCATGAACATCTTGTATGCTACATGCTAGTGCATGTTAGTAGGGGACAGTTAGTGTAGTGCACGCGCTTTCAAGTAGGCGTGAACATTTGTCATTTAGCATTTCACTGTCATACCTTTAGCCTGCTTCTATTCTACATTATTAGAGGCTTAATATTAACGTAGTTTCTTGAGTATTGCATTTCTTTAGTAATAACGTAACCTATAAATGTCTGAGGGAGTTTAGCCTCATAGCCTACCCCTGTTGTACACTTTCGCCGAGTTAAGGTACCTCGTTACCGTAGACGATAACTCTGTAGGGCGTTGGTGCTTTTGTTGTCTGGAGCATATAGTATTTGGGACTGGAATCGAGCGTGTCGTTGTCACTTAAGCCATTTCTGTCCTACGATCAAGAATCCCGAATATGTATTGCCGATCCAGCCGTAACAAAATGGCGACCTTGCACAAGATTCAGTAGTATCCTATCACATGTTTTTTGGAGAACTATTCTATGCTACCTAGTAGAGCTGGCTAGAATTTTCTTGCATATTGGAGGAATTTTTATTGTGTCATTATTGTATTGGTGGACTTGCAGATTGTTTCGTTAGGTGTCTAGAGTAGAGTCATTCAAGCATCTTTAACATTTTATGAGTCGAGACTGCAATTAGTAATAAGCACTTTTTTTTGTTTATGAACAGCAATTGTATAACCAGCACTATGTCTAATGACTCATCATTTACGGGGGAGGATAACACGGTACAGCCTAGTGACCAGCAAGTACAGCAGATATTTAGGGAGGGGAGTGTTATAAGTGGAGAGAGGGATGCCCGGGCATTTTTGCAGACACCTTTGACCGAACAGCGCCTGCAGGCTATTGATTGTTACGGTCTTCGCTGTTTAGCCACGGTTTTGGGGCGGGACTGTCCTGACAGTTGGCCCAAGAAGAATTTGGTGGCATGTTTGTTGGGTGATGGCGATGGGGCGGTGGGTGGAGTGGGGTCTTGGGGGGTTCCCTCCAAGCCTCCATTCCACTCTACCCCTGAGCTGGGCCCTCAGCCAGCGAGTCTTAGCACGATGCAGCAGGAGGGTTCTCAATGGCAAGCTGGCTTACCCGTAAACACGTCTCGGTGTGGATCCCCCATTTTGTGCTCTCCCCCCCCAGGCCTGTCTCCTGAGATGTTATTTCAGCTAGAACTAGCTAAGTTTAAGCTGCAGGAGACTCAGATACAACAGGCTAGTATAGAACGCATAGAGGTTGCTAGAATCCAAGCCAATCAGGATGCAACCAGGTACCAGGCTGAAATGGATGTCGAGAAGTCTAGAGTAGAGACCACGGGGCGTCATCTCGGTGGTGGGCACCGGGTTACAGACTCACTTTCGCATTTAATTAAGTTAGTACCCGCATTTGATGAGACAGCAGTGACTGAGTTTTTTGCTCGTTTCGAAAAGAAGTGTCGTGAGTATGACTGGCCGGAGGTTAAATGGGCAGCATTAGTTTCATCACGTCTAGTGGGTAAGGGGTTGAAAGCCTACGATGCACTGTCACTGGACGAGAGTGTCGTGTATGGACTGGTGAAGGAGGCTGTGCTCCGGGCCTACGAACTGCAACCCGAAACTTATAGATTGAAGTTCCGTGGCGTGAATAAGAAGAGCGACGTCAGTTTTATGGAGCACGCACGGGACTTAACAGATGCATGTAATAACTGGTTTCGGTCCGAGCACGCAGAGTCGGCTGAGGAAATTAAGCAACTTTTCTATCTGGAACAGTTTTACAAATGTACTGGAACCGATCTAACGCTGAACATTAAGGAAAAATGTCCCAAGACAGTAGAGGAGGCTGCCAAGATGGCAGACCTCAGATTATCATTGATTCGTGGTTGCGGTGCCGCTCAGAGGGCTGAGTCAGGGCAGAAGGGGCGCTATACCCCACCCACCAGAGTTTTCGATAATAACAAATCCTATGACACACATAACCACACTAAAAGCATTGCACCTAATAACACCTACAAACACAAGCCTCTCCCGTTTACTAAAGGTCAGGCCCCTTCTTCGCCCGCACAAGGGAAGAAGCCCATTGGGGATGTGAAATGTTACAAATGTCAGAAGCTAGGCCATTATTCACGTGAGTGCCCTAGTAACACTCCCGCTAAGCCGGTGTCATTGGTTCACAGTATCGGTGTGTCTCTGAAGGCTGCAGCAACTGCCCGGGGTAGGTTGTCAGCAGCTGAGGCACACGCGGTAAAGAAGCGTACGGAAGGCTCGACACCTGTCCGGGACACTTTCTGTAGCCATCGGGGACACGGGTTTGTGAGCTGGGGGAGTGAACTACGGAGGGTTGACTTGTTGAGGGATACGGGGGCTTCGCAAACTTTGTTGAGGAACTTCACAGGGAAACCGATAAATGCGGCCAGAGTTGTTGTGGTGCAGGGTATAAATGCTACGAGGTCATACCCACTTGTGAGGTTGGAGTTGAGAGTGGGAGAGGTGTGCAGGGAGCTGGATGTAGGGATCGTTGAGTGTTTGCCAGTTGAGGGCGTCGACCTTCTTCTCGGCAACGACTTTGCGGTGCCCACTTCCGGGACTCCACCCTTAGTCGTTGCCGAGAGGGCGGCCGACGTGGATGGTGAGAATCGGGAATGGGTTGGGAGGTGCCAACAGGATGAGATGGCCTGTGTGGTAACCCGATCTCGCTCTGCGGCTCCTGCACAGCCTAGCACTCAACCTCGGGGACAGTGGAGGAAGGATCAGGAGAAGGTTGCTAAGGGCAGGAAAAGGGACATTGATTCTGCTGCACTTCTCGGTGATTCGGTACTTGGACCTATAATATAAACACGGGAGTTGACTCTGGCCCAGAGATGGTGTGTAACAAGGCAGAGTTGGGTAAGACTTCGCGTGAGGCAAGAGCTGTAGCGAGAGCCACTAAGGCAGTAGAGCCTACTAGCCGGGGTAATGTCTTATTACAAAACCATCTTGATGCATTGACGCCCGGGGACATAAGTGAGCAGCAGCTGCAAGACGCTAGCCTAGCTCGTTATAGCAATGGTGCCATAGAGTTGGAGGAAGATGGGGATGCGAAGCCGGGAGATTTCTTTAGGCTCAACAGGATATTGTACCGCAGATTTTTAGACCCCAAATCGAAGTGGGAGGGCGGTGCGAGGGTAGTAGACCAGGTGGTTGTTCCAAATAAGTATAGAGAGTCCTTATTGTGTCTGGCGCATGATGTGCCGGTGGCGGGTCATTTGGGGGTAACAAAAACATTGGCGGCATTGGGCAGGTTTTTCTGGTGGCCTGGGGTCAAGGCTGATGTCTGTGCATGGGTGGCTGGGTGTGCGACCTGCCAGACAACGGGGAAGCCTAACCAGACAATCCCGAAGGCACCTTTGTTTCCCATACCTGTCACCGGGCCTCCGTTCAGCAAAGTTGTAGTAGATTTGGTTGGCCCTTTCCCGCCTACTAGTAGTGGCAATAAATTCCTGTTGACAATCATGGATGTGGCTACGAGATACCCGGACGCATACCCCATGAGAAACGGCTCGGCAAAGGCAGTTGTTAAAAACTTATTATTGTTCTGTTCCCGTTATGGATTTCCACGTGAGGTGCAGTCAGACCAGGGGAGCAATTTTACATCCAAATTGTTCAAGCAAACCCTTCAGTTGCACGGTATATGTTCTGTAGTGTCGTCAGCCTACCATCCCGAGAGTCAGGGAGTCTTGGAGCGGTGGCACTCGACCCTGAAGAGTATGCTACGCTGTTACTGTGCAGAACATGACACTGATTGGGATTTGGGTCTGCCGTATGTTCTGTTCGCTGCACGTGAAGTCCCAGGAGAGAGCCTGGGGTTCAGTCCAAATCAGCTAGTCTTTGGCCATAATGTGAGAGGACCTTTAAGTATGGTGAAAGAGATCTGGGAGGGCGAAGAGAAGCCGGGGTCTGTACTTAAATATGTCCTTGAGAGCCGGGAGAGACTTATAGGTTGCATGGCAGCGGCAGGTAATAACTTGGTTAATGCACAGGCGGTCATGAAGCACCAGTATGACGCCAAGGTGAAGCTTCGGGAGTTTTCGGTGGGTCAGGAGGTAATGTTGCTTTTACCTTTGCCTGGACACCCCCTTTCTGCCAAGTTCATTGGGCCGTATGTGGTGGCTAAGAAACTGTCCGACCTTGATTATCTCGTTGCAACACCTGACCGTAGGAAAAAACATCAGTTATGTCATGTTAACCTCATGAAAGAGTATGTGAGACGCCCCTCAGAGCCTCTCACTGTCCCTGTGCTGGCCTGCAGCAGCCAGGGTGGAGAAGGAGGTGGGGACAGTCATGCTGCTGAGGAGGATAGCTGGGACTGTGTCATTTCCGCGGAACAGTGGGCGGGGAATACTGAACAAGAGGCTAGGCAAGCTGTAAGTCACCTGCCTGAGCACCAGGGTGCTGCTGTCCTAGGCCTGTTCAGGTCATACCCCTCTGTTTTCGCCGAACACCCAGGTCTCACTACTCAGGTAACGCACGACGTGGACGTCGGTGATAATGTGCCCTTCAAGTCAGTGCCCTACCGTGTGCCCCCGGTAAAGTTGCCAGCTTTACGGGAGGAGTTAAAGTACATGGTTGAGAGAGGGATGATCACTGAAGGTTATGTGAAGTGGACATCACCCGTCACGTTGCAGCCAAAACCTGACGGCAAGGTGCGGTTCTGCATAGATTTTCGTAGGCTAAATGGCTTGACCACCACCAACCCTTACCCTTTGCCTCGAGTTGACGACAGCGTGGACAAGATAAGGAATGCAAAGTACCTTACTAAAATTGATCTTGTAAAAGGCTACTGGCTAGTACCCCTGTCGGACCGAGCTAAGCAAGTTTGTGGTTTTGTGGTAGATGGCAAGACCTACCAATGTAACGTAATGCCTTATGGGCTTAAGAACGCACCTGCCACGTTTCAAAACCTGATGAACGATATTTGTGACGAAATCCCTAACTGCACGGTCTACCTTGATGACGTGATAGTATATGATGACGATTTTGAAAATCACCTAAGGCACTTAGAGACCCTGTTTAGGAAGTTGCACGATGCTGGGCTGGTGGTGAACCTGAGGAAGTGCGAGTTTGTAAAGGCTACTGTGCAGTATCTTGGCTTTGTGGTCGGGTTAGGCCGGGTGTGCCCCCCCTGAGCAAGATACAGGCTATCAATATGTTTCCCAGGCCCACCACTAAGCGCCAGGTCATGCGGTTCCTAGGTATGATAGGCTATTATAAGCGCTTCATCCGGGGATACTCTACTGTCTTAGCACCGTTAACTGATCTACTGTCGAAGTCAGTGAAGTTCTGTTGGGCTGCGGAGTGTCAGAGGGCTTTCGACCTAGTCAAGCACCTGCTGTGTACACATCCGATTTTGAGGGCCCCAGACTTCTCCAGGAGTTTTCAGCTGGCGACTGATGCCAGCAGTGTGGGTGCCGGGGCAGTGTTACTGCAGACTGATTCCGAGGGCTTGGAACACCCAGTGAGCTTCTTTTCTCGCAAGTTTAATTCGGCACAAAGGAATTACTCGACTATAGAGAAGGAGCTTCTGGCTATCGTTTTGTCGCTCAAACATTTCGAAGTTTATGTTCCAGCCTACGGCCCGGTAGTGACGATTTATACGGACCATCATCCCTTGAAATTCCTAAATCAGTTTCACAATCGGAATATGCGGTTGACCAGGTGGTCCCTAATGCTCCAAGAGTATAATCTCAACATTCAGCATATTGCCGGGAGTGAGAACGTGATAGCAGATTGTCTATCAAGGGTTGATGATCCAAGATAGTCGTGCACGGTGTGTGGGTTGAGCAGGAGTAAAATTAGGCTATCATAACGCCGTCCAAAAAGATTATAAAACAATAAAATAAACGAGAAAACTCTTTCTTTTTTTTAGTTTTGTAACTCTTTATTGTTGTAGCATGATGCATGCAATATTGTGTTTTATGTATAATTCACACTTCAGTTGTTGTGCACCTTTTGCAATTAGTGGCAGCTAAGGGTAGCAGGTCGGTTGGTTGCCTGTCAGATTTTGATAATGCTTCTAAGGTCGATTATCTAAAATCTTGGGGGGGCTGTGACGCACCCCAGTGCTGGGCAACGCAACCTGATTGTACTCCTTGGTACTCCACTGTACCGCCCGTGATCTGGCTACCGTCAGCCGCTATGTATATTGAGTGTGCCTTATAACTATGTTCTTTGTATCTCTGCAAAGGTCTCGTCATGTGCTAACCAGTGGTGGGTTTTGTTTTAAGCCATGTCGAGACCTTCCATTTAATATGTAGTATCAATAGAGAAGTTGATAGATATGATAATGGGAATTCAGAGAGAGAGAGTGAGTTGGGCTTCAGAGCAAGAGGGTAGCAACACGCCGCGCTGCCGGCCGGGTGGTTGCCAGACGTATGGACTGGTTGGCAGCCTTGCCCTTATAGCTAGGCGCGATAGGGTTGGTAGTCCATTGTTGCCTGCCTGGGCTGGGCCCATGTTGTCGTACAGCACACTGCCTGGAGGTTGGCTGTGTGTTCCTGGACTAGGTTGCCTAGAACCTTTGAGATTCTAACATCCCTTGCTCTCTCTCCCCACTTCTCACGGTTGCACTCTTTCTCTCTGACGACATTACTCTCATTTCATTCTTCTCTCTATTTAAATGCATAACCTTCCCTTGAGGTCCTAAAGGAGTTTCAGCACTCACCTCTCGTATTACTCTTGGGACAAGCATATATTTGCATGTATTAGATTTAAGGGGTTAATGTGAACAGCGATCTTCTTGATGAGGATAGTTGGTGAACGTTCTACATGTTCACGAGTTATATGCCCTGCTCATCATCCCATTTGTGACTAGACTGGTGCCATGTGTAAGAGCCCGACCATGCCCAGGAGTTGTCTGTAGAGGGACGAGGACTGAGCCTTGATTTGCATACCGAGCCAGGAGCGAGTGTAGCACCCGAGACTACAGCTCGCTCGTAGTGCCGGTATAGTAGAGTAACGTAATTTATCTGTCCTTGTGTTCTCTACAGTCTTCTCCTGGGTTCTCGCTTTCGGTGCTGGGACTCGTTGTTCCTGTGACTTGGCCTGCTAGCTAGAACACATGGGGATGATGAGTGGGATATATCTTTATTTTACTATGCATTGCAGCTCTCTTTAAGTATATATCTATAACACTTTACAATACACATTACTCACACACAAGACAACACTATTAATACTTTCATGTATCAATTAACTGCACTGTCATTTTGCTGCTGTGTCCGGAGTTCTGTTGCGTAGGGCGCATACGGACTCGGAGGGGAGACAGAGTGAGAGAAGCGAAGTAGCCTATGCGGTAGTAGGCTACCGGCGCAGTACTGTTGCCTGCAACCTTTTAGTTATTCCAAGTATAGATTCATTATTATAATAAGTGACTACTGTTTATGTTCCTCCCATGTGTATTATTAGGTATCTACTGGATCATGAACATCTTGTATGCTACATGCTAGTGCATGTTAGTAGGGGACAGTTAGTGTAGTGCACGCGCTTTCAAGTAGGCGTGTACATTTGTCATTTAGCATTTCACTGTCATACCTTTAGCCTGCTTCTATTCTACATTATTAGAGGCTTAATATTAACGTAGTTTCTTGAGTATTGCATTTCTTTAGTAATAACGTAACCTATAAATGTCTGAGGGAGTTTAGCCTCATAGCCTACCCCTGTTGTACACTTTCGCCGAGTTAAGGTACCTCGTTACCGTAGACGATAACTCTGTAGGGCGTTGGTGCTTTTGTTGTCTGGAGCATATAGTATTTGGGACTGGAATCGAGCGTGTCGTTGTCACTTAAGCCATTTCTGTCCTACGATCAAGAATCCCGAATATGTATTGCCGATCCAGCCGTAACAGTGTCAGAAGAGATTTTTATTCTAGCCAACAGGCTGGACATTCATCTTCACACATCTTATCTCCCAGGCGTAGCAAACGTCTGGGCAGACGCTCTGTCTCGGAGACAGAGCACAACAGTAGAATGGGCGCTCAAGCAAACCATTTTCAACCAAATGATTGCGGAGCTTTACCATCCACAAGTGGATCTGTTTGCGTCCGAGGAGACTCACAAACTCCCAATGTACCTCACCCGCCGGACGATAACGCCGGCAGGGGGGCCAGACGCCCTGGTGACAGACTGGAACAGGTGGAGTTCCATTTATCTGTTTCCGCCGCCAGACGCGTCTCTAATGTGACAAGTAGTAAACAAACTACGAGATTATCGGAGCTTAGTCTCGCTAATCGCGCCCCTGTGGCCGGCGCAGTTGTGGTACCAGCAATTGAAAACGTGGTGCCCGCACCCGGTGTCGCTCCCGGTCGGGTTTTTCCACTTAGACACGATTGGCAACCTAGCGACCTCGCTGACTTTTGCATTATGGACATTCAGGAGGCCAAGTGGCTAGCACCGTATGGTAGAGACGTGACCAATAAATTCATGAATCAATATACTCAGTCTACAAAACGACAGTATCAATCACATTGGCAAGCCTTTACTTCTTGGATCCTTAGGACAGAACAAACTGTGCCCTCGGTGGCTTTAGTTTATAATTATTTAAATTATCTGTTCGAGCAAAAACGTTTATCTGTGGTAACGTTAGAAAATCACTTAACAGCGATTAGGATGCCATTTTGGGACCTTACCGGTCTCACCATACCAGTCGCGGAGGAAACAGGTTTTATGAGGGCATTTTTTAAACTCCGTCCACCTCCCCGTGAGCTCATGCCTACTTGGTCTCTGGACAAAGCATTGTCGTTACTTCATTCCCGTCGGTACCAAAATACTGCAGATTTTACATTACTCTTAAAAAAGGCAGTATTCCTTTTGGCTTTGGCCACCGGGAACAGAGTGTCTGAGCTGGCGGCAATGAGCAACACACCTAATTGCCTCAGGTTTGGTAGGCTTAATGAGTGTATTCACATTGCACCTTCCCCAGGGTTCATAGCCAAGAATGAGCACAGTGAACACGTGTTTTCAGAGTTCACGGTGCCGGCGTTGAAAAGGGGAAAGGTGCACCATAATTTATGTCCAGTGCAGGCTCTAACCAAATATTTGAGAGTAGCTCCTCTAAACCCCCAGGGTGCTTTATGGGTAGCAAGTATGGGTAAGCGCTTGCTGAAACGTAGATTGGCTTCTCTTTTGGTCGAGGTCATTAAAGAGAGTAATCCCGGCGTTGTGGGTAGGGCCCACGATTTACGCAAATGGGCAGCCTCTTTGCGTTTCCTTAAGAATTTTTCTGTGGAAGATATTACGTCCACACATTTGTGGGCCTCTAATCATACGAGAAGACGAGAAACTTCGGAGTGAAAGTAAAAAGTGCACTGTATCAAGGAATTGTTGTGCCAACAGTGATGTATGGGGCTGAGACATGGGCTCTGAAGAAAAAGGAGAAAAGAGGGCTGGATGTGATGGAGATGAGCTGCTTGAGGAGTATGTGTGGAGTTACTCGTAGAGACAGATTGAGGAATGAAGAGATACGTAGGAGAGTGGGGCAGCAGGAACATTTGTCAGCCAGAGTGGACAGAAGGGTGCTGAGCTGGTATGGTCATGTTGAACGAATGGGAGATGAAAGGCTTACAAAGAGAATATGTGAGTCAGGTACAAGGGGAGATAGAAGGGCAGGAAGACCCCCATTGAGATGGAGAGACTGTGTAAGAAAGGCTTTGGATGATAGAGGAATGACTATAGATCAGGCAGGGGAAGTGGTGGTGGACAGGAGTGAATGGAGAATGCTTGTGAATAGTTGAGTGAACACGTGGTCATTTGGAGTAAGGGGTCGGGCGCAAGTTCGACTAGATAATAGTCCATCAGGCGCCTGGCCCGGGGGGACGATTAATATGAAGGGTGTGCCTGGAAGTGTGGTGGGAGGGCTTGTGGCTTTGGCTCCGCTGCATGTCTGCCTGCCGAGATCGGAACCTCTCCGGGTGGTCAGGGGCCGGGGGAGTGCTGGAGCGACCTTGGTAACCCTGGCCTCTGGGTGTTTTCCCTGTTCTTGCTCTGTCTTGAGTCGGGTACCCCCAAAATGGGGATTGGGCCTGAGCATATAGATAGAATAGATAGATAATCATATGTTTTTGACTCGGTACCTGTCAGTAGCTCTAGACAAACCTTCCTTGCCATGTATAGCTTTAAGGCAGAGGGTCTAGGTGGCCCTTAAGTCACTTTTTGTTTAATTTCAAGGAAAAGGGGAGGGGGGGGGGGGTGCAGTCAGTGTAACATAGGACACCCTAGACCCCGCCGGAGTATAAGAGCTGTGATACTAGTTATGGGTATTGTGATATGAAAATTTCTCTGTACTATTCAGTGCAGGAAATTGTGCTAGTACAATGGTAGTACAAACAACAGTGTTGTTATAGTAGTTTTAGCTGTGAAAGCAATTTAATTTTAAGCATTGGATATATTTTGCAAGACATATCCACTAGTATTATGGGGTTATAATTATGTGCACATGTAAACTTATAAGTTTTTATTTTTCACCACTTATGTTGAGTGGGGTGCCTTTTTAACTTACAGATCTATTCGCAGAGTCTCAAGAGTTAACCCTTTTTATCAAGCAGGCTTCTTTGAAGCACGCTCCTGCTTGAACCCCTTTTTTGTATATACAGTATGGTCCCGCATAAAACGTGTTAGCATAAAACGAGTCTCGATTAAAACGACCGACCTAAAATATTAATATTTAATTTTCGATCAGAACGAATGTGATCACATAAAACGAGTCCGCCGCCAAAGTGGGGCAAATCCGAGGAGTTTTCATATAGAGCGCCGAAATATCGTACAAAACGTACGAAATATCGTTCGCTTTGTACACAAAATTTCGCTTACAGTGAACATTGACGATATTGCGCCACCAAAATGCTGTGTTCACATAAAACGAAATCGCATAAAACGCCCTAGTTTATCGACCATAAACTCGTTTTATGTGAGACCCTACTGTATGTGCTGCGCCAATAAATATATATTTTTTCGAAGTAAGAATACTATGTGGTTATTTGATTATCTGCTTTTACTAGAGTTATGATATGATTACGAATGTCCCCCTCCAGTCTTAGATATCAGGCATATTCGTCAATGATGGAGGGGCCACTAATAAATTATAGGTTTGACTCCTGAAAGGAGATAAAGAAAACCTAATATTTAGTAGTGGCCCCGTAATCATTGACGACTGGGGCCCTCCCGACCATCCCCTTCCCATTCGTTGATGTATTAAGGATTTTGGTTTACTTGATATGTCAGTGAAGGAAGAATGACGCCTGAGTCAGCGTCTGCTCAAAGATCCACACAAGTACATCCACGATATTATGGAAAGCTTATTGAATAGTTATTCTTATTGTTTTTATTTTTTACAAAGTTTTTTCGTAGTGAGAACCCAATTCATAATGACTGAGCCATGAGTGAGGTTGCGTGCGCTCATGATGAAGGCTCCTCAAATTTGTTATGCTCTGCGCAGTAGATTCAAACTACGGCGGATGAGTGTTTGAAGAGGGTGCCTTATGTAATAGGCATATTCGTCAATGATTACGGGGCCACTACTAAATATTAGGTTTTCTTTATCTCCTTACAGCAGTCAAACCTATAATCTTCTACTCTGCCGTGTTCCTGCGTAAAATATTGTAAACCAAAACAAAATAAGTTAAAAATGTTCACCCAATTACCTTAGACTTTCACATGTTTTTCTCAACACCTGTTTTGTCGCACTTTGGGATCAAATAATTATTGTATTATTGGGCCTCTAGGAATGTATTACAGTATATACCATGGGAAAGCACGTGAAATACTCTATAAAGCTCTTGACGCCTTTTTTTTAATTTGAGACACAGCCCCTTGGCATATGTAGCTAACCACCGAGTACAAAATCATTACCTAATTTCCGAGTCACCTAATTCCGCAATTAGATAAAAAAAAAAAAAAAAAAAAAAAATGGATCAAGAGAGTTGTAAAACCACTTGTCCTGAGTTGTTTGATCCCTCTGAAAATATTATAGTGCTTGGGTTTCGAATTATTCAACTTCCGAATATTTTTTTAATTTTAGAGCTAATTTCCACCCTAATTCAGGAACTAATTGACCTACGATAAAAAACAATTAACAAAAAATCCTTGTTACATCATCCTCTATATGTGTGCGAAATCTTATTGAAATTGGACGAAGTTCAGTGACACCCCCTATTAAAAAGCAGTCGGTCCCCTTAACTCTCACAGACCGGCTTCGCATTCTATAAGATATCCCTGAAACCCGGGGGGATTTGGCCGAAAAACGTCTCGCCTAGGCTACCATATCTTTGTTATTTTAACTGCTACCGCATTCCCATGCATCTCCAAGCGTAGATGTGTTTCGTACCTGTAGACTGGCGTTGAGTAGAGTTCTCTAAGTCAACTGGTTCAGTTGTGATGACGATTTTTGTGGCGATGTTAGCCATATGAGACACTTTTCACTACTGAAACAACACACAGCCACACAAAAACAAACTACGCCTTTCCTTCTTGTGTTCGGAGGTGCGCGGCGTCGGTCCAACCGGCTGTGTTTATATGCGTCGGACGGACGGCTTTCAAAACAAGCTTACAGGCTTTCAAGCTTCCGGTGCCTCAGAGCCCATCCGTGTTCCTCGCCCTAGTTTGTTATGGGTGCCTCAGAGCCCTTCCGGGAACCAGGGGCTAAGCAAAATAAAATTTAGAAATATAAAAACAATCCACCACATACTGTAGGGTATACATTACTACACAAGCAAGTTAATCTGTTTCAAGAGAATATAAAACTATTGCAATGAATCTATTAACTCCCACAGGTTCTCCTTAAACTTAATAAAACTGTCTAATGATAGCCAGAATACAGTTAATATATTCCAAACCCACCTAACCTTCCCATACCATCCACATCCTCAACTCAACATACCACACCCCAACCTAATCCATTCTCACCCTCATCTCCTGCACCCCAATCCCCACCTCCACCTCACCCATCCCAACCCTACCCACCCTCACCCCCACCTCATCCTCGTGCAGCAGCACCCAACATAGCCTACATCATGCACATAACATTAACATTCTCCAATTAAACATAGATGGCATCAACACAAAGAAACACAAACTCTCACACTTTATCAAACAACACAACATACACATTGCCATCTTACAGGAAACAAAACTCCAAAAAAAAAAAAATACATTTCATGATTTCACCACCATTAGACAAGACCGGGCTGTCGGCAGCGGCGGTGGACTCATCACCCTGGTACACAAAGAAATATCATACATAGTCACCAGTGTACATACCAAATCCCTCCTCCCCCCAAATGATAACACAACAGAAATACAATCAATTAAAATACGCACTGGCAACGACTCCAACATAACCATCATAAACACATACATCCCTCCCCAAACATCCCCTACAGTACCAAATGAATACAGAACACAATTACAACAGATCACAAACACCCAACACATCATCCTGGGTGGTGACTTCAACACAAAGACGTCGGCCTGGTTTGTCGACAACCCCGACACAGACAAGAGGGCTGGTACTTCAACACTAAACAGATAACCTTATCATCCTTAACGACATCCATCAACATACCCATATTCCCCACCAAGCCCTCTATAACCCATCATCTCCAGACATCACCTTTTGCTCCCCAGAACTTGCCCCCACAACATCCTGGAGGGTAGTTAGAACCTTAGGCACTGACCACCTTCCGATCATTATCACCACCAAAACCACTCACCCCAGCTAGCCACAAACACACTTACACCAATTATAAAAGAGCTAACTGGGAAGCATTCACAAATGAGACAGAACAACACTTCACAACTCTAAACAGTGTACCCATCACTAACATCAACAATGCTGTACACATACAGTACTCAATAACACTATCCAAAACGCTGACAAGAAACACATTCCGAGAGGTAACAGAAAAAGACACAACCCCAACTTCACACCAGAAATTCAAAACCTCATCAGACAATGCGACATACTGAAACACTCCCCAGCACCCCACACACAACACATCACACAACACATCACACAACAAATCCAAGCACTCAACACCCAGACTAACAAAAAAATACAAGAAAAAAAGAAAAAAAAAAACTAAATTGGAATAACTTCCTACAAACACTTGATCACAAAACAAACCCCCAAAAACTCTACCAAACACTAAACAGCATCATACTTTCCAACAGCAACACAACACAATCACATGCTGCAATCACAACAACAGACTCTACTCCTTCAAGTAAACAACAAGCAAACACTCTCATCAATCACTTCTCACGTGTCAGCCACCTAAAACCCCACAAAGACGACCGACGTGTCATCTGACGTAAGAGACAATTCCCCACAGACCCTGACTATACACCCTTCACCACACCAGACAAAGCACATCATCAATAATCTCAAGCACTCACCCGCCTGTGGCCTAGACAACATAAGCAACATTAGTAAAGCCTTCGATGCCATCCCCCGCCACAACCTAACAAACAAAATCTACAACACAAACATGCACAACAACACAAAAAGGTGGCTGGCCAACTTCCTAGCAGGCAGATGTGCACACGTATCTTTTGCCGGTCAGTCATCTAGCATCATAAACTTTCCAAATGGAGTCCCACAAGGATCCGTCCTATGACCCGCACTCTTCAATCTGTACATGCACGACATAACTATACCCAATACATCCCAAATAAACTTAGACGACATAACACTCACATGCACACACCATGACCCAAAAACAGCAACAGATCTCCTTCAACCCTATCTCAACACACTACATGGCTGGTGCACTACAAACAGACTTAATCTAGCCCCAGCCAAATCCACCGTAACCCTGCTCACAAGCTGGACAGGAAAACACGAATACATCCCTCAACTCACCATAAACAACACACCCCACACATACACACACACAAAATCCTAGGAGTAACATATGATACTCATATGACATTCAAACAGGTTTGAGACAGCACACCACAAACACGAAAAAGAAACTGACACCCAGACTTAACGCCCTCAGGTCACTTGCTCACACAAAATTTGGACACATCAAAGAAACCACCACCACAGTTTATAAACAATAAATAAGATCAGTGATGGAATACGTAAGCCCAGCCTGGGCTTCTAACCTAGCTGAAACACATAATAAAACCTTACAGACTATTCAAAACAAAGCGTTATTTTCACATAGCGATTTTGATTAGTTCTTTTGCATTTATCTTGTGTCGTCCCAGTTTTGGTTTGTTTATTTAGCAAGTTTTACATTAAAATAGCCAGTGGACAAACCTGGAAGCGCTCGAGCTGTTCGGTCTTCTCTTGCAGTGTACACTTGGGGGCGTAGTTCTTGAGGGCGGCCTCAGAGTCCCCCAGCCAGGAGAGGATGCGATCGTAGGTGCCCTCGTAGTCGTGCCACTGCTGTAGCCGTTCCTCAAGCCCATGCTTCACATCAGCCAGGGTGCTGGCATACTTCGCTAGCTCATACCTACACAAACGTTACGTTTAGTTAAGGGGGGTCACCGGCTTTTTTTATCTTTCTCTCCTTTTCTCTCTTTTCCTGGCTTGTATCCATTCGGCCCCATTCAGCCAACTGTTTTTCCCCATCAAGGTGTCAATTTCTTCCTGGCGAGCGATAGCGAGCCAGCATTGTATGGAGAAATCCGGCTTTGCCGTTGACATTTTTCTATCGACAAATGTACAAATTTAGCTTGCTGTCAAAACAAAAATATGTATATGCTGGTTTGCTATCGCTCGCCAGGAAAATATTGACAACTGGATGGGGATAAACGTCTTAAAACAGTAGGCTGAATAGGGCCGACTAGATACAAACCAAAGAGAGAGGGAGAGAAAGAGAAAAAAGCGAGGTGGGGTCACTTAACTGGGTGATCCACACATGGCTGCTCTTGGACAGCATGATAAATGGGCTATTATAAATCCCCTCAGATAGGTTACCTGCCAAAGTTAACCCCTTCAGACTCATATGACGCAGAGGTTGCCAGATTAGCAATAAGATATAGAGTTCTCTCACTCTTATAATTACCTCTCCAAAATTAGTTTTCTGCCCACAGCTAACTCAAAGACAACTGCAGAGGTTGAAGTAACTAAACTAAAGGTTTCTAAATACCCCTGATGGTAACAAAGGCTTTAAAGTATCCCCAATAGGCTCAACACAGCTAACTCAAAGACAACTGCAGAGGTTGAAGTAACTAAACTAAAGGTTTCTAAATACCCCTGATGGTAACAAAGGCTTTAAAGTATCCCTAATCGGCTCAAAATCGCGTCATATGTCGGAGAGGGTTAACAAGTCCTATTCACCCAACACATAAAGAGCTTCATAAAAACTTGAAAAGGAATCTTTTTTGTCTCTAAAAGAGAAGCTTCAATTCCCCAGGGTTTAAGGGGAGGTATTTAGTTTGTTCCCTAGACCTCCATCAAGCTTAAAATTACACCCCCTTGAGTCCCCTTCAAGATAAATTTGTAAATTTTTCGGTAGAAAAATTTCCCGGCCGAAGGCCGGTTCCTCTTAATTTACAGGCTCGCTATCGCTCGCCAGGATAAAATCGACACCTGAATGGCACGAAAGGTCTTAATATGGGGTGAAAGTTCTTAAAATCGCTAAACTAATGGGGCAAACGTTTTATAATATCAAAAGCAATGGGGCTAAACATGAGGGAGAAAGGGGGTCAAGAAAAAAATCACTCAAGTGGAGATCTCCCCTTAATATATACTGTTATCACATAATCATATGTTTTTATTAATTTCATTAGGGGGGTTATTGGTGTTAAGAACAATGTTACGAATAAATTATCTATAAAATTTAATTATCAGTCTTACATCGATCTATCTATCTATCTATCTATTGCCTGACGCCGTGATCCCCGAAGGGGTGGCCACGAACGAACCGCCCCCATGCACCTCTGTGTCCCCAGTCAGTCGACGCCCCACCCCCCAACCAGCACCGCCTTCGTTCATATACTTCCTCACTCCATCCTTCCACCTCTCATTCGGTCTACCTCTCCCTCTGTCCCTCCACCTCGCTCTCGTACACCCTCTTAGTCATTCTCTCGCTTTCCATACGTTCCATATGGCCGAACCATCTCAAGTTGTTCCTTTTCACACTTTCCAGCACATCTACCTCCACACCACACCTCCTTCTTACTTCCTCATTATCTATCCTTCCATGTAACTCCGCACGCACTCCTTAAGTAATTCATTTCCACTGCTCTCACTCTTGGTCTGAGTCTCTCAACCAACGTCCATGCTTCGCTTCCGTAAGTCAGTATCCGTATTACATGGATGCTTTTCCTTATTTAAATTTATATGAATAGGCACAATTTATATCCTTTCCCAGTGACTAATAGAAACAAGTTCCTTACTTAAGGTTGTTGATGTCTCGCTCCAAAGCCTCTTTGGCTCTAGATGGCAGCTTCTCTAAGATCTGGTCAGAGTTGGCGGAGATCTGGGCGATCAAGTTGCGACCGTCACACTTGGCTCCCTCCAACCCACACACCTGGTCTACTCGCTGCTTTAGAGCACCTTTATTGCCAGAGTAGTCTGAACAAATATACAAGACACAAAATTTAGCTTAAGGACAGATTTCCACTTGAGGGATTTTTTTCTTTACCCCTTTCTCCCTCATGTTTAGCCCCATTGCTTTTGAGATTTTAAGACGTTCGCCCCATTAGTTTGGCGATTTTAAGAACTTTCACCCCATTTATGTCACTTTTAAGACCTTTCGTGCCATTTAGGTGTCGATTTTTACCTGGCGAGCGACAGCGAGCCTGTAATTTAAGAGGAACTGGCCTTCGGCCAGGACATTTTTCTACCGAAAAATTTACAAATTTATCTTGAAAGAGGGTCAAGGGGGTGTAATTTCAAGCTTAATGGAAGTCTAGGAAACACACTAAAAACCTCCCCTTAAATAGTAATATTCAATAGTTTATAATCAAAGTTCCCAAAAGAAAACATTAGTACAGTATAGTATAGCCTACTGTAGTACCGGTACTCAACATTTGTACCGGTACTGTAAGTAGTGCATTACCTGTATACTGGTAAACTTTCAACACTAAATGAACCTCCAGTAGCTAGTCAAATAATTAAATAATGAACCAACCTGTGTCAGAGTGTAGTTTCTCCCACATATCCTTCTGCCAGTCAGCATGAGTAAGACTAAGGTCCTGGTGGGTAGTCAATTTATCCGTCATCCACACCAGGTCTTCGATATGCCTCTTGGTTTTGGCTGCCAGTGCCTCCTGTCTGGCGTCCACCTCCTTGACGTCTTTGTTGCTGGGGGAGGCTTGTAGGATGTACCCTGCACATTCTTTGACCGTGTCCAGCACACGCTTGTGTGACGTGATGTCTCGTAGGGTTGTCTGTCACACAAAGTTATAGGATATAATATACCTTTGCTTAAGGGGAGGTATTTAGGTTGTTCCCTAGACCTCCATCAAGCTTAAAATTACACCCCCTTGAGCCCCTTTCAAGATAAATTTGTACATTTTTCGGTAGAAAAATTTCCCGGCTGAAAGCCGGTTCCTCTTAAATTACAGGCTCGCTATCGCTCGCCAGGATAAAATCGACACCTAAATGGCACGAAAGGTCTTAAAATTGACAGAAATGGGTTGAAAGTTCTTAAAATCGTCAAAATAGTGGGGCGAACGTCTTAACTTTAGGAAAACAATGGGGCTAAACATGAGGGAGAAAGGAGTCAAGAAAAAAATCCCTCAAGTGGATATCTCCCCTTAATATAAGTAATGTAGCTAAATATAGCTGAATATTGTAGTGCATTGGGGTTTGTAATGGAGGATTAATGTTAACAATGGGGTGTTCCTTAACTCTTAACTGGCGGGGGTGGACTTAAGTCGGGCTCCAATTTGCAGCAAGTTAGGAGCATTATTAAGGCTTTTAAAGGCTTAAAATCGAGTGCAAATGGCCGGGAGCGCAGCAGGCCACACGGCCGACACCCAGGGCTTACCACCGCCCACTGACTCACGATCCCTCTGTTCTCGAGAGGCCGGCAGTGTAGCCAGTAGTGAGCGTAGCTGGAAAAAATATGCCGCTATACGCTAAACTCCCATGTTAGTGGTAGCACTGCGTGAGAACGACGAGTGCTACCTAGCTCGTTCTGGTCTAATTTTGAAGCTTTTAGCGCCTAGTTTTTTGCTGAATACATTTCTTTTCATGCAGATACTTGATTGATCATTCAGGAGGGCCTGAATATGCCCAAATAAGCCCAAAACCTCCCGCTAGACAAGGGTTAATCATAATTTCCAGATTGCTAAACATAATTAAATATCGATTTCATTATTTAATTCTTACCTTAACAGTACTGTACATGCAATGGTATAAATCATGTTATCAGGATAAAAAAAAGGGACCTGGGAATCTTTTGCTGTAAGACACCAAATGGGCCTGGGTCTCTGGGTCATCTTCTGGGCATCCTAGATGTGTGTGAACTTTTATTTATTATTATTATTATTATTATTATTATTATTCTAATTATTATTCTAATTATTATATACAGTATTTATTATTATTATTATTATTATTATTATTATTATATACGGTAGGTATTTATTTATTTATTTATTTATTTATTTATTTATTTATTTATTTATTTATTTATTTATTGATTTTGTTTTTTGTTTGTCCCTGTTCGGGCTCTGTCTCGAGAAGGCCACCCCCAGCTATGGGGGTGGCTACCAGCTACGGTAGGTATTTTGGATGACTTGATAGAACCCAAGTAACTTTTTACACCTGTAATTATGTTATGGTACCGTACTGTAAGTCCATATCTAATAATATACAGTATATCCACAACAATAGTTTTCATTCCAAGTTTTCAGCCCTAGGAAAATATCACACAGTGCACAATTACTGTTATAATATCAGAGAAGGTGTAATGGCTGACTAGTGATAGCTAGGGTTCTCAGTTAGATATAATATCAACCTTCTAGGTAAGGTAAGAATATGCAAATGATTTTGAAGTACCTTAATTGGCCCCAATGGCTATTTGACATCCGTGATCTGAAGAACCAATGAAATGGCAATAAAGCGCTTCTTCTCATATAATGGAAATGGATATTAAAACCACTGTATGTAAATGTATGTACTGAATTGATATATCCATTCTGCCAAATTGTCATAGTAAAATATTAAATACAGTAAAAGTCCTGTAATCCGAATAGCAAGGGACCGGGCCTCGTTCCGATTGCCGAATTTTCGGATTATTGGAATTTACCCCTATGAACCTCTGTATTCATGGCCTGACAAAAACCTGAACACAATATAGGCTATGCATATGCACAATATAACGCTATACATCCAATATGACACATAATGGTTAACTTTTAACCCCTTCAGACTCATATGATGCAGAGGTTGCCAGATTAGCAATAATAAATAGAGTTCTCTCACTCTTATACTTACCTCTCCAAAATTAGTTTTCTGCCCACAGCTAACTCAAAGACAACTGAAGAGGTTGAAGTAACTAAACTAAAGGTTCCTAAATACCCCTGATGGTAACAAAGGCTTTAACCCTTGTCTAGCGGGGAGTTTTGGGCTTATTTGGGCATATTCAGGCCCTCGTGCATGATAAATCAAGTATCTGCATGAAAAAAAAAAATATTTAGCAAAAAACTAGGCGCTAAAAGCTTCAAAATGAGACCAGAACGAGCTACGTAGCACTCGTGGTTCTCATACAGTGATACCAGTAACATGGGAGTTTAGCGTATAGCGGCATATTTTTCCCAGCTATGCTCACTACTGGCTACACTGCCGGCCTCTCGAGAATACAGGGAACATGAGTTAATGGGCGGCGGTAAGCCCTGGGAGTCGGCTGTCTGGCCCGCTGCGCTCCCGGCCATTTGCACTCGATTTTAACCCTTTAAAAGCCTTAATAATGCTCCTAACTTGCTGCAAATTGGAACCGGACTTAAGTCCGACCCCGATCTTTAAGGGTTGAAGTATCCCTAATAGGCTCAAAAGTGCGTCATATGTCGGAGAGGGTAAAAGTGATTTCATGAACATAAGATATGTGTGTGTAACAAAAAGGGGACTTTGGGACTTTTTGAAATTCGGACTATCGGGTGAATTCGGATTTGGCCTAATTTAAAAAAAAAATAGGATTATTAGGAGATTCCAATTATCGGTCTTCGGATTATCGGACTTTTACTGCATGTACAATTTATTATATAAAGTAGCCTAGCAGTAATTTAACTTAATACTGACCAACATTGGAGATATGTGAACTCCAAGCATCTTCCATGGATGATATGGTGGCCCGCAGAGCCCGACCACCACGTTCAGAAGTACTCAAGGCTCCGTAGCTCCAGTAATTTCTTGTCTCCTACTCCGTGAACTGTGTCGAAGTCCTGCAGAAAATATCAAGTACAGTAAGAGGAAGCAAGATTGATAAACCATACCAGTAGTGCGGTACATCTATGATATCGTTAATTTCTCCTGTGACTATTATACAGTACTGTATATTGTAACTGTTATTCAAATTGTAAATTGACAATACTGTATTATAATAGCTACTGGTATTTTTCTCATTATACTGTACAGCAAACACCTACACAGTATTTTACCAACACTATTAAAAATAAAGTACGGACATTAATACTATATAATTAATTAATGTAATGCACTGTACAGCTACTACAATATATTTCTGCTGATAAATCTTACAACTCTTAACAAATTCAAAACTCTGTCTCTGTCTAGACTAGTCCAGACAATCATAAGCATACTAACATATTTGTAATTAGCTTTTGTAGTACTGTACTGTAACCCCAAAAAGCTATAGCAACCTCAACAGCTAAATGTAACATTAACACCTTAAGAGCGGCCTAGGCGGTAATTTCTATGTACCGCCCAGCGTTTTTTTTTTTACCATAAATGGGGTTGTTTCCGTGCCCTTTTTCATGCATAAACAAGACCCAGAGCGTAATACAAGTATGTATCCCTGAAAGGGCGTAAATTGAGCTTTCCAATGACACCCGAACCATCCTTCTACGATCACTGGTTGTCTTGCAACGATCGTGCAACCGAAGGACAAAAACGGTAAAATACGGTCATTTTCTTACATTATTACGTGTGAAATGAGTGAGAGGGTGGAGTACAAAGGAGTACATCTCAGTAGCTCCACGGCCACCGTGGCGAGCGGTCAGGAGGTAATCTACGCTCCTCCCATCGCTCCGCTCTCTCTCAGAGCACATTACGTGCTCAAAATTGCATTCGACAATAGCCGGGCCCCGCCCATAGGCCCCATTTATTTCATTCGACAATAGCCGGGCGCCGCCAGTTAAGGGTTAAAACAGTACAGTATAATATTCAGAACTACAGTAATTACACTACACAACTAATTGAGTGTGTGTACACTGTAAATTAATTCTTTTCAACATGTCAAGGTTGGATGAAAAAATTCTGAATATTGATAGAGTACTGTGCACTATAAACCTTTATTTCCTGCCAAGCTTATCTACCCAACTCTGCAGCTTGGGGAACAACAACAACAACAACTTTATTCCCCCAAAACACAGTAACAGTGAGGGTAGGACATAGGAAACCAGCAAATACAGTAAAAATAAGAGTTTAGGTTTACTGTTTTGTGTTCAATCTTCAGGTAACGATTTTTTCATGTATCTGCAAGAGTCTTTCTGTAAAGCCCAAAGAAGTTTTGAATGAAGTCATAGTTGGGTAAATCAGCCGGCAAGGAAAAATAACCTTACCCAGGTCACTGAATCCAGACTACCCCAGAGATAGCCCGCAGCACCATCATCCACAGTTAAAACAAGGGATACGATCCAATAGCCTTGGAGCATCCCATAGGAACCAGTTGCAGGGTAGCATCCTGTGCACATACGCAGTACTACTACTTGCCTGATATTATGCACATACTGGTAAGGCAGCCTCCTCATGCACAACCACCAGGTTCGGGCCCCTGTACTTTTAGGCAGGGAGTGCCGGCCTAGGGCGCCCAGAACCAGGCCTAGGGCACCAAGAACCAGGTCTGGGGTGTGCAACATTTGATGTCAGCAGACCGTCATTAGGTAAATTGGACTGAAGTACAATAAAGTCCAACCACAACACTATGACAAGCATGAGACTGATGCTGGTATAGTGTTAACAGCATCTCGGCAAGAATCAGCAGAGTACCCTTGTAGCATCTATCCACACCACACCAGCCTTAACAGTGCCACAACAAGACAATGCCACTAAGAACACTTTACTGTATATATATATATTTTTTTTTTTTCTATATTCCAACTTACTTCCTCTCGGGCATAGGCTGAGAGCCTTAACATTCACCGCTTTACAATGAACAGTGAAGCCTGTGAGGTCTTGTTCCAGTCTAGGGAGTGAGACATGTGAAGCATGTAGAGTACAACGAGCACCTGCCATCTTGCCTTCACATGAGGCACGGTGCTCACTCATGGCCCGAAACGACCCCATCTCTGAAGCCACCTCGTTCCCGTGCTTCACTGTCTCACCCCCTACACTCGGACTCTCACACTTACACACACAACGCCACCTGTTGAGCAGATAACTCACCAGGCATTGCACCCCTATAGCATATTTTTAATATGGGAATATTCATACAGTGCTATTTAATCAGGGAACAATGAGGGTATTTTATTGACGTTTCGGTGGGCTTTGTGGTAATGCACTGATACTAGGTACAGCACAAATTCCATCCCAATAATATCTTCCCATTGATACATCGGGATTTGAACCCGGGACCTTTGGATTACCAGGCCAGTGGCAAGACCACTCCACCACACCTCCTAGTCATAGTATAGGATGACTATTGGTCCGAACTACGGCCATCTTCCCTTTAGTCACCTTATACTACACGCAGAAGAAGTTGGCCATATTCTCTTACCTCTTAGCCATGAGACACGAGAGGCACTCAATTCCTGGCAGCAGCCTCCACGAACCTAAACCACCCACTACACTACATGGCAACAAACCCACAGACACCAAGAAATATCAAAACAACACCCAGCACACGGTATCACACACAAATACTGTCCTCTCTCCCTCCCTGCCCACCCCGAACCAACTTCCAGAAGCACATCCATACTCATATCTCTCGCCGATCCATCCACTCACTCATAGACAACACGCAGCTGCAAGCACGACCTCCCGAAATCCATCCTTCCGAATCCTCCCTTCCTCGCGAGGACAGACTCCACCTGGCCAGGCTGAGATGCAGACACCATCCAGCTCTTCTGAGCTATCAGAAGAGACTGGATGACTCCGTCGTCGACACCTGCCCGGGATGTAACACAGCACCCCATACCATCAAACACATCATAGAAGACTGCATTTCACAAAACCACTTACGCCAACAACACAATCTACACTCAATGAGAGCTCTGTGGGAAAGCCCGATCATGGCCATGGCCTTCCTCAGGGACTCGGGGCTGTTCGGCCAGGCAGCTTAGGGAACAACAACAACAACAACAGTACACACCATGATTAATCCTCTGATTCCCACAAAATGTCTAACCTCAATAACATATAGATTTTGTTCAGTGTGTTGTAATTTTGTTGCTTTATATTTTTTTAATGAGTTCGTTACAGGTTTCCCTCGATATACGATTGGATTACGTTCCCGAAAACTTTATCTTATATAGAAAAATCATATGGCAAACCCTAAAATTTATGGGGTAAATGGGGATGCATTCTCAGACCAGACAAAATCCAAACCCAAATACCTAAAAACCTATAATAATATCGCAAATAGGGATATCGGATAGTGAGGGAGACCTGAATATTAATTTGAGCGGTAACTTTTGAGTTCGTTTTCAAGTTTTATATTTTAATTGTCTAATGCTAGCCACAATATACTGGAGAAATTGTCAATACTGTACACTGAAAAACTTCATTAACCCTTTGAGTACCAGCGACTTGTTTTATTTTATTTTAGCTATATATAAACGATATTGTGCGGCTTAGGAAGGATCTGTGGTGGTTAGAAGGGTTGGTTGAGATAGTTCAAAATCTTATTATTGCTAGAGGTCTTTCCTAAGCTGAATAAACTCGTCCAATAGTTGCCAGAATACGATGAAAAGGACGTCCATATTACTGAACGAGTTAAAGCCGGATGATTATGCTCACCTTAATCCCTTCAGCACCATGATGCCACTCTACCTTGGATTTTGGCCAAGATTAGATGATTTTATGCAGTTTAAGAAGGACCGATGTTGTTGTTGTTGTTGTTGTTCCCCAAGCTGCCTGGCCGAACAGCCCCAAGGCCCCGAGCAAGGCCATAACCGAGCGCCCCCACAGAACCCTCCCTGCCAACCACAATAAAGCCTGGGTGACCGAAGCCACTCCATGGCGGGGGGCTGAGGAGGGTGCGGAAACGCCCGGGAAACCAAAGACCCACCCAGGGCCCTGTGCCCCTCAGCAATTATGAAGAGAAAGTTGAGGGGCAAAGGAAAAAATGTGACGCTTTGGCTTCCAATCTTGGTAGATTGGGAGGTCAATCCACGGAAGAGACGCCGTCACTTGAGATCTAGAAAATATATAAGTAAAAGGAACAGTCAGACTAAGCTATGGGTATGGCAGAGGTCGCTCAGTTCTCACTCTGATAGACCAGCCCATCACCACAGAAGGACCGATGTTATTCAGAGGATCAATTGAGATCGTATTTATCCCTATGAGGCCTAGAGATAGGTTATAAGTTAAAGAAAATCGTCTAATGGCAACTAGAATAAGATGCAAATTATGTGCTAGTGTTCAAGGGGTAAGAAGAAACTACAGTCGGCCCTAGGGTAACAATGTGAAAGAAACCACAGGGAACAAGACTCAGAGTGTCTCAGGTAGTAGGATGAGGGACATGAATGGGGAAGTGGTGGAAGGTGATGGTGTGGAAACATCATTATAGTAGCTTACCCCTAAGAGTAGGGGGAAGGCAAACATCTCATCCATGGGAATGGAGAGAGGTAGAATAAACAGGGTAGATGAAAGCCACATAATAAGTAAGAGAAGCAATCAATAGACTTAAAATGGACAAACCTGTTGGAGTAGATAACATCCCAGGTGAAATGTTGAGATATGCATACTGTACGTTATGTAAATTACCATGGAAAAAGGAAGGAGTACCAGAGGACTGGAGGAAAGCAGTGATAGTACCCTTGTACAAAGGGAAGGGTAGTAAAGAGGAGTGTAAGAGTTATAGGGGAATTAGCTTGCTTAGCATACCTGCAAAGGTATACGCAAGAGTAGTAACAGAGACTGCAGAAGATAACGGATGAAAAAATAGGCGAGGAACAGGGAGGTTTCACAAAGGGCAGGGGCTGCGTTGACCAGATAGCCTCAATGCATTTCTTGGTAGACAAGTATCTGGCCAAGAACAGAAAACTCTATGTAGTATTCATGGATTTGGAAAAAACCTACCACAAAGTAGACTAGGAGGGTCTGTGGGATATGTTAACAGTATATGGTGTGGGAGGAAACTTGCTAATGGCAGTAAAATCTTTTTATAGGAATGCAATGGCAAATGGGAAGGTAGGAGATAAGTTAAGTGAAAGTTTTGAGGTCAATGTAGGAGTAAGACAGGGATGTCATGTCAGCTTCGTTGTTCAATATATACATGGATGGAGTGATTAGAGAATGTAGGGCGGGATCAATGGGTGTAGGAGCTAGACTGTAATCAGAGGGAAGACCATGGAAGATTTTAACATGCCTATATGCGGACGATGCAGTCCTGTTGGCGGAAAATGCGGAAGAACTTCCGAGAGTGGTCACTGACTTTGACAGGGTATGTTAACACAGAAAGTTAAAGCTCAATGTAGGGAAATTTAAGGTAATGTTGTTTGAGAGAAGAATGCATGAAACCATATATATATGGCAGGGGGAAGGTAAGAGAGATATATAGGGGGAGTGGGTAGGAAGGAATGGAAGACGGCAGGGGGAAGGTAAGGGAGAGGGGGAGTGGAGAGGAAACAATGGAAGACTGTATATATACGATATATATATATATATATATATACATAATATATAGATATATATATATATATATATTATATATATATATTATATATATATATATATATATATATATATATATATATATATATATATATATATATGTTGCTAATCACTAACTAGCAGCCAGAGGAGGAAAGTTGGGGAGTTGGGGATAGTTTGGGGGTGGAAGGTGGGGTAGACTTGGACTCGACTCCCACCTTCCACCTGCCCATGGTGGAGGAGGGGAACGAAGGACCCACCCCTGAGCAACTTTTAGTACGCGTGAGTGTACATTTTTGGTTACTGTACGCTAAATTTTGCTAAGCTAGATAAATCTATGATAAATATTTATTTCATTAATCATTTACTAACATTGGAAAGTTCATTTGCATCTTCCTATAATATTTAGTTCGCAAAGACAACAACTTAATATTAACACCTTAATCCGGGAACTGCGGGAAGACTCTTAAGAGTTCCCCCGGCGGACTGCGGGAAGACTCTTAAGAGTCAGGGAAAAACAAAAATCAATTTAAAACACCGAAAAAAAAATGTTTTTGTTTATATTTGTTTGTATTTTATTTTATTTGTTGCCCCTGGGCCATACAAAATATCACTCCTCTACCTCCCCTCCTTCCCCACTTTCCTCCCCTCCTTCAGTTATCACCTATTTTCCCTGTTATTCCCTTATTCTGTGGTATATTTTCGTGCTAACATTAGCGAGTTGCAAGCAGGGCATTATCATCACTGTTAGCAAGCGAGTGCAAGAGAGAGAGTATCGATCGACAGTGTCTCTCCAGACTTGGGGAAAAGTGGCGGGAAAGGAGGTTGCCTCAGCCATACATTATGTAACTCCCGGCCTGTATCGCCGATTTTGACCATCCAAACGCTGTTTCCACTCGTTTTATTGTTGTAACAGGTTAATACCTTTATAATCAACCTATAATAGGCGCATATGGAGAAGTATTAATGCTATTTATGGTAAAATAAATATTTTAGTGATGGAAACAGCTCAAATACATGCACACAGGCAGAGGTGTCTCATACCCCCCATGCTCACTTCAGAGGTTAAGAGCGGGTGGAGGAGTATATTTGATGTACCGCCCAGCGGGGGTTTTTACCATAAATGGGGTTGTTTCCGTGCTCTTTTTCATGCATAAACAAGACCCAGAGCGTAATACAAGTGTATCCCTGAAAGGGCGTAAATTGAGCTTTCCAATGACACCCGAACCATCCTTCTACGATCACTGGTTGTCTTGCAACGATCGTGCAACCGAAGGGCAAAAACGGTAAAATACGGCAATTTCTTTATATAATTACGTATGTAGCGAGGGAGTGAGGGTGGATGTAAGTGGAGTAAATCTCAGTAGGTCCACGGCGGCCGTGGCGAGCGGTCAGGAGGTAATCTACGCTCCTCCCACCGCTCCGCTCTCTCAGAGCACATTACGTGCTCAAAATTGCATTCGACAATAGCCGGGCCCCGGTCATAGGCCCCATTTTTTTTATTCGACAATAGCCGGGCGCCGCCAAAGAAGGGTTAATGAAAAGGCTAAAATGTTAAATCTTATAAAGCTTACCTTAAAATTACCGATGAATGTAGACAACCCAGGCGTCCTAGGTGATCTAGTGATCTTGGTATTGGACTGCTACACTACAGGCCCGGGCCGGGATATACAGATCTGCAACAACATTTTGGTCATTAAAATTGCACGGTCGAGGTTAATAAGTGTTGTCAGATATTTCACAAAGTTTCGGACACTGACTAATACTCTGAGGGATAAGCATTTTTCCCAGTAACTATAAAGATACCAATAACACTTCTTGAGCGAAAACCACTGGAATCTATGACAACACTTAATACCCCCAATTGTACGTAACAATTATAAATACATATACCGGTACTTGAAAGACCGAGTGATAATTTCTGCTCTTTCATTAACCCTTTCAGTACAGGTGACTGTACTGTACAGGCATTTTGGCTCCAACATTCCTTTATTTGGGCCCTGTCACTCTTTAAACATGAAAAGTAATGCAAAATATATCAGAGATTACGCGACATCTTTCCTAAACTGAAACATCTCATATACTGTAATGTTACCTACAATATAATCAAAAGGTCGTTTTTTTTTTTGCCTATATAAATAAATCTACTGTAAGCCAAAATGCAAACACATGAATGGCAAAATTGTAACAAAATTACCAGTACTACCACTACACGTCCTTCCTAATCTTAACAAAATCTTCTGCTTAAGCGATGTTTCCACATAGCAATTTTGATAACTTGTTTAATCTTTTTATTGGGTTCATCCAAGTTTTGCTTTATTTATTTTGCAAGTTTGACATTATAATTAACAATAAAATATTCCACCTATTACCAGACGCCATATTAATTTGCTTTATTATAGAAATGTGTATTATTCTTTACTTTCCTCCCTAGACATCCATCGACCTTAACAAAACACCAACACCTACCTACTAGATCAATTTGTAGCCTACATTTTTCGATATCATTTTTTTCCGCCCGAACCCTGTTTTTATCTTAACCCGTTGAGCCCCGGCTAGTTATAATATTTTGTTCACCCCAGTCCCAAGCCATTTTCACTTCTTTTTTTTGTTTGCTAAAATGGAAGACAAGGATGAGAAATGAAAAAAAAAAAAAAAAAAAAAATCACCTCAGACATTTTTTTTTTGGGGGGGGGGGAGCCTCAAAAAAATTTGTTGAGCCAAAATGGAAGAGAATGGTGAGAAATGAAGAAAAAAATAAAAAAAAAATCATTTCGGTCATTTGGGGGGCGGGGGGGGGGGGGGGGGTTCGAAAGTTCGTCTCCCCCGCATGACCACCCGCCCGGGAGCACTAGGGTAAAAACTGAGTATGGCATTGTACGGCATACATCCTAAGGAGTGTCTCACATAAATCTCAAGCCTCTAGCTCCCATACGACCGGAGTAATGAAGGTTCAAAGTGGCGGTGAACTAAGGGTGTAAAGTATCCTCACTAAGCCCACCACCACCAGCCGCGCGGCTGTCTCGGCCCGCTCACACCTACTGGCCCGGCTCCCACACACACTACGGTACCTCTCCCTCCTATTCTCCCGCCATTTCCTACCTTATGAGCCACGTAAGTGTTTTTTTATATGTCGGACGCACGTTATGCGTCGCTGGGAGTTGGTGATCAAACACTGCCGACGCATCACGTGCGACGCTGGGTCTCACTGGGTTAAATTATATAAAAAAAATTACCTCAATTGCATGAAATGTCCGAATATTGCTCAAAGAAACTGGGTTAAAGATGTTAAAATCGCCAAATGGCATAACATTTCAGAACTAATGGGGCTAACCATGAAGGAGAAGGGGGTCCACAAAAAGACAGCCAACCCCCCTTAATGTCCGAGGGGATGGCCACAAATGAACCGCCTGGGTATGCATCCATAGGGCGA
Organism: Paralithodes platypus; assembly: GCA_032716605.1. NCBI lineage: Eukaryota > Metazoa > Arthropoda > Malacostraca > Decapoda > Lithodidae > Paralithodes > Paralithodes platypus. The sequence goes on from CM064482.1 coordinate 64,348,091, forward strand.
TGCAATTCATTCCATTACTGGATTTATACCTTGTTACTGTTCTCGGGAAAGATTCGCTTGTTTTGTTTTTTTATTTTTTTCCCCCTATGTGAGTGAGGGAGACAAAAGGTAGAAATGCCTGTATCGACTGCCTGCCCCAGAGTTGAAAGAGTGACAGGGCCAAAATCAAGGGACGTTCGAGCCTAAATGCTTAACGGGGGATGGTTGTTTTTTTCTGGCCCCCGTCTCCCTCGTGTTTAGCCCCATTAGTTTAGAAATCTTGAGACGTTCGACCAACTAGTTTAGCGATTTTAAGAACTTTAACCCTTTTCATTGTCAATATTAGGGCCTTTCATGCCATTAAGGTGTAATTTCTTTCCTGACGATCGATAGCGACCCTGTAGTTTTAGGAGGAATTGTCCTTTGGTCGGGATATTTTTGCTACCGAAACATTTATACATTTAACTTGAATGGGAGTCTAGGGGGTGTTTTTAAAAGCTTGATGGAGGTCTAGCGAGTAAATTGAATAATAAATATCTACAAAAAAAACAAATACACCAACAAATAATTAGATGCCAACGCCATTTGTAAAATTTTGGTCGAGGTGTTCTGTTCAATTAGAGTTAGGGCCCGATAGTGACGCACCAGCAGACCGAGACCTCCGAGACCACCGTTTGAACCAAAGTTTTGGTCGAGGTGTTCTGTAGAGTTACGGCCCGATAGTGACGCACCAACAGACCGAGACCACCATTTCAACCAAAGTTTTGGTCGAGGTGTTCTGTTCAATTAGAGTTAGGGCCCGATAGTGACGCAGCAACAGACCGAGACCTCCGAGACCACCGCTTCAACCCAAAACAGTTCAAATGGTGGTGACACACTTTAACCTTATAACTTTAAGTTAAGGATATTTTTTCTACCGAAACATGTATAAATTTAACTCTAATGAGAATCTAGGGGGTGATATTTAAAGCTTGATGGAGGTCTAGCGAGTAAATTGAATAATAAATATCTAAAGAAATACACCACAAAATGTGCTTGTTTTACAAGTTTTACATTTAAAAAAAAAAAAAAAAAAATAGCAGCCTATACATAATGCAGGAAAAGGTAACTCAAGACAACCCTACCACTAAAGGCAGATCCGACAGAACGGGTACCGTAAAAAGGCCAACTTCCGTCAAGGGAGTATACTTCACACATTAGTGGATAAAAGTATATAAGGTACAGTTATAGAAAAATGGCTCTGCATTATGGAACAACACCACAGACTTGCTTGTTTTTCCATAACATCATGTATTTATCCTATAACTGCGGTTTATTACATTTTATTCCAGAATGTCCGAAATTATGTCCTCTTCCAAAGTTATGTAATTTTACCGGTACCATATATATTATCATGTTTCTTTACACCAACCAACTTCACATCTAAACTCAAGTAATGAAATCAACAAATACATGTGGCACTCCGAGGACTCGAACCCAGGATACTCTCATCGAAATTCCGCGCACTATGCATTACTCCAGGCTTTATTGTGGTCGGCAGGGAGAGTTCTGTGGGGGCGCTCTGTTATGGCCTTGGCCTTGCTCGGGGCCTTGGGGCTGTTCGGCCAGGCAGCTTGGGGAACAACAACAGAAATACCGATACTCTAATATGTATACTGGTAATAGACATACAAAAACAGTTGTACAGTACTTAGCCTTAAATACAGTGGCCTAAATGGTGATTGAAGAGATACTACCAGTCTTCAGGCTTCTATGACGGGTTATGCTGCTCGGCCATTGTTGACTTCATCTGCAAGAGAAGGCACTCATTAACCCTTTGAGTACCAGCAACGTGTGTTATATTGTATTCTAGCTATATTTAGACAATAGTATGCAGCTTAGGAAGGATCTGTGGTAGTTAAAAGGGTTGGTTGAGATTGTTTTAAGCCATCTTATTGCTAGAGGTCCTTCCAAATCTGAATATCAAGGGTTGGTTGAGATTGTTTTAAGCCATCTTATTGCTAGAGGTCCTTCCAAATCTGAATATCATCATCTAATAGTTGCCGCAATATAATGAAAAGGACGTCACCAGTATTGTACTGGTTAAGACATTACCCTCTGAGGATTATGACGCATTTTCCTACGCCAGAGAGAAAGGCCGACTTGTGCCAGTGGGCTATTATACTGAATCCAACTTCCTCATCAATAACGCAATTAATTATACAACCCACAAACCATGTAGAAAAATGACCGATCAAAGAAAGAAGACTGCTGGATGCTTACTGGTTAATCACGATGCAAAAGATCATCGTTGCTTCACAAGGTCACACCCGGGTGTGCCAACTGGACAACACAACTGTAATGCAAGGATCCGTCCTGTCGCCCGCACTCTTCAATCTGTACATGCATGATATAAATACACCAAATTCACCCCAAATAACCATAGCCTCCTACGCAGACGACATAACACTCACAAGCACGCACCAAAACCCAGACACAGCAACAAGACTCCTTCAAGACTATCTCGACACATTATGAATGGTGCACTACAAACAGACTCAATTTAGCCCCAACTAAATCCATTGCAACCCTCCTCACAAGCTGGACAGGAGAGCACGATTACGTCCCGGGACTCAACATAAACAACACACCCCTAACACACACACACACACACACACACAAAATCCTAGGAGTAACATACGACACCCAAATGACATTCAAACAGCACACCACAAACACGAAAAAGAAACTGACACCCAGACTTAACGCCCTCAGATCACTTGCCCACACAAAATTTGGACACAACATAGAAACCACCACCAGTCTACAAACAATACATAAGATCAGTTATGGAATACGCAAGCCCGGCCTGGGCTTCTAACCTAGCTGAAACACATCAGAAGACCTTACAGACTATTCACGGCGGGTGCCCAACCCCGAAAGGAGTTGAAATAGGGGAGCTATCCCCCCGCCAAAGGCGGCTTTCTAGGGCCTTTCCTAGCTGATGCTGAGAGGATTGGGTTCTAGTTATGTGGTGATGGGCTGGTCTATCCGAGTGAGAACTGAGCGATCTCTGCCATACCCATAGCTTACTCTGACTGTTCCTTTTGCTTATATATCTTCTAGATCTCGGGTGGCGCGCGTCTTTTCCGTGGATTGACCTCCCTACTGCCAACCTAGAAGTTGGCAGATTGGGAGCCAAGGCGTCACATTTTTCCCTTACCCCTCAACTTTCCCTTCATAATTGCTGAGGGGCACAGGGCCTTGGGTGGGGCTTTGGTTTCCCAGGCATTTCTGCACCTTCCTCAGCTCCCTTCCTTGGAGTGGCTTCAGTCACCCGGGCTTTGTTAGTGGTAAGCAGGAAGGATTTTGTGGGGGCGCTCGTTTATGGCCTTGCTCGAGACCTTGGGGCTGTTCGGCCAGACAGCCTGGGGAACAACAACAACAGACTATTCAAAATAAAGCCCTTAAAATTATCACAGGATGCACAGCTACTACACCCACAGATCACCTACATCAAGAAACCAAAGTCCTAAAAGTCAAAGATCATCTAGACATGAGAGGCACTCGATTCCTGGCAGCAGCCTCCACGAATCAACACCACCCACTACACTACATGGCAACACACCAACAGACACCAAGAAATATCAAAACAACACCCAGCACACGTTATCACACACAAATACTGTCTTCTCTCCCTCTCTGCCCACCCCAAACCAACTTCCGGAAGCACATCCATACTCTTATCACTCGCCGTTCCATCCACTCACTCATAGATAACACGCAGCTGCAAGCACGACCTCCCGAAATCCATCCTTCAGAATCCTCCCTTCCTCGCGAGGACAGAGTCCACCTGGCCAGGCTGAGATGCGGACACCATCCAGCTCTTCTGAGCTATCAGAAGAGACTGGATGACTCCGTTGTCGACACCTGCCCGGGTTGTAACACAGCACCCCATACCATAAAAACACATCATAGAAGACTGCATTTCACACAACCACTTACGCCAACAACATAATTTACACTATTTGAGAGCTCTGTGGGAAAGCCCGACCGTGGCCATGGCCTTCCTTAAGGACTCGGGGCTGTTTGGCCAGGCAGCTTAGGGAACAACAACAACAACTGTAATGCTTGCCTAACACAGCAAACAAAACAATAACAATAATGGTAATGCTTGCCTAACATAGCAAACAAAACAATAACAATAATGGTAATGCAAATATTAGCCAGAGATAAATACAGTAAACAGCCCGAGAAAACTTTGATTATTTATAGACAGTCTACTGGCATAAGTTAGTCTTTCTCTCTCTGGCGTAGGGATGCGGCGACCCCATCGCTCACCACTTTGAATGTGCAGTCAGCCGCTTTCTGTGTTTGCTTCTTATTTGATATTTTTGGGGGTTGAGGGGGGGCAAAGCACCCTCCCAAGACTTATTGTCATCAATATATATAATGACAGCAAGGGGCAAATAACCGCTGGCTGTGGGATAATTTCAGAAAAAAAAGGTGATAGGCTACCCAATGCATAAAGAGTGATCGCCGCGATATTCTCCTGTAATATCATGATACCGTATTTTGTTGTTGTAAACTGCCTTATAGCACGGTTAAGGCTGGTGTGGTGCTGATACTGCAGGTGAAAATGCTGCATGGGGACTTTGTTGAATCTTGCGATCAACGAAGTCGGCACCAAAATTTTGGGGTAAAACTCTACTTAGGCCCTCTACTGTAAAAAATGATACCAGTAGTCCTACTGTTTTTTAAAAAGTCACAGGGTGTGATAGGGGCAAAGCCCACCTCAACCCCTTCTGTACCTCATGGCAACGACCAGTCCAATTGTCATAACACCATTATACAGTAGGCCAACATAACATAAACAACTGAAACCACACTCTTTGTTGATGAAGTGGTCTCTTAATGTAAAACATACTACATACAGTATACAGTATAAAGTAGGCCTATATTTTTACTAATTTCACCACAACACCAAACACCTCCAATTAAATTAATGAAAGCATATACCGTATGTGATCCACCGCGATTCGAACCTGGGTTATCACGCACAGATTTTTAAACACTAACTATTACATAAATTTAAACAATAGTGATAGGTTTACATATAACTTTCTTACCTTACTTAATCAGAATAAACAGTTTTTGAAGCACTTTGTAACAAGGCACAGGGCCTTGGGTGGGGCTTTGGTGTCCCAGCCCCGGGCGTTGCTGCACCCTCCTCATCCCCTCACCTGGGCTTTCTTACGACAGGTACCTGTGTTGTAATCTGCTCTGCATGACGTATTCGCACTTATTCTGCAAGACAAGGCATTCATATACATTTTGAAGATTATAAGGTAAGGATGTAGTATTCAGGCATACCTTACCTTTGGATACCTTTGGATGTGTTTGCTGCTCCTCTAGCGGCACCAAGGAGCGCGACGCCCCTCGTTATGGGTGGTGATTTGGTGCAGTAGACTGTTTGAAGCGACAGCTCGCTCCCAGACTCAGATGACGAAGAGGAAATAGAAGAAGTCCGGCTCGTGGGAGACTCGATGATACGTGGTCAGCTCACAGAGTTTTGCGCCAGGGCACCTAAGACCAGGAAGCGTTTTTGTATCCCTGGTGGTGGTGTGGATGACGTAGTTGCAGCAGTTGACGAAGTATCAAAGCTGGCCCCAGCTAATACAATGTACGTCATCCACGTTGGATCCAACGATGTACAGCGAACCCGGTCGGAAGATTTGCTTTTAAAGTACCAGCAGCTGATCAAGTCGTTTAAGGAGAAGTCATCAAGGATCATCGTCTCAGGAATCGTCCCCGGCTCGGTGTAGAGAGCCGATTTTACAACATAGCCACCAGCACAAATCGTTGTCTAGCAAACCTCTGCAGGAAGGAGAACGTGGGATTCGTCGACACCTGGGACAATTTCTACTACGATGACTATTTGTTTTCGGACGATGGAGTTCATCTGAACCAGGTGGGAGCAGCGCGTTTTGGGCGTCTTCTCAACGATGCGGTGAAGGATTTTCGGAGAAGAAATCGACTCAGCACAGGACAACCAGGAAGGAGGACCGAAGACAGCGAGGACGGCAATCTACAAAGGAATTAAATACTAATCCGTCAAGAACCGCGAATTTGGATAAAGCTCCACCAACACGACCCAAATTCAAAACTGTCAGGGATAACGACCGAGGACTGAGGACAGCCATGAATGTAAATGTAGATCCGACCAGAACCAATAATTTGAATAAAGACCGTTCCTTGAATCCCAAATCCAAAACTTTGAATGTTTTCTATGCAAACGCTCGTAGCATACGCAATAAATTTTCAGATTTAGAGGAACTAGTGTTTACAGAAAATTATGATGTGATTGGCATAACAGAATCTTGGCTCAATACACAAGATAGAGACTTTTTAGCAGAGTATTCACTTCCCGGTTATGTAATGTTTGAGAACAGCCGAATAAATAAAAATGGAGGTGGCGTTTTATTTTATATCAAAGAAAGTCTTAACCCGACCCTCGTGTCAAAACCTCAAATTGTGAAAATAAAGAATAATAAAGGTACAAAAATAATACTTGCGTTAATATACAGACCTCCAGCTCAATCAGTGCAAACTGACCGAGAAATTTACGAACAAATTGCAGATGTAAGTAACTCACAATACCGTAATTTTTGGCGACTTTAATTTACAAGTGGGGCGATACTCTTACTTCACACTCCGGACATGACTTGTATACGAACTTGCAAGAGAGTTCGCTTTATCAATTTGTTCGAATGCCGACCCGTGGTAATAACGTTCTTGACATTGTACTTGCAACAAAAGAAGAATTGATAGAGAATTTGAATGTTGGTGATGAATTCAGTAACAGCGACCATCGTACGATAACTTTCACTTTAAAGTTTACTAGTAACGAACCAAATAGTAGCATCGAAAAAGTCCCTAATTTCAAGAAAGCAAACTTCCATAAACTTAGAGCTATGTTTAAAGAAACTGACTGGAGCTTTTTAATTAACAATAACGACATAAATACACCTTAGAGTTACATATTGCGAATCAAAGTAAAACAAACCCGAAAGAATTCTATAGAAAAAAGTAGTTACCAGATGTTCTAAGCAATATCACCGTTACAGAGAAAGAAGTAGAATTGTTTAGATAAACAACGCCAGGACCTGATACAATCTCGCCTAGAGTTCTAAAGGAAGCTAAGAATGAGCTCTCCAAACCACTGACATTACTATTCAATAAATCCTTGCAGTCTGGAACTATGCCTGATCAGTGGAAGCTAGCCAACGTAACACCGATATTCAAAAATGGAATACTGCGTTCAATCCTGGTGCCCTTATTACCAAAAAGATATAAACAAGCTAGAACGACGAAGAGCGTCTTAGAGAATTAAATCTATTTCCTTTAACCCAGTAATTCAAGTGTTCAAAATCATCAAAGGCATCGACAATATGTTATAGACTGCAGCACCGTTGATTCATAAATTTTTGAAGCTCTCCTTGCGAGGATGGGCTCGTCTGGCACTTTTTGCAGTTCGACATCTAGGGCTCTCTTGAAGTTGTCTAACGAGATGTCCCTCATGTCTCTTACTCGCCGTGGGAGTTTGTTGAAGAGACGTGGGCCTCTGTGTGATAAGCAGCCCTCTCGCAGAGAGCCCATAGCACCCCTGTTATTCATCCGGGGGATTTCGCATTCCCAGCCTCTCCTATCACTGAATTTCATGACTATCGGAGTATGTAGGTTTGGTACTAAACCCTCTGCGATTTTCCATGTGTATATTATTAGGTAACGTTCTCTTCTACGTTCCAGTGAGTACAGATTCAGTGCTCTTAAACGCTCCCAATAGTGTAGATGTTTTATCGAACTTATATGCGAAGTGAAATTTCTTTGTACACTCTCTACGTCATTTATTTCACCTGCTTTGTATGGGGATGTTAATACGCTACAGTATTCAAGCCGCGGTAGCACTAGAGATTTGAAGAGTGTTATCATAGGCAATTCACCACGTGTTTTAAAAGTACGCAGAATCCAACCCGTTAGACGTTTCGCAGCCGCCACTTTGACCTGGTTATGTACTTTGAAACCCATATTTTCAGACATTAATACCCCAAGGTCTTTCACACTGTCTTTCCGTTCTATTATGTGGTTAGATTCTGTTAAGTAATTTGTAATTTCTTTAACACCATTATTATCTCCGTACCGTATTAATTGGAATTTTTCCTCATTGAATTGCATGTTGTTTTCCCTGGTCCACTGGAACACTACATTCATGTCTTCCTGCAGTCGGCCCGTGTCCTCTTGTGTGTTTACTATCTTACTTAATTTTGTGTCATCAGCAAAAGACGACACCGTACTGTGTCTGGTGTTGGTATCTATGTCGCAAATTAGTATGAGGAACAGAAGGGGCGCTAGCACTGTTCCTTGGGGCACTGAGCTTTTGACATCCGAAGGCTCAGAAGTGACTTGGTTTACTGCTACCGATTGTTTTCGGTTTACGAGGAAATTGTATATCCACCGTCCGATTTTCCCAGTTATACCTTTTGCTTTCAGTTTGTGGGCTATTATACCATGGTCACATTTATCAAATGCCTTAGCAAAATCGGTGTAAATGACATCCACGTTTTTCTTTTCTTCACTAATGTTTACATTACTCGTATGACAGGTCACATCCCCGTCTATTTTGACTGCCGTGGGATACAATAATAGGTTGAGGCCCTCACCCTTTGTCATCATCATATATAATGCCAGCAGGGGGTAAATAACAGAAAAAAAGCAATCAATATAGACGGGAACGTAACCGTGAGCGTTCGAATAATGTAAACAAAGCTGGCGATACGCCCGGGTACTACAGTACAGTACATCCTTCCCGATTATAATGCAATTTACAGTACATTATGGCTATCACTAGATAATTTGGTTCAGATAAGGAAGGATCTATACGAACTAAGGGGTACCTTCGCACAAAGTGGCATTTCCGTATACGGTACTTTCCACAAGAATATTGTGGCAAAAGACTATAAAACAGTACCGGTAATACAGTACTGTACATGGCCCAATTATGTCAGGGGGGCTGGAACTTTACAACCTCAGGGAAACTAAGGGGTTAACCCCTTCTGTACCGGCGACGTCTTTTTTAATTTGATTTCAGGTACATTTATACAATTTTGGGCAAGAATATAGAGTTCGGGCGTACTCCCCGCCTTGTTTACACTACGCGGAGGCTTGCCATCATGTTCCCGGCTATTTTGTCTGCCATTGGATATAATATGTTGAGGGGGGCCCTCACCCCCCAATGACATATGATCATTACAGTTATTATGTCCTAGGAAGTGATAAAATAGCCAAAGCAATCCGTATCCATCAGGATCCCTAATTAGGCCCCTTCAATTTGCTACAAACATACAAAAAACCAAAGCCAATTTTTGCCTCAATTTTGTGCAATTTGTTTTCTTTTGGGTACCGGCAATCAATTAGCCTACGTTATGTTTGGGTAGTTTTAGGTATATCTAGCGGTCCGCCTGCAGTCGTGTGCTTACGCTGAGGAACAGGTGACGTTCGAGTGTGAATCGACCCGCAGTTATCGTATTAATGTCTTTATTACATCTCGTAAGTACAGTACAAAACTTGGCTCTAGTTTCCGTATTTATGTACGGAACTGTCCTAATAAAAGATGAACTAAGTCTTTATAGGCTACCCCTATTCACTCATTAAACGCCTTAACCCCTCATTTTCCCTGAGCTTTAAAGCCCTCCCCACTTGTGTTTGTTTTTAATGTTCTTGGGGTAATGGGTCTGTATATTACTGATTTATAGGTTTTTACCATAGGGGCGGGCAAAGCCTCCCTCAACCTATCATTGTATCACACGGCAGTCAATATAGATGGGAACGTGGTCGCAAGCGTGCGAGTAGTGTAAACAAGGCGGGCAATACGCCAAAATACCGGTACCCGGTACTACATCCTTAGCACCACCTAACCTAACTTGGTATCTTCCGTGGAGGCTGCGGCCCCAACACCTCTGCAGACAAATTACGGGATGGATGTAGTGATCGGGCGTACGGTCGTCATGTGTGCTCGCAGTTACGTTCCCGTCTATTTCGACACTATATTTTCTGCTATTTGTCCCCTGTAATTACTATATGAATACTAGGTTAGGTTAGGTTAGGTTGTTTGGTTAGGCTAATGTATTTTTTATATCCAAAGGCAGTCAAAATAGACTGGAACATGATGGGAAAGGTCCGACGCCACTACGCGTAGTGTAAACAAGGCTGGCGGTACGCCCGCACTTGACATTCTTGCCCAAATTACTCATAATTTCATAAAATTTCATAAAAGACCTTATAAATATCGCTTTATTACCGGAGCAAAATTTGCTACCACTAAAACTCTATCAGAACAAGTCGTAAATTGCTTAAAATACATTAAAAGTACTCATAAAAGATATTGTAATACCATCATGAGAAGAACTGGCATTAACTATTATTGGAGTGTTGACAATTCGTTAGAAGTTATTGATAAAATAAATACCATGCCGAAAGTTACCTCGGTACATAGCTTCGACTTTTTAACTTTGTATACCAATTTGCCTTTAGATTTAGTATATTCAGAGCTTTGCTTTATTATAGATTTGCACTTTGACAGGTTCGTTAGGAATGGTAATTATTTCATAAATGTTTATACATATTTTAATTATGCATCACTTAGCTCTACTCCCACTAGTTCTGTATATTTTGATAGAACTAAACTTAAAGATTAAATTCCTCCTTTTCAATACTTATGTTAGATTCGGGCCTTACATTTTCAAACAAATATTAGGAATTCCTATGGGTGGAAATGCTAGCCCTTTAATTGCAGACTTATTCTTGCTTGCTTTAGAATTTAAATATATAAAAGACTTAGTTGACAGTAGCAAGAAAAATAAAATCCCAGAAAAATTAGCACTTGCTAAATTGTTAAGTAATAATAGTAGATATATTGATGATATTCTCGTTTGCAATTTGTTAAATTTTAATCAAGTTGCTAAACTTATTTACCCTAATTCTATTCCCCTCACACAATGTAACGTAAATTATAAAGTTGAAAATTTTCTTGATATAAATATAGATTGTTAACCCGGGAACTGCGGGGAGACTCTTAAGAGTTCCCCCGGCGGACTGCGGGGAGACTCTTATGAGTGAGTGAAAACAAAAATCAACTTTTGACATCGAAAAAAAAAAAAAAAAAAAAAAAAAAAAAAAAAAAAAAAAAAAAAATTGGCCCGTGGGCCATGCAAAATCTCAGTCCTCTACCTCCCCTCCTTCCCCACTTTCCTCCTCTCCTTCAGTTATCACCTATTTTCCCTGTTATTCCCTTATTCTGAGGTATATTTTCGTGCTAACATTAGAAATCCGGTTGGAGGGTGTGGTCATAACTGATAGCAAGCGAATGCAAGAGAGAGAGAGAGTATCGATCGACTGTGTCTCAGTGGCCTTGGGGGAAATTGGCGGGAAAGCAGCTTGCCTCACCCATACATTATACAACTCGCGGACTATATCTCCGATTTTGACCATCCAAACGCTGTTTTCACTCGTTTTATTGTTGTTTCAGGTTAATACCTTTATAATCAACCCATAATAGGCGCATATGGATAAGTATTAATAGTATTAATGGCACAATGAATATTTTAGTGACGGAAACACCTCAAATACGTCCGCACAGGGGGACGTTTCCAATTACCCCCATGCGCACTTGTTAGGTTAATGAACAGTGCATACTTAAAGTATATCACAAAGTTGATGATTTTAATTTTAACGTAATAAACTTTCCTTTCCCTAGTACAGTAGTAATATCGATAGTAAAATAACATATAATTGTTTTTATTCCCAGTTAATAAGATTTTGTAAAATCTGCACTAAAGTAGATGACTTTTGGGCTAGAGCTAGGTTACTATACAGACTCTTAGTAGACAGAGGTTTTGAGGCAAGTAAATTGTTCCATAAATGTAATCTGTTTAGGGTCAATTATTGTGACTGTATTCTAAAATTTGACATCAATAATTTTAATCAAGCATTTTTAACTTGAAGTTTCTTGTATAACCTCTGCTTACTTTTTGTCTGTATTTATTGTTTATCTATTTCTTTTTCTATTATTAATATTAACATTGATGATTTTTTAAATTGATTGTTCTTGTTAAAAGAGTACTCTTTGTTTAAATCTGTTGTTACTTCATATTTTGCAATTATTTGTCTTTATATTATATGTATTCATTGTCGATAGTATCAATTGCTTGCTTTTGCGATTTCCTTAGTTTATTTGTGCAATAAATGTAGGTTATTTGTAGGGTAGTTATTGATAGGGGTCACTTGAGGCATGCTATGCTTACAGGTACCTACCCGATAGCACTATCGTTAGTGAGTGCTGTACTGTATTTTATATATTATTTTGTAATAGTATAGATATCTTATCAATATTTGTATTTTGTACTATTGTTAATGTCTTGTCATGTTGCAAATTTGATTTTAAATAATATTTTGACATTTAACATGTAGTTTCTTTATTCATGCAGAGTTTAGTCAAATTTACCAGAACGTCCCGGATTTCCCAAACTTGACTAATTCCTTTAACGTGACGATAGTGCGTTGTTATAATAATAATAATAGTTCTTAAAGCTAGCGCATGCTAAGCTAGCTAAGGATAGCTCAATAAGGCCGATTAGGCGTATTTCCATTGGGGTCCTGTACTACTACCCCATCCCTTTGCTCATGAGGGATGGTAACGACTCAGTGCTTGTGAAAAATCTTTAATGCGCCGAGCGTGGGCGCGAACCCACTTCTGGGTGGAAGTCCGAGACGCTAGTCACTACACCAAGCGAGCCGCTTATATGTTATATGTGGCACTTTGGCGCTGCCGACTGGGAGGCTCTTCGGCAGTACTTCTTTGATTTCCCATGGAATGATTTCTGCTTCCATGGCCGGGGACCCTCGGAGAGTGCTGAACGCATTACCGAGGTAATCCTATCGGGCATGGAAGCATACATTCCATTCTCTTTCTCTCAGACTAATGCTAAAAAATCTTGGTTTACTCACGCCTGTTCTACTGCTGTCCGCAATAAGGAGGAAGCATTCAAACGGTACCGACGCCTTAAAACTCAAGACTCTCATTCTTCATATGTTTCTGCCCGGAATCAAGCCAAATCTGTTCTTCGACTTGCCAAACACTCTTTCATCAATAATAAATGCACTGAACTATCCAACTCTAGCTCTTCCCAAGCTTTCTGGCATCTAGCCAAAAACCTCTCCAACAATTTCTCTTCCTCGTCTTTCCCTCCCCTTTCCCACTCTGATGGCACAACCATCACTTCTTCCTCTGACAAAGCTAAACTCTTCGCTCAAACTTTTGCTAGAAACTCCACCTTGGATGATTCCGGTGCTATTCCTCCCTCTCCGCCCTCCTCTCTCTTACTTATGCCTAATATCCTAATCTCTTCTAAAGATGTACTTTCTACCCTCTCTGGGCTTAACACTAATAAGGCGTACGGTCCGGACGGTGTTCCTCCTGTTGTTCTCAAAAACTGTGCTTCCGTGCTGACTCCCTGCCTAGGCAAACTCTTTCGTCTCTGTCTATCCTCTAACGTCTTCCCTTCATGCTGGAAGTTTGCTCACATTCAACCTGTCCCAAAGAAGGGTGACCGCTCTCAACCCTCCAACTATCGTCCAATTGCTCTTATCTCTTGTCTTTCTAAAGTTTTTGAAACTATTCTTGCTTCCAAATTTCTTAAGCATTTCTCTTCTCATAATCTGCTCTCAGATCGCCAGTATGGCTTCCTTAAGGGTCGCTCTACTGGTGATCTTCTTTCATATCTTACTAACTCTTGGTCATCCTCCTTTCGGGACTTCAGTGAGACTTTTTCTATTGCACTAGACATATCGAAAGCCTTCGATAGAGTCTGGCATAAATCTTTAATTTCTAAACTACCCTCCTTCGGTTTCTATCCCTCCATCTGTGCCTTTGTCTCTAATTTCCTTTCTGGCCGTTCCATAGCTGCGGTTGTGGACGGCCATTGTTCACTTCCTCACCCTATAAACTCCGGTGTTCCTCAGGGCTCTGTCCTATCTCCTATTCTCTTTCTAATTTTTATAAATGATCTCCTTCACTGTACCTTAATTCCCATCCATTCATACGCAGACGACTCAACTTTACACTACTCCATTAGTTTTTCAGAACGCCCCAGCCAGCAATCCCTCAACGACAAACGTAATGAAGCCATAGAACTCTTAAATTCTGATCTAAATACTATTTCCAATTGGGGCAGAGAAAACCTTGTTAACTTTAATGCTTCCAAAACCCAATTTCTCCATCTATCTACCCGTCAGGATCTCCCAGCGGACTATCCCTTATTCTTCAACAATACAAAAATCAACCCTTCATCTTCTCTCAATATTCTTGGTGTCTCTTTTTCTTCTGCTCTCATTTGGAAGGACCATATTACCAGTCTTGCTAAGGCAGCCTCCCAGAAGCTGGGTGTGCTCAACCGCCTTAGGGGGTTCTTTTCCCCTGCACAGCTTCTTGCTCTGTACAGGGGCATAGTGCGCCCTTGTATTGAGTATTGTTCACATGTGTGGGGAGGTTCCTCTCACACCGCTCTCCTAGACAAGGTTGAAAGGAAGGCCTTTCGTATCATTAACTCCCATCCACTCACCAACTCTCTGCAATCTCTCTCTCCGCCGCAATGTTGCATCTCTCTCGCTATTCTATCGCTACTATAATAATCAGTGTTCCTCAGAGCTATCCCAGTGCATACCACCTCCTTTACGTAGGGCACATGGTACCCGTCTTGCAACTCAATCCCACCCCTACTCTGTGCAACTCTCCAACCCAAGAGTGAAACGTTACTCTCAAACTTTCTTCTACTCAACATCTGAGCTCTGGAACTCTCTCCCAGAATCAGTCTTTCCCTCTTCCTATGACTTAAATTGCTTCAAACTCCGTGTGTCCAGGCATTTTGGCTCGAACGTCCCTTGATTTTGTCCCTGTCACTCTTTCAACTATGGGGGAGGCACTCGCTATAGGCAGTTATGCCTTTTGCCTCCCTCAATCACATAGAAAAAAAAAAAAAAAAAAAAATATGTGCGATTAGTTTGCTTGGGAAACAGATTAACTTGCTCATGTAGTAATGTACACCCTATGTGGTGGATTGTGTTCTTTTATTTAATAATTTTCATTTTAGTAAGCGTTGTTTGCACATAGCGATTTTGATAATTTAATTTGACTTTATATTGTCCTTGTCCCAATTTTGGTTTGTTTAGTTTGCAAGTTTTACATTTTAATTAGGCTATTGGTGGTGAAAAAACACCTAAAATTGTGCGTCCCAACAAAATGGTCAACAGCAAATGGGTCAGGTGTGAGGGTAGTGCGCCCGGTAACGCAACTCTTACCGAGTCGCACCAAAATAGCGTTTAATAAAGGGTATGTTAGCGGGCATACCGGCGTTCCAGGACTTATTGTCATCATCATAGCCTATATAGCCTGCCAGCAGGAGGCAAATAATTGGATGTGGGATAATTTTGAAGAAAAAAAAGTGGCCTAACAGTTGTGGGTAAATTTTCTGATTAACAAATGCGCGAGTTTTCCAAACAAAATATGTTTTTTTCATGTGAAACATTCAATTTTAGCACAAATTTGTTACGGAAATGTCTCGTTTTGACCATACCCCATCACCCCAACAATTTCCATATTTTTGTCATTAACCTAACCTAACCCAGAACCCCGCTGGTCTTGGCACTGATATGGAGGATGACAACATACTAAAAATACGATGGAAAAGGGGAAAAAAAATAGATCTTTACTGATTCAAGATGGCCAATAAATACGGTACCGGTATATTGTAATTTTCGAAGGTAATGACATAGGCCTATAGAAATGATGTAAGAGTCGTAAAGACTGTACCGTATATAGGTTATGTTACAAAGATTGAGATATCTCGCGCGTGTCAATCGGAAAAAAATACAGAGTTGTATTAGCGGGTGCATCGTCCGCTTGGTTTACATAGTAAGTTAGTCGTACGCATGTGTCTAATTTGACTGTTGTTATTTGCCCCTGCTGGAAATATATATGATGATGACAATAAATCATGGGGGGTGAGGGAGGCAAAGCCTTTCTCAACCCAGTATTGTATCCCACGGCCGGATTTTTTTTTTACCCAACACCTGGCCATGGCCAGATTTGTTTTTGGCAAGAATGTTAAGTGCGGGCGTACCGCCAGCCTTGTTTACACTACGCGTAGTGGCGTCGGACCTTTCCCATCATGTTCCCGTCTATTTTGACTGCCTTTGGATATATAAATACATTAGCCTAACCAAACCTAGTATTCATATAGGGACAGGGGACAAATTGCAGAAAATATAGCGTCGAAATAGATGGGAACGTAACTGCGAGCGCACATGACGACCGTACGCCCGATCACTACATCCATCCCAATTTTTTTACCCCCCCTCATCCCCCATGATTTATTGTCATCATATATTTTACCAGCAGGGACAAATATCAGCAGTCAAATTATACGGGAATGTAACTGCGAGCGTGCGACTAGGCTATGCAAACAAATTGAACGGTACGCCCGCTAATACAACTCTTACCAAGAAAGTCAAATTATACGGGAACGTATCTGCTGGCAATTTATATGATGATGACTATGTCATGGGGGTGTGAGGGGGGGGGGGGGGCAAAGCCCCGCCTGCCGCCTCAACATATTATTGTATCCAATGGCAGTCAAAATAGACGGGAACATGATCGCAAGCGTCCGACGCAGCCGCCGTCATGTTTACATGGTCGATCGCCGCGGTTAAGTTCGCGTCTAGCATATTTTGACGCCGATTTTTTTGGTTCTCGGTTAGCCTATTTGCCCCCAGCTGGCAATATAGGCCTATATAGGCTAATGATGACAATAGACCTACCGTATGTCATGGGGAGGTGAGGGGGTGCAACCGTGCAAAACCCCACCCTCAACATATTATTGTATCCAATGGCAGTCAAAATAGACGGAACATGATGGCAAGCGTCTGCCGCCGCTCCGCATAATGTAAACACGGCGGGCGGTACGCCCAAACTCTACATTCTACCCACGATTTGTTAGGGAAAATAGTTCGCATGGCGGCATGGAGGAATTTAGGGGATGTAGTTACCGGGTGTACCACTACCGACATATAACATAAATCATCTATAAATAGGCCTACTTATAATAAAATAAATACTTATAAATCTATAATACTAGGTTAGGTTAGGTTGTTTGGTTAGGGTAATGTATTTTTGTATCCAAAGGCATTCAAAATAGACGGGAACATGATGGTGAGCGTCCGCGTAGTGTAAAAAAGACGGGCGGTACACCCGGTAACTACATTCTTGCCGAATTTAGTTATCGACAACTTGAAAAACCCTGATTTCACCAAATTTCCAAAATATAACACCAACAATAATCAGTCCCGAAAGTAAACAAAGCATTCGGTCGACTTGATCTTGTTTTGTAGGAGGCGGTGCGCGATTCACCCAATAAATGGCGGGAGCGTTACTCACCTAAATCAAGTACCGGCAACCTGTTTTTGCCCTCTTACAGATCAACATACGCTATATGAGGATGACAAATTACAATAGGCTAAGTCAAGGAGGGTGAGGGGGGCCCAACCCATCATACCTAAAATGTAGCCTAGGCTACCCCACAATTTCCCTTACCTACTGTAAAAGCGCAATTCACCCAATAAATGGCGCCATTTGATGCCGTATCTTCAGATTAGGATCATTAGGCCTAGGCCTAGCCTAATGAATACTGAGTAGGCTAAGTTTATGCAAATTCTCCACTCAAACCATGGAAAACAATAGACAATCTTCAAGGTCACTACATCCGCTTTATTAGAAACAATTTATTAGGGAAAATAGGCACCAACAGATTCGCCATATTTTTCTCCATATAGGCCTAGTCCGCATGGTCCGGGGGATTTTCGTTAGGCTATTGACAAATTGAAAAAATACCCTTTTCACATTAAATACACCAAAAAATCTGTCAAAGATGTCAAATAGCGGGGGTGTGGGAGCGGCAGCCCCCACCCATAATACTAGGATAGGTTAGGTAAGGTTGTTAGGTTAGGCTAATGTCCTTTCAAAGGGGTATAGGCTAGTAAACACTAGCATAGCTTATACCCGGTCAGAGGTAAGAAGAAGAGTCCTGATCTAGTCTCCTTGAATGCTACCCAACAATATAACACTAGCCTAGGCCTATAGGCCTATTCCTTGAAAAAACATATGGAATTTTTTTATTTTAATACCACAAATTTTCAGAGTGTTTTTTATAAACAAAATTGGTCATTTGCATCAATATATAGTGTTTGTAATTAATTAGAAATCTCGGGAAAACCTATTTTCCCCATTAGGCCTATCGATCGATGTTGAGACACTCGCTCCCCGATAGTGATTTGAAAAGACATTAGCCTAACCTAACAACCTTACCTAACCTAACCTAGTATTATGGGTGGGGGCTGCCGCCCCCACACCCCCGCTGGTTGAGTACTTAATAAAAAAGAAAGAAAAATTGAATGTCGATTATACGAAGGTGAAAGAAAAGTCGATGAAGTCTATGGTGTTTACTCAGCAATTTTCAGCTTGATTGTACATTGATAACGGGAAAGTACGTATTGACAACCATGTTACGAAAATTAAATTTTAGTACCATACTTTTATATTAGGTTTTTCCGAGGATTTAACACATTTTCATATGATCTTTAGAGCTATCGATGACTGAAAGTACCGTATTGACAACCTTGTTACG
Source organism: Paralithodes platypus (assembly GCA_032716605.1). NCBI lineage: Eukaryota > Metazoa > Arthropoda > Malacostraca > Decapoda > Lithodidae > Paralithodes > Paralithodes platypus. The sequence goes on from CM064482.1 coordinate 64,366,840, forward strand.
AATTTTTTTTTTTAGTACATACTTTTTTATTAGGTTTTGCCGAGGGTTAAAACAAATTTTCTTATGATCTTTAGAGCATATAGATTCATTATTTATCTTCAAATATATCAACAAAATTTGTGGTATTAAAATAACATTAAACCAAACAGGATTTTTTTTATTTTAATACCACAAATTTTCCGAGTGTTTTTTATAAACAAAATTGGTCATTTGCATCAATATAATATTATAGTGTTTGTAATTAATTAGAAATCTCGGGAAAACCTATTTTCCCCATTAGGCCTATCGATCGATGTTGAGACACACTCGCTCCCCGATAGTGATTTGAAAAGACATTAGCCTAACCTAACAACCTTACCTAACCTAACCTAGTATTGTGGGTGGGGGCTGCCGCCCCAACACCCGGGCTCAAGTAACCCCTGAGTTTTTACCTCTGTCATGACAGTGGGAGACAAATGCCAGTACGGTAGCTTAATGGGCACCTCGTTCATAAGATGAATCTCATGCTCTACCCCTGTGGCGCATCCTAACTCCTGTTCGTTCTCCGCAAATACTCCTCGATAACGGTAGAGCAGCTGATCAAGCTCTCTGAGCCATTTGGGGTCAAGACTCTCCTCCTCCACTTGAATCCCTAGTTGTTTTCGGTGCTTCCGTACCACCTCCGGAGACACCTGCTCTGCCACTGAATGACTACGCACTCCACAGCGACACACCTCCCGTCCATATCCAACTTTGGCAATTTTCCACTGGGGTCGCAAGATGATATATACCCTTCCCAAGTTAGATACCAAAAGAAATCCCTTACCTCGCTCAGCTCGAACATAACCTGGAAATACAGTCTAAACCCAGAAGTAAACTCTTAACTATGCTCTGCTCTGCTCTTAATCAGACTTATCAGAACTGGATCTCCCTTAATAGAATTTTTCGAGGGTTGACACTTATTTTAACATGGAGTATAGGTTATATTACATCCTAGGCCTAAATGAAATTTTAAAAATCTGTGAAAATTCTTGGGTTGTTTATATAATAGAAGTTACTGTGGGACACGTAATATGTTGAAGGGGGAGCTCTGCCCCCTCTAAACACCCGTCACTTATGTTATCATAATCTGTTGTACTTCATAGGGGGTCCAATTAACCCTCTCCAACATTATGACATATGACGCGATTTTGAGCCGATTAGGAATACTTTAAAGCCTTTGTTACCATCAGGGGTATTTAGAAACCTTTAGTTTAGTTACTTCAACCTCTGCAGTTGTCTTTGAGTTAGCTGTGGGCAGAAAACTAATTTTGGAGGTACTGTAATTATATGAGTGACTCGAGTGAGAGAACTCTATTTCTTATTGCTAATCTGGCAACCTCTGCATCATATGAGTCTGAAGGGGTTAAAGAGAAAGTGAATTATGCCTAACAGACAAAATTAGGCAAATTACAATAACATAGCGGGCCGCCGTTTATGGGAGACTTTTTACACATCATTTTCAATGTTAATTTTCTCCCTTAGGCCTAATCGATTTTTCCAAATTATCAAACTTAGCCTACATAAAAATGAAGTACAGTTTATAGCCTAGGGATTCCAACATACATTTAAAAATTGGTGGGTGGTTTGCTTAATATATAGCCTACCCAGAACTGTACCAGTAGCCTATAACCAAGGACTTCGTACTTACCATATATAACCATAGGCCTAAACCATTACTGTCATTATTTATAAGGGGTTACCATATCATATTATTATTAATTCGCTGTAGATAAATATTCCGGTAAGATTAGGAGTAGCCTAGGCCTAGTGGGCGTACCACTACCAACATACAGCATAGCCTAACTCATCTATAAAACATTAACCTAACCTAACCTAACCTAACCTAACCAAACAACCTAACCTAACCTAACCTAGTAGGCTATTCATGTAGTAGGCTACTAGGTTAGGCTAAGGTTAGGTTAATGTTTTATAGCCTAGGCCTAGATGATGTATGTCGGTAGTGGTACGCCCACTAGCCTACTCCTAATCTTACCAATATTTCTTGTCCCAAAACCACCACACCAGTCACTCACTGAGTCCCAAGAAGGTTGCAAGAATATAAACCCGGCAGCTCACAGTAGCAGTATTATAGGCCTAGCCTATATAATACCAAGATCCAAGTGCCCCCTCTGTCCAGTGACCAGTCCCACCAGAATACAACCTCTTCCAACCGGTTGAACCGGTTGTCAACTTGCTATACCCGTTGACTGCTCCTTGGACCTTGGTTCTTCTACACCTATCCAAAGTTCAGGCCATCCAGCTCTGATGATGCCCTGGCAGCTAGGCGAGCACACTGGACACTGCTGCAAATTCTTCCCTCCACCCACAACCAGACTCCTGTCAACAAAACATACCACCACTCAATGGCAATGCTTCATTCCCTACCTTACTGTAACTATAACCTCTGATACGAAACCAACCCCCAAAAAAACTCAAAAACTGCTGTAAATAGGCCTACACACCTGCTTCCGAATTGATGGAACAAGTTATTTTAATTTTTGTTATGGGTTGAAGGGCCGGAGGATCCGAAGACCCCTTTTCGCCCTGCCGCGTAACCTATTTTACTGTCAGGCGAAACAGAGGCAAGGGGTGTGAAGAGATTGCCCAAACGAGAACCTTCTTCTTATTGTTTAAATGTGCAGTTTGCTCGAACTCTTCTTCTTCTTCTTCTTATTGTTTAAATGTGCAGTTTGCTTGGAGGGTTGTGGTGTCTCCAGATTACTGCACAGGCGTTTTAGGAGGGGTGAAAAGAACAATTGTTAGTATAATAGGGGTTAGGAGAGATAGTAAAGGTGGATTTTATACTACTGTACTGTATATGGGGGGTAAGTTTGTTGTTGTCTTTTGAGGTCAGGGTGATTTAAGTCTAGGTGAGGGTGAGGTCAGAGATGATGATGATCAGTTGTAGTACAGTACAGTACTGCTCTATGTGTACTGTGTGATTCAAGTCAAGGTGAGGGTGAGGTCAGAGATGATGATGATGATGATGATGATGATCAGTGGTGGTATAGTACAGATTCAGTTGGATGGTAATTTTATATGCTTGTGATTTTGTTTGTTGTTCTGATGTAGGTTCCTAGGGCTGATGCGATGACATGTTTACTGTGCTGTGGTCTTCTTCTTCTTCTTATTGTTGTTTAAATGTGCAGTTTGCTTGGAGGGTTGTGGTGTCTCCAGATTACTGCGCAGGCGTTTTAGGAGGGGTGAAAAGAACAATTGTTAGTATAATAGGGGTTAGGAGAGATAGTAAAGGTGGATTTTATACTACTGTACTGTATATGGGGGGTAAGTTTGTCGTTGTCTTTTGAGGTCAGGGTGATTTAAGTCTAGGTGAGGGTGAGGTCAGAGATGATGATGATCAGTTGTAGTACAGTACAGTACTGCTCTATGTGTACTGTGTGATTCAAGTCAAGGTGAGGGTGAGGTCAGAGATGATGATGATGATGATGATGATCAGTGGTGGTATAGTACAGATTCAGTTGGATGGTAATTTTATATGCTTGTGATTTTGTTTGTTGTTCTGATGTAGGTTCCTAGGGCTGATGCGATGACATGTTTACTGTGCTGTGGTAGGTCTCCTCCACCTAGGATATGCTTGATGTTGAATGTTCCTCCTTGTTGGGTTACTACACTTCTGAGGTGGGTGCGGGCACCGTAATGTCTGTGGCAGTGGAGTAGATAATGCTCCACTGTCTCAGGTGTGAGGCAGTACGGGCAATTTTCATTTGCTTGCAGTCCCATCCTGTACATATGCCCTCCCAGTCTGGTGTGTCCTGTTCTGAGGCGGAGAGCCGCGGTGTTTAAGGCTTTGTTCTTGTAGATGGAGTGTTTCCACACTGACCACTCTAACTTGATGTTACTGTATTGTGTGCCAGCTATGGTTATTTTCCATTCTTCCTTGAAGTCTTAGAGGACGTCTTCTCTGAGGATGTTTGTCCGGTCGGTTGTGGTGTAGGGTATGACTGTTGTTAGGTGGAAGGAGTGCATCCCTTTGGCTAGTCCATCCACTATTTCATTATGGAGGATGTCAATGTGGCTGGGTACCCATTGGAGGGATATTGTGTATCCTTGAGAGTGGAGGGTGGTGAGGAGTTGGATCATAGGGTATACTATTTCCTTGTTTGTCTTGGTGTTATAGTTGATGGCTTGTATGGCACTTTTGGAGTCACAGCAAATGGTGTAGGCACTTACTGGGAGGGTGTTGATGATCTCAAGTGCACGGAGGAGTCCATAGAGCTCTGCTGTAAACACTGTGGTTTGTTTGGGTAGCTTCCATCCCATGGTAAGGTGAAATTTTGGGATCCATAATGCTGAAGACACAGATTTGCTGTTGTTATTACTGGTACTGATGCGTGATCCATCTGTGTATACGTGGGTGGAATTTTGGTGCTGGGTGTGGAGGACTTCGAGGAACTCTTGCTTGAGCTCAGCCGAGTTGTTTTTCTTGGTTGTTGAGTTGATGAGGTCTGTGTGGACTGTGAGTGGGATGTATTCCCATGGTGGGACTGGTGGTACCATGGGGGTTGAGTGGCAACCAAGGAATATGCGTGATTTTCTATGTATAATTTGCCCTACGCGCTCTCGGAAGGGTGCTTTATGGATGGGAGCTTCTTGAGGCTGTACTGGTACATTGCGGAGAGATGCAGAGAATGGGTGGGAAGGTGGGGCAGCATAGATTTTTGAGAAGTAGGTGGCACACTGTATATCCCTTCTGGTGTGGAGTGGGATTAGATTTGCTTCACACTGAAGGCTGGCCACCGGGGTTGATTTAAGGGCCCCCATTATGATCCTCATTGCTGAATTCTGTACCACCTCCAGTTTATGAAGATGGGTCGGTGCGGCTGAGGCGAATGCTTGGGCACAGTAGTCAAGTTTACTTCTGATGTATGCTATGTAGAATGTTCGGAGGGTTGTGGCGTCTGCACCCCATGTTGTGCCTGCGATTGCTTTCATGATGTTCAGTCTTTGGTTGGTGTTGTATATCAGGTAGTCTATGTGGTCTTTCCAAGTGAGGAGTGGAGCATCAAAAATTACTCTGAGATATCTGTGGCTCTGTGTAGGAAGCAAATCTTCTCCATTAAGCGTGAATCTTGGAGGTCTGTAGTTTTTCTTTCTCGTGAAGATCTGGTATAGCGATTTGGTTGGGTTGATACTTAGTTTTGATTCATTAGTCCAGTTCCCTAGGATGTTGAGGGCGTCCTGAATCCTTTGTTCGGCTATTTGGGGATTATGGTCTGAGGCGTATATTGTTATGTCGTCGGCGTATTGTATTGTTTTTGCTGGGTTTATGTTTGGCATGTCCGACAGGTACGCGTCGAATAAGGGGGGGCTGAGTGAGGATCCTTGTGGTAATCCTTTTTTTGTTGTTATGGTCTTAGACATCTGGCCTTGGATGAATACTTGGTTTGTTCTGTTGGAGAGGGAAGACTTTAACCATTGCAGCATGTGTCCTTTTATTCCCATTCTGGATAGTTTCAGCAGTAAGAGATCGTGGGGAACGGTGTCGAAAGCAGAGGAGAGATCTAAATATACTACGATACAGGTCTTTTGGCTTGAAAGGGCTGATAGTATTACCTGTTCCAGGTTAAGTACCTGGTCTAATGTAGAACAGGTAGGTCTGAAGCCGGCTTGTGAGGAGGGGATGAGGTTATTGTTTTCAAGGTGCCAGGAGAGTCTTGTCTGGACCATTCTTTCTGCCAGCTTGCTTATGCTAGGCAGGAGGCTGATTGGTCGGTACGATGATGACAGGCAGGGGTCCTTTCCTGGTTTAATGAAGGGCAGGATGATACCGTTTTTCCAGTCCTTGGGGACGTTGCCTTGTGTCCATGTTGTGTTGATAAGGTGAAGCAGTTGGGTGTGCATTGTTGGTGGTAGGTATTTGATAAACTCGTATGGTATGCGGTCATGTCCTGCTGTTTTGCCTGTTGGGAGGTGGGCTATTGCGGTTTGCATTTCAGAAGTGGTGAAGGGCTTGTTCATTTGTGTAGGACGATGTATAGCTATGGTGATCTCATTACTGATCCTGTTGGCTTCTTCTTGGTCATCTGGGGGTTCCTGGTGTTGGTTATTTTGTATGCGGGTAGCTATTGCATCGGCTCTGTCTTTGGGTAAAAGGCACATCTCTCCATCTATTGTGAAGGGGAATGATGGGAAGGAGGGTCGTCCTCTGATGCTGCGGAATCTATTCCAGACTTCTGAAATTGGGGTGTCATGGTTTATGTTGCTACAGTATTCTCTCCAGGAGGATTTGCAGGTTGATCGGATTGTTTTTGTGGCAAAAGCTGTAGTTTTTTTAACTTGGATCCAATTCAGCAGTGATTTAGACCTTCGTTGTTTTTGGATAGCCCTTCTTCGTGTCGCTACAGCTCTGGAGTATTCCTCGGTCCACCAGGGTCTCAGAATTTTGTTGGATGGGAGTCCTGACGTTAGTTTGAAGTGTTGTGAGGCTGCTGTATCTATTGCTTCGGTCATTTTTGTATGCATGACGTTGGGGTCTGTATGGTTGCCATCTGGATTTTGTACAGTATTTTCCCAGGTCTTCCAGTTGAACTTTGGGGGGATACGCCATTTGGGTAGGGTAATGGGGTATATAGGTGGGCTGAAGTTTGTGAACTCTATGTGTTGTTGTTGTTGTTGTTGTTCCCCAAGCTGCCTAGCCGAAAAGCCCCAAGGCCCCGAGCAAGGCCAAGGCCATAACCGAGCGCCCCCACAGAACCCTCCCTGCCTACCACAATAAAGCCTGGGTGACCGAAGCCACTCCATGGCGGGGAGCGGAGGAGGGTGCGGAAACGCCCGGGAAACCAAAGCCCCACCCAGGGCCCTGTGCCCCTCAGCAATTATGAAGAGAAAGTTGAGGGGCAAAGGAAAAATGTGACGCTTTGGCTTCCAATCTTGGTAGATTGGGAGGTCAATCCACGGAAAAGACGCCGTCACTTGAGATCTAGGAAAGACATAAGCAAAAGGAACAGTCGGAGTAAGCTATGGGTATGGCAGAGATCGCTCAGTTCTCACTCTGATAGACCAGCCCATCACCAACTATGTGTAGGGGCCGGTGGTCTGTGCCCAGGTCTGGCCCTACTTTGGATCTTACCTCTGGGGAAAGGATTCCCGAGCCAAGGCATATGTCGATGGTGGAGCTGTAGTTCGTTTGTAGGTTGAAGTATGTTGGGATGAAAGGTTCTGATAGTAGGCTATAGTTGCTGTTTTGGATGTAGCTAAATATGTCGTTCCCTGCTGTATTGGCTGTGCCTCTGCTCCAGGAGGGGTGGTTGGCATTTAGGTCGCCTATCACCATGAAGGGTGTGGGTACTTGTTGGATATAATGAGTCAGCTCCTGATGTGATATAGAACCCCCTGGATTATATGTTCCAATGATGGATAGTTGTGTTTTTTTATATGGGAATGAGACAGCTAGGATTTCTAGTGTTCCATTAGGGAATGGCCTGAGTTTTATTTCTTTTGCGGAGAGTTCGTGTTTGGTTAGCAGCAAGATTCCTCCTCCTGGTCTCCCTACTCTGTCTTTCCTTATGCTGATGTAGGGTTTAAGGTTGGGTTTATACTTGTCAGTTAGCCAGGTTTCTGTTATAATTGCTACATGTGGGGATTTTGTTCTTAAGTAGTTTTTTAGTTCTGACAATGATGTTTTAAGGCACTTGGTGTTCCATGTCATTACTTGGAGTGGAGCCATAGTTACTAACGTTTTTTGTTGGTGTTTCTGAGGTTTCTGTGGCAGTTATCCTGAGGTGGTGATGATGGATGTTTGGTCTGGGTATGGGTGGTGTTGTTTTGGGTGCTGAAAATCTGCCGTTTTGATGGTGGGGTTTGGTTGGCCTTGGCTTTTACTGTCGCTTGTATTTGTTTGTGTTTTGTTACTTTCATTTAGGCTATTTTCGGTTGGAATGCTCTTGAGTTGGCTGGTATTCCCAGTACTGGTACCAGTATCAGTTATTATTTGTTGTTGTTGTTCCGTGGGCTGTTGCTCTGTTGAGTTGACTTGGGTCATCGTGCACTCTGGTGACTCTGGTGATGGTTGTGGGGTGGGTGAAGCTGTATGGGCTGATGTATTTGGTGCCAGTACTGGTGGTGCTGTGGTATCGGTAGTTGTATCTACCGGTACTGGAGGTGTTGTGCAACTTGTGCTAGTTGCATCTACCGTTACTGGTGGTGTTGTGATAGCTGTAGCTACTGGTGCTGGTGGTGTTGTGGCGGTTTCAGTTGTAGCCTCCAGTATTGATGGTGCTGTGACTGTTGTAGCTACTGGTACTGTAGGTGTTGTGATAGTTGTGGTTGCAGGTGGTGTCGGTGTTGATGATGTTGTTATAGTTATGGCTGTAGTATGTGATGAGTGTGGTAGGGGGGGTTTTGGGCCTGGTGGAGGGACTTGGCAAGGCATTTGTGGGGGGTCTGGTTGTTGTGAGGGTGGCGGCCCACCCCGAACCAACTTCCAGAAGCACATCCATACTCATATCTCTCACCGATCCATCCACTCACTCACACACAACACGCAGCTGCATGCACGACCTCCCGAAATCCATCCTTCCGAATCCTCCCTTCCTCGCGAGGACAGAGTCCACCTGGCCAGGCTGAGATGCGGACACCATCCAGCTCTCCTGAGCTATCAGAAGAGACTGGATGACTCCGTTGTCGACGCCTGCCCGGGATGTAACACAGCACCCCATACCATTAAACACATCATAGAAGACTGCATTTCACACAACCACTTACGCCAACAACACAATCTACACTCAATGAGAGCTCTGTGGGAAAGCCCGATCGTGTCCATGGCCTTCCTCAGGGACTCGGGGCTGTTCGGCCAGGCAGCTTAGGGAACAACAACAACAACAACAACTTGATTTATTTGTTTCGAGTGAGATATACAAACATGTTCCTACACTTATCCACCTGATTCAACATCTGACAGACATAAATAGTCCAGAGAGAGCCAAACGTAATGACAGCGGCGACACAACTTATTCGGCCAACCGTACATAGAGTAGAATTATTGCAACAACTTCATTTATCAATTATAACTGCAACACCATGTCTTTGGAAGTGGTAAAATGGCCAAAATAATGCTCTTTCGTATTAATTTCTTGTATTTATTCACACATTCATTCAAATCTTCAAACAACATTGTTCCGGTTTGACACCTTGGCCATTATATGTCAACCTGAGGGCCGCCCTCCGCCCCTTCCACCACATGTTCCCACACTGTTCCCCCGAGGTCCACCGCACATGTTTGTGCGTCAACTACATCACCGAGCATCCCAGGCTCAAGGAGGGAGCCACTATGATTAGTGCGGGGTGTAAAGCAACGTAAAGATAAGGTGAAGAACAAATCTGGAATAATAAGTTCTTTTGCCTTTATATTGTATCGTACCCGTTTTGGTTTGTTTATTTTGCAAGTTTTACATTATAATAAATAATAAGTATGCATGAAACATTCCATTTAAGATTTTTATCTCTATAGACGGTCCTCTTGACTATGCTATTTACAAGTACAGTATGTGACCTGAACTATCATTTTGGAATCTCGGCTAAAGTGTTCCTTTGATATGCAGCTAAATGGAAAAGCTAATCTAAAACAATATAATATAATGCAGCATATTATTTAAAACTATAGATATCTATTTATATATCTATTGTTGGACGCCTTACTCCCCCTTATGAGGGTGGTCATACACAAAACGCCCCCAAGCAGACCTGTCCCCTGTGAGAAGGACAATCCATGCCAGTTTATATAAGGACTTTCAGGATTGACCACTCAACTTAGGGTCCGTCTGATTCTGAGGCCCTGTATGTATCTTTTAGCACAATATTTCTACAGTGGTGTGTGGCTAGTCAATTAGGTAAGCAGTACGGATTTGTATAAGGTTAACTCCCCTAGACGGGTTGCCAACCAAAGCTGACGAGTCCCATCCACCCAGATTTTTATAAGGTTGTCTCCCCTAGATGGGTTGCCGACCAAGGCTAAGAAGTTCCATTTACCTGAGGGTAGATCATATACCTTGAAGTCGACTATTATTGCAGAAATTATCGTGGGTTTGTTATTTATTCTAATCATAGCCGAAGGTATGAGCAGACAACGTAATTCATAAAATATTTGTATAATTGTGGAAATAGCCGTGGTACTGGGCACATAACTTGGGTTATAAAGGAGGTTTATAGCTGTGGAAAATGGCATGACGGGTAGGCCTACACCTTATTTGTAGAAATTTCCATGAACAGTTTAGTTTGTAGAAATGTCCATGGAAAATTAAATTTGTAGAAAGGGTTATAGTTCCTACCCTTCTCAGTTTGCAGAAAGCAAAAAACATTCGAAGGTATTCACAATGCTGACTCTTGATGTATATTGTAATGCCCTCGAAATATCCCCAGGCCCACTTTAGGATCAACCTTTCCTGGTACCTGGCGCGGGGCACGAACCTCTGAAGGGAATTTAACCCTCCTAAAAACCCACAGGTTTTGAGATGCCTTGGGTGGGGTTCGAACCCTGGTTAGTGACCACACCATCACCACCAGGCCCGCGCGCTAACCCACTGTACTACCACGGACGTACTAAAAGTATAGCAACCTTAGTCCGATTTTTAAGAACCAGGTGATAGTCTCGTGGTGTTTTCACGTGATGAGTTTATTGGACTTACCATCCACGACTATTTTACACTATACCTGACGTCAACTCGGGTAGTACATTATTGGGGTTGCGGGACATTTTCGAGGGCATGCCCTCGAAGTATGTGGCGATGGTGCTAGACCGACTCTTCCTGTGGATCTTCACCCTGGCCGTGCTGGTGGGGACGGCAGGCATCATTCTGCAGGCCCCTTCACTCTACGACGACCACGAGCCGCTGGACAAGGAGCTCTCGGAGGTCTACCGCAGCCACCACATCAACCAAAAGCGTTACTGAAACTTTGGCACCTTGATCGCGGACCTTTTGTACATCATGTGAGGGTTCGCGCTCGTAGACACATTTTCATCAACACCAAGCGTTTCCGAAGCATTGGCTATCTGATCGCAGGTCTTTTGTACTATATGTGGGGGTCTGCGCTCGTTGTGGTCTGATGCCAAGACATCAACTCCAAGCGTTTCAGAAGCATTGGTCATTAGATCTCGGACCTTTTGTACGTCATGTGAGGATCTGCGCTCGTAGTCTAATGCCAACACGAGTTGCTGAGGTTTCATGCTTCCATTCTTATTCCTCGAGTTATTCAGCCGAAGCCTCAATTACGGCAATAGTGCCAAAGAAGCCATTGCAGCATCACCAGAGGCTACTTTGGCCTTCCACATCATAATGCAAGATCCTATTGTCATTTTAGATAATTTTATGCTCATTGAAATGCTGGGTGTGAAGGGAATTCATGGTCTCCTGAAATATCCCCAGGCTACCTTTAGGATCAACTTTTCCTGGTACCTGGCGCGGGGTACGAACCTCTGAAGGGAATTTAACCCCCCTAAAAACCCACAGGTTTTGAGATGCCTTGGGTGGGGTTCGAACCCTGGTTAGTGACCCAACCATCACCACCAGGCCCGCGCGCTAACCCACTGTACTACCACGGACGTACTAAAAGTATAGCAACCTTAGTCCGATTTTTAAGAACCAGGTGATAGTCTCGTGGTGTTATCACGTGATGAGTTTATTGGACTTACCATCTCCGACTATTTTACGCTATACCTGACGTCAACTCGGGTTAGTATTATTGTGGGTGCGGGACATTTTCGAGGGCATTACATTACATCCTTCTTTAACTGGGCTAGTCCCTAGCCTATTTTAAGGTCGTAAGGTATCGTAGCTGTATTACCTCAGCAATCTCAATATTGTTGGTATAGGGTTCGCGTGACGGGTGCTCCACGTAGCTACCTGGTCACGTTCCCTAGCTGCCACCAATGAAATGCTGGGTGTGAAGGGAATTCATGGTCTCCTGAAATATCCCCAGGCTACCTTTAGGATCAACTTTTCCTGGTACCTGGCGCGGGGTACGAACCTCTGAAGGGAATTTAACCCCCCTAAAAACCCACAGGTTTTGAGATGCCTTGGGTGGGGTTCGAACCCTGGTTAGTGACCCAACCATCACCACCAGGCCCGCGCGCTAACCCACTGTACTACCACGGACGTACTAAAAGTATAGCAACCTTAGTCCGATTTTTAAGAACCAGGTGATAGTCTCGTGGTGTTATCACGTGATGAGTTTATTGGACTTACCATCTCCGACTATTTTACGCTATACCTGACGTCAACTCGGGTTAGTATTATTGTGGGTGCGGGACATTTTCGAGGGCATTACACTCATGGTCCAAGACAATAATCTTATTAAAATGCCCCAGAACGAGAAGCCCACCACAGAAGCCACGAACGAACACCACACAGAAACACCCAAAGGAAAGGTCCACAGAACGAAAGAACCAGCTGACCAAGCCAGCCAATTCAGACAGGCCCAAGCCCGCAGGGCTAAGCAGCTCCAGGCCGCACCTAGATACCCCTTCTAAACTGACCATTTTTCCACACCTCACGTACACTACCCCCTAGTGTCCTACACTCTTAACTACAAAGATGATGAACAGGAATATACATTCATATTAAAAACACCCATGCCCTGTCCCTATGTTGAGCCAATGCCAACACATCAGACAGCCATAATTATATCTATGTATGTTCTTACATCCGAGAAGTAGATGTTATATATCTTAGAAGTTAAAACACCCACGCCTGTCCCTAGACCTCGTATATCATTTCCCATGACGAGTATAGATATATGTAACCCGTGCTCAGTCGCCCCCTTGCATTGTTCCTCTAGTAACTAAGTGTCTCTATAATATTAACTGCCACCAGTATTGATACGACATAGCGGCACTGTCCTTGTGTCGTATTGTGCCAAGTACAGATCAACCAGGTTTCATCACCTTATTAGGACGACGACTATAATGTCGTCGTTCATCGATGTATGCAATCCTTAGTTTAAGTATTAATATTAACATTCCCTAACATCTTGTCTTGCCAGACTAAGCTTCTGAAGACCCATCGCCCCATAAATCTATGTATTCAATCCTTAGGTTAAGTATTTTTATCCGCCATTGTGTTCACCTTTTTCCATTTACTTTTCCACAATTGTCATACGTCTTCCCCTTGCCTCCTTCGTATCCACAGTCCACACTACGCCAATTTACTTCGTGTCATACACCTCTTACCCCAACCAGAGATTGTATAAGATAACCTTGTTACCAGTATCTGTCATAAGTACCCCGAAACAATAACTAAGTACCCCTACGAACTGCCGCTGTTGTTGGTATATATATATTTCATAGAAAACGCAGTTCCCAGGGCCAACTAATAGTATCCATAACCCCTCGGACTGATCACATAACTCTATCTTTTCCAGACTCATATACCACCCCATAGTTGCATTCCCCGGTAGCATTTGGCTAACGTACTCCACTGCCTTTTCAAACTCCCATATCAACTGCAGCCTAATGCCACCCCCACGCCCAGAGACCTTAGGATCAAATTCCCCTATAGCCCCCCTGCACTCCTCCCCTCTCATTATAAGACCCCGCGCTTCTCTACTCTTGTCCGACCTAGCCTCTCTCTCATACCTCTTGAAGATCCTTGAATTTCCCGTTGCTAACGCTCTCCAACCTTTTATATATACTCCTATCCAGCCTACCTTCACTTAGTAGGCCAGAACATTAGAACTTTACTAGCCCCTTGCATGCCATCTATTCTCTTACAACCCATTCACAACCCTGCACCCAATGGTCGTCGGTGCGAGGCTAGCCGCCTCGCCAGTAACTAACTTCTATTGCCATACTTCCAGATAAATGTGGCAGAGTTAGCAACCCAGTCTCCACCACATCCAGCAAACCCTACAATTAACAACCAGCCGAGTAAAACCAGCTAGCCAAGGCACCTTCGGTTTTGGTATTAAGGACACCCACATCTGTCTCATACACAGAGGGTTATTACAAACACTGGTGATATGGCAAGCCCCTATCCACAGCCGCCGGACGACTATCACAGAGAGAGGGCGCCCAGCTCCCCCCTTTTTGCCCACCCGAGGAGGGAGACCCCCACCCCCGCGGAGGTATACCTGGCCCCTGTTTTGACTTCTGAGTCATTGCCAGGTAGCACAGGAATTCTTCCTATCAATGAACTAACCATGCATGACTAACACCTTTACTAACCTCCATTAACTCACAATAAACCATTTACCTTTCTTGCATACTCTGATCACTAAATTAGCACCTCAGCTATACCATAGAATGAAGATTGAACAATCTAAGAGAGACGCTCCTATCACAGCTGTCCCCATCCTCCTCGCAAAGTAGATCCAGTCTCTCTCCCCTAAATACTTCCAGTATAGCCAAAATAGTACCTCTTACTAAGGCTCAGTTATACGAAAATATAAAGGCTTCCTATAGCCATGTGCCACAACAGTAAATACCATCTTACCTAGTCCCCATATCTATTGAGAGCTCAAATAAGTCCATAAGACTCGAGATCCCTACTGTCTACAGGGTCCAGAACCGAGCCTAAAAATCTAGCTCCCGCCCCCAGTCAAATCAGTTGAAAGCTAGACACCAACCAGTGGTCACTACCCTGCAGTTAACTTCTAGCTCTGCCCTTGTGTTGTTCCGGAGTTGAGATTCCAGAGCCGGCAGACTCCGTGGCAGATTTGGATAGAAGGACCTGCCCACGTATTTGAGAACTTCACACATATGGACCCCCTGGACGGCCGCGGAACCAGTCGTTAGCCCCCAACATCATGGACGCAAGATAACCAGGACCAGACCCCTCAGATACTACCCAAGATTCCCTTTATCAGTACTACATATTACAGTGCTGTTTAGAGATTCACTAATTAATATTTCTACGAAGTGGCTATCTCTTTGCCCCAGTATAATTCATATAACCATTCAATTAGGAAGTGCTAAGCGTATCAGTGTTCAATAATTAACAGGCGATACTAACTCTCGTAATCAACCATATGCCCAGATATTATTACCTAGAAGGAACCCCTAGTGATATCTGAATGTTCGCCCACTGATTTGCGTTCTATGTATTTCTGAGACAAGAATATAAAACTTAAATCAGTACCCCCTGAGCTTACTAGAATTCCCGTGCTCTAAAATACGCGTGTCTAATCTAGTCTGTGAACTACTACTTGTGCACCAGAGCTACCAGTAATAAATCTAACAGTGAATATGATTCTATAAGTAACATTGATGGTCTTCGGTATATAAACCTGTTGAATTAAAGCCAGTGATCTCTATCTATCTATCTATTGCCTGACGCCGTGATCCCCGAAGGGGTGGCCACGAACGAACCGCCCCCATGCACCTCTGTCCCCAGTCAGTCGACGCCCCTCCCCCCAACCAGCACCGCCTTCGTTCATGTAGTTCCTCACTCCATCCTTCCACCTCATATTCGGTCTACCTCTCCCCCTCTGTCCCTCCACCTCGCTCTCGTACACCCTCTTAGTCATTCTCTCGCTTTCCATACGTTCCATATGGCCGAACCATCTCAAGTTGTTCCTTTTCACACTTTCCAGCACATCTACCTCCACACCACACCTCCTTCTTACTTCCTCATTAGTCTGTCTATCCCTCCATGTAACTCCGCACGCACTCCTTAAGTAATTCATTTCCACTGCTCTCACTCTTGGTCTGAGTCTCTCAACCAACGTCCATGCTTCGCTTCCGTAAGTCAGTGTCGGGATTACCACACTGTCATGCAAGGACTTCTTCACTTCCATACTGACCACCCTATTTCTTGTTACTGCTTTTAGCGTTCCTACAACCCTCTTCCCCTGTTGTACCCTCTCCCGCACCTCTTCATCCATAGTCCCATCTTTACTCAACACACTGCCCAGATACTTAAAAGAGTTGACGATCTCCATAGCCTGACCGTTCAGCTTCACCTCACACTCTGTGACTTCACCCCTTTCGAAGACCATAACCTTGCTCTTCCCCGTATTTACCTTCAAATTCCGTTTTTCGCACACTGTTCCAAACTCATTTACCAGACCCTGCAACTCCCATTCATTATCACTCATCAGAACTGTATCATCCGCAAACAGCAGTATAGGTAGCTTCCACTCAATTCCCTCCCTTTTCAGCGATACACCAACATTCACTGCTCTTGATAGTATTTCTTTCATGACTCCATCCATATATACAGTAAACAACCACGGGGACATCACACACCCCTGTTTCAAACCAACATTCAGGTCAAAGAACTCGCTCTGCTCACTCTCCACACGTACTGCCGCCTTTGCACCCTCATACATGCTCTTCACTGCTTTCAGCAACTTGCCCTCTACTCCGTATATTCTAAGTACTTTCCACAAACCTTCTCTATCCACTCTGTCATAGGCCTTCTCCAAGTCCATAAAGGCAACATACACCTTTTGTTTCTTCTCCAGATACTTCTCCACAACACAATTCAGGGTAAAAATCTGATCTACACATCCTCTTCCCTTCCTAAAACCTCCCTGCTCGTCGCCTATCCATTTCTCCGTTCTCACTCTCACTCTCTCAATCACTACCCTACTGTATACCTTCCCTACTACGCTTAGAAGACATATTCCTCGGTGGTTACCACACACTCCTCTTTCCCCTTTGCCCTTATATAGGGGGACTATTATGCCAGTCTTCCAGTCATCGGGTGCACTCCCCTTCTCCCATGCTAGTTTGCACATTTTCCATACCCATTCTATCACTATCTCACCACCATACCTCAACATTTCCCCACACACTCCATCTGTTCCTGGTGCTTTCCCCAACTTCACTCTTTTCATGGCTTCCCACACTTCTGACCTCCTGATCCCCACCTCCTCCTCCACTACTTCTCTTCTTCTCCCTCCCATACCATATCCAGCTATGTTTGCTGGCTCTTCATTCCTTTCATTTAGCAACTCACTGAAGTAGTCCCTCCATCTTTCGACTCTCTCTTGCTTCTCGGCTAGCATTCTCCCATTCTTATCATTCACACCCTTACTGTTTCCCTTGCTACCTTCCCTAACTTTCTTGACTTCTTTCCAGAACAGTTTCTTACTCTCCCTCCATTTTACACTCAGATTCCTTCCAAATTCCTCATCTACTCTTCTCTTACTTTCCTTCACTACTCTCTTCACCACCCTCTTACTCTCCACGTACCTCGCTCGTTTCTGTCTCTCGGAATCTTCATTCCCTCTACTACCCAACCACACTCTATATGCTTTCTTCTTTTCTTCCACAGCTATTCTTACCTCTTCTGTCCACCATGCTGTACCTTTCACTCCCCTCCCTCTTCTCCTCACTCCACACACCTCCTCACATGCTGCACAGATCTCATCCTTAAACACCTTGCTCATCTCCTCCACTTCCTCCATAACTTCCAGGTCGAACCCACCTAGTCGTCTTTCCACTGCTCTCCTGTACTCCTCCCTGACTTCCTCCTCCTGCAACCTCTCCACCCTCCTCACCATTCCACCCTCCTCTCGCCTCCCTCCCGCTCTCCTCACCCACTTCTTTTGTATCCTAACCTTAGCTACCACTACATAATGATCAGACAGACCCCCTCCAATACCCCTATACACCCTAGCATCCATCACAGATTTCTTCATTCGTTCATCCACACATACATAATCAATCAATGACTTTCGTTCCACCACTGTCTTATCTTTCATCGTCAACATCCGTTTCCACGTGTACCTGTGGATCATTCTGTGTCGGAAGAAGGTGTTGGCTATCCACAGCCTCCTTCCCACACATACGTCCACAAGTGCACTACCATTCCCATTCACCTCTGATGGTACCCCCCACCCTCCCACCACTCCCTCAACTTTCCTATCACCAGTGATCAGATCCTAAGCCAGTGATCAGAAGATTAATACCTGAACGTTGGAAGTGGGAGACTAGGCTCCATCCAGATCCACTTATGCTAGTGTTGTTCGATTCTATTATATTGTCTTGCACGAGTATTCTGCAGTGGTATATAAATAAACGTGATCGTGTAACTTGCTACCATGTGTTTCTTTGTGTTCTCTATTCCTCATATCTTGTATTGTGCATGCAGCCTTATATACCCAGTCATTTAGAACTCACATTACCCAAGTTAAACCTGTAGAAAAACAGGGCATAACACTTATCTTATGGCGCCTCACACCTAAGAGGCCTCACATTTCCACTTTATAACTTTATCTCAAGTTTGTCATCATCACAAATTCTCTAAATTCACCTTAAAATAGTATGGTGTTGAAACCTTTCTAGCCAAGCCACTGGCTGATCACACTTTTATAGAAACATGTTGTGGTCATTCTGAAACCATAGGCCAAGTTCTCCTGCACAAAAATCCACTGATTTCAGAACACTGCAACACCTTTAACAATTTGAAAGCATCTCCTAAAATGTGTATGTGACAGTACTCCACCGCAAAACCCTGAATTCCCGAAAGTACAACTTGCTATCCCCACAAAAGCCCAACGCACGAATTTGCACCCACTGTCGTCATCATATCAGTCCCTAAGTGTCCAGGCCACTCCGATGACCGCCTACCCTGTACCTCTCGTTCCATTCCTACCACTACCCAAGCAAGACGAGACAATACTCACGAAGGTAATGTATCCACTTGACTCCCATGTATGCTTCACATGTTACATGAACAACATTAGATCAAAAGCTCAATATAGTCGTTGCTTGTGCCCCGCGAGGTATGAGCTGTGACGGAGAGGATAGAAGGAAAGATAGTCATCATACTGTAGCCGTTCATTCATCTTGTATCCCAAGCGACAACCCAGTGTCATCATCAATCAAGCATCCACCCAGACCTTCATTTTGAGCTACCACACAGTTCTAAATCTCGACCATCAACCCTTTTTTCACCTCGGATAATCACGGAAGCATCCATACATTATCAACAGCCCCTTCACCACTTACCGACATTGTAACTACCACCACCATTATTTCAGCTATGATTATTCTACTAGAAAAAAAAAACAAAAAAAAACAATAGAGGACAAGTATATATTCACTATGAAAATAAACTGGTACATATTTTCCATATCGATTTTATCCCCTGTGTGTGTCCGGTTCTTACAGAGGCTTCCTGAAATATTGTTTTCATTTTGGCTTGAAGCTCTTTATGTAAAGCTTAAGACTGGACAATTGTACAGATCTTGTAAAAGGACTACACCCTTTGAAAGCAAGAAGAAGACTCCCTTTTGTAAATACAGAAAAACATTGTTGTTATGATGATGCATGTCTGTTGGAGGAATGCCATTGTAGAAGTTTGTAGTGAGAGATTGATTTTATTTAAGACGATGATCTCCTGTTT
>CM064482.1:64388667-64489600 GCA_032716605.1 Paralithodes platypus
TATATACATTATCTACAGTATATACAGTATATATATACATTATCTACAGTATATATTCTTTTCTCTCGCATAAACATTAGGCTATTCATAGTGCAATTGAGTGCAGCACTGTACATGATTAGATTGATATCCAGTATTCGATAAATGGGTATCAATCGTAGTCATGTGCTATACTCTTAAATGTCTTTATGGTGTAATGGTTAGAGCATCCAAGTTCTGTCTAATTTCATAATATTTGAATGACTTGCAGTACTGTTGGAAGCTATGACCTGACCTGACATGACCTGACTTGGTTCACATGGAGGGAGTGGGAGAGGTCACAGGGAGAGATGAAGGGGGGGGGGTGTCATTGTCAGAGATGGTTCGGCTATATCAGTGGAAAGGGGAAATATTTATAATTGAATTCAAGTTAATTAAGGGGGAGGTATTCGCTTTTTCTGGACCTCCTTCTCCCTCATGTTTAGGATAACAGTTTTGAGATTGTGTGACGTTCGTTCCGTTAGTTTGACGAGAGAGAGAAAAAAGAGAGATTGTTATACTTGTGCCATTATTCATTTGTTACTCTTAAAGTAAACCAATGCACGCATTCCAAAGTTCTTCACTTTTTTAGGAGTTCATTCTCGGAAGAAGTGAGTGTAGCCTCGTCAAGACGATACAATGAAGCGTTACAGTTGTTTAGGGGCGTGACCTGCTTTTCTTTTCTCTCTCTGGGTTGTATTTATTCGGCCCCATTCAGCCTATTGTATTTAGACGTTTATCCCCATCCAGATGTCGATTTATACTTGGCGAGCGATAGCGAGCCACCATAGTTTCGATAGTGAGTTAGACAGCTGGCTAATTTTGTACATTTTTCGATAGAAAAAATTCTCGGGCGAAGCCGGATTTCTCCATATAATGCTGGCTTGCTCTCGCTCGCCAGGAAAAAATCAACACCTGGATGGGGAGTGCTAAGCAGCGAGGAAAAGAAAGAAGCAAGGAAATCGGCCTTGGAGAGATCAGACAGGAGAGTCACGCCATCCCGGCGAAGAGGAAAGGAGAAAGAGGAAGCACGACCCTTCATAGAGGACAGGAACCTCCACGTGCGCGTGGCAGAGGAGGAGAAGGAGAGAGAAGAGACAAAGGACGACCAGGCCGAGCGGCGCGCGGCGACCAAGACACGGGTACACTCCGCGTCCAGGCGCCGTACCGGTACCGTAGCTTGTTCGCCTCAGAGAGACAGCGACGCCAGGCAGACCATGCCTGATGCCTGGCCTTCACTGCCCCACGACAAGCATCGTTCCACCAAGGCACCCCACAGCGGGGCACCCCACGACGGTCCGACAAAGAGAAAGCCTGGCGGCCGGCGGATACCAACCACGAAGAAAAGGAGCCTGCCACCACCTCGAGGGGGAGACCCACCGCCGGGCAAGGGAGGGAGAGAGCCTCCGCAAACACCGGCCAGCCCCCCTCTGAAAAGCGCCACCGAGGGCGAGTAGGACAGGGAAGATTCAAGGAAAGGACTGGAAACCCAACGACAAGAGGCAAGTGATCGCTACCAAGGTAGGGACCAAGAGAATAGGTCGCACCATGAAAAGGGGCATCGCCCAGGCACAAGTCTAAAACCGAGGCCAAACCAGAGTGAGGATCAAACCGGGTACGGAGACCGGAGGGAGAGAGAAGAGCGAAACTGGCAGAGCCGAGAAAAGTCCAAGAAGATTATATCTTGTGATTTCGTCATATCGTTGTATATGATTAGTTAATTATAGAATTCAATCAAATTTGTTATGCAGGACTTATTTGATCTAAAGCCATGTTGACTATGTTTGATTAGGTTGTTTGATTCGAGGTAACCTACTATATTATCTCTTAGGATTTTTTCCATGATTTTTCCTCAAATTTAAGTTAGACTAATTGATCTGTAATTACTTGCTTTGGCTTTGCTAACCTTCTTACATATTGGCGCAACATTCGCATCTTTCCAATCAGTTAGTATAATTCCCTGTAGTAATGATAAGTTAAATAGTTGTGTCAGGGGTTTGGCTCTCTCGTCCTTAATATTCTTAATTATTATGGTGTGGCGCATGTCATGGTCCCGGAGTCATATTTACATTTAAATTACTCAATTTGCTTAGTACTTCGCTAACAGTGATGGTGAAATTTCCTATCACGTGAGCCGAGGTGTTATTTTCCTGGGTATGATCCGATTACTTCTTCTGTAAAAACTGAACCAAAATATTTGTTGAGCATATTTGCCATGTTTATGTCACCTGTTATCGTCTGACCCTCTTCTATTAGCGGTGTGATTTAGCTTTTGATCTGCGAGAGAGAGAGAGAGAGAGAGAGAGAGAGAGAGAGAGAGAGAGAGAGAGAGAGAGAGAGAGAGAGAGAGAGAGAGAGAGAGAGAGAGAGAGAGAGAGAGAGAGAGAGAGAGAGAGAGAGAGAGAGAGAGAGAGGAGAGAGAGAGAGAGAGGAGAGAGAGAGAGAGAGACAGAGAGACAGATAGATAGAGAGAGAGAGAGAGAGAGAGAGACAGATAGAGAGAGAGAGAGAGAGAGAGAGATAGATACACAGAGAGAGGGTTACATCTAAGACCTACTGTAAACAAGCCCTTTTAGGAGTTTTAGCCCATTTCAAGGGGTAATTACCATGAACAGTGTTAATGAAATGACAAGCATTGCAAAACAATGAATACTTCCGCCATTTGCCTCCACCACCCAGGGTACTGAAAACCCCTAAACCCCTTCTTTACCGGCACCGTCTATTTAACTTTATTCTGGGTACTATTAGACGATATCATCAGTTTAAATAGGGCCTCAATCAATTAAGGGGACATGGGCTGTTTTCCTGGTCACCCTTCTTCCTCATGCTTACCCCCAATAATTTTCAGATTTTATGACGTTCGGCCCATTAATTTGTCGATTTTAATACCTTTTGCCCCATTTAGTTGACAATTTTAAGACCTTTCGTGCCATTTAGGTGTCGATTTTTTCCTGGCGAGCGATAGCGAGCCTGTAATCTTAAGAGTAACCGGCCTTCGGCCGGGAAATTTTTCTACCTAAAAATGTACAAATTAATCTAGAAGGGGGATCTGATGGATGTGTTTTTGAGTTTGATGGAGGTCTAGGGAGGAAACTACAAAAAAAATAATAATAAATAAATTAAAAAATCTACCAAAAAGCCCTTAACAGGCTTCTAACCATCCCAATTGACCCTTTTTAATACCACTGATTCTTCTTAAACTGCAAATAATACTCTAAATATAGTTAGCAAAAAAAAAAAGAAAAAAAAAGACGTCGACGGTACAGGAGGTTAAATTTGTCCTTCCAACTAGACGCCATATTTTACTTTCATGAAGAGACGGATTACTATATTTGCAAAATTTGTATCTGAAGTGGAGATAGGTCGTTTTTCTGCTCCCCTTTCTCCCTCGTGTTAAGCCCCATTCGTTTGGAGATTATAAGAAGTTGGGCCCATTAGTTTGGCGATTTTTAAAACTTTCGCCCCATTTCGTTGTCAATTTTAGACCTTTCGTGCCATTTAGGTGTCGCTCGCGAGCATGACATTTTTAGAGGAACCGGCCTTTGGCCGGTACATTTTTCTAACGAAAAATGTACAAATTTATCTTGTCTAGGGGGTGTTTTTCAAAGCTTGATGGAGGTCTAGCGAGTAAACTATTGTATACTAGCCTACATGTGTATATGCGTCATTCATGCCGAACATGTGTATTTAGCCCTAGAAATGAGAAACTCCTGTAACTGGGACATACACCGAGAAGGATAAATACAGTATATTCATAAAACATATATGTATGACTTATATTAAGCCTTCAATGGTACAAACATAATCTTTGGCGATTTGGCCATCATCTGAAGAATATTTGAGCAACTTTCCGTGAGTATTCAAATTAGTAGGCACTTTGGTATGACATTTTATAATTATATAATTACCTTAATATAAAAATTAACTAAACATAAAATTACTGACCAAACTAGTTGAAACACTAGAGGCTGATGGCCTGATGATGGGGGAACCAACTGTGCACCCCAGAACATCCATGCTTACCTGTTGAAAAGTAGAGAAACGCAATGTATTAGAAATATTAGTATATAAAGGTAAATAATGTCAAATCACTGTTAATCAACCATGAAATGATCGAGAAATATCGATTCACAATAAAATGGTTACAGTCACAACAGGTACATTATAACTTGGGCATTTAAACGACAGGTTAAAACCTTTAATTACCTGTTGAAAAGTAGAGACATGCAATTTAATAAAAAAATCGTATAACAAATGTAAATACTGTCAAATCACAGGAAGTCAACCACAAGGATTGGGAATTTATCGAGACACATTATGATGGTTATACAGTCACAACAGGGGAGGTGTGGTGAAGTGGTCATGCCACTGGACTGGTAATCGAATGGTCCCGGGTTCGAATCCCAATGTATCAATGGGAAGGCATTATTGGGATGGAATTTGTGCTGTACTTAGTACCTACAAGGTGAAGGTAATCGTGGATGGAAGGTGTGTGTGTTCGCTTATAGTCTTGTCTTATTCACTTTGGTTAACTATTTTTTTCCGTGCACAAACACACACACACGCACACATATATATATATATATATATATATATATATATATATGTATATACAGTATATACCGTATATATATATATATATATATATATATATATATATATATATATATATATATATATATATATACTGTATATATGTGTGTGGTAGTAAAACCAGGCCACAACTTCTGACAGTGCCTTTACTCAGAAAAGGACGTACAGTCACGGTCAAAGTCATGCACGGCCTTCGTACAATATCTGGATACCTCATTGCTTAAAAAGAATCAAACACTTACGGGGATGAGCGCATTTATTTGCTTATTGTTTCATCTATTAATATTGTTTTTAGTTTCCTCCCTAGACCTCCATCAAACTGTAAAAACACCCCATACAACCCCCTTCAAGATAAATTTGTACTTGTTTCGGTAGAAAAAAAAAAACCCGGCCAAAGGCCGGTTACTCTTAATATTACCGGTTACCTATCGCTCGCCAGGAAAAAAATCGACACCTAAATGACACGGAAGGTCTAATATTGACAAATAAATGGGACGTAAAGTCTAATGAGTAAATTAATGAGCTGATCGAACGTCTTAAAATCTAAAAACCAATGGGGCTAAGCACGAGGGAGAAGGGGGACCAGAAAAACTTCCCATGCCCCTTAAGGTCTGTATTCTTAGACAAACCCCATCAAATCCCAAGGGAATGACTATAGTATTTCCGTATCCCTAGCATGTCTATGTAATATGTTTATTGTTGTAATTGCATTAAGGGGGGAGACCTGTTTTTTGTTCTCTTCTTTTCTCTCTTTCTCTGGCTTGTAACCATTTGTGCTGTGGTAGGTCTCTTCTTTTCTTCTTCTTATTGTTTAAATGTGCAGTTTGCTTGGAGGGTTGTGGTGTCTCCAGATTACTGCACAGGCGTTTTAGGAGGGGTGAAAAGAACAATTGTTAGTATAATAGGGGTTAGGAGAGATAGTAAAGGTGGATTTTACTCGGTCTTCCCGGTTAGAAACCGAGCGCTGCTCGATCCAATAAACCCCACCGGACCGCAAGACGCAAGTAGATGGAGTAGAACACACTCCCCCTCTCATTACAGCAAGATAGTATATTTCTCAGCCAAACGCTGATTCTGCCCTTGCCAAAAAATTTCAATCCACGATTGATTAGTAACTGACTTGCTTATTTATTAATTCTAACTTCTTGATTCCAAGCAGTTCTAAAGTACACGAAAATTATCAAGTGATATTTATATACAAAAAGAAGATACTGGACCTACCTCTTGGACAGACAGGGATGAGAGGCCCACAAGGGTGACATTCTCAAGGACCAACCTCAGTTGCAGTAGATCACCTTCGTGGACGTACCTCAGGGTGGAGGAGGACACCAGTGGGTCTAAGGGGGAGTCTAGTCCTAACCTTGGGTGCGAGGCATTTGCAGAGTAGGCAAGGTGGCCTAATCTGGACTCAACCCTTCGTGCCAGTTCGCCTAGACTGTCCTCTTGAGTCGGTCTGTTCTTTGGGACACCTTCCAATTGTGGATCCAATCGAATTTGTGTACTACTGGAGGGGAACTCTTCATCTATTTGTGAATCCGAGTATATTTCAAAGGAATCTAAAGGTTCTTGGTGCAGGTATAGTGGTTCCCGATTCGTGCTTAATGTCTGCTGTTTGGATGGTGTGGGAAGGGCTGGGATCGATACCTTAATTATGGAAATCCTATATATACGCAGTGCATTTGATAATATTCAAGGACACTAGTGCGACGTTATGAGAAACAATTTATTAGGGAAAATAGGCACCAATAGATTCGCCATATTTTTCTCCATATAGTCCGCATAGAGGATTTTCGTTAAAATGCCCCAGAACAAGAAGCCCGAAGGACCAGGTGACCAAGCCAACCAGTTCAGACAGGCCGAAGCCCGCAGGGCTAAGCAGCTCCAAACCACACCTGCCTATCGCTTTTAACCGCTGACCCTTCCCCCACCTCGCGTATCCACTACCCCTCGTGTCCTACACCTTGTCTTGCCAGACTAAGTTTCTGAAGACCAACCACCCCCATAAATCTATGTATGTTTGTTATGCCCTGTTTTTCTACAGGATTAACTTGGGTAATGTGAGTTCTAACTGACTGGGTATATAAGGCTGCATGCACAATACAAGGTATGAGGGATAGAGAACACAAAATAAACACACGGTAACAAGACACACGATCACGTTTATTGAAGATGATTAATAGGAAGCATATGAAGGTATGAATACTCGTACAAGACAAATGATAGAAAAGAACAACTAGCATTAGTGGATCTGGATGGAACCTAGTCTCCCACTTCCAACGTTCAGGTATACTCTTCTGATCACTGGCTTGGTTCGCAAGTTTATATACTGGAAGACATCAATGTTACTTATAGATTCAATTTCACTAATTAGATTTATTACTGGCAGTTCTGGTGCACAAGTAGTAGTTCACAGGCTAGAATTAGACACGCGTATTTTTAGAGCACGGGAATTCTAGTAACCTCAGGGGGTACTGATCTAAGTTTTATATTCTTATAGCAGAAATACGTAGAACACAAATCAGTGGGCGAACGTTAGATATCACTAGGGTTTTACTTCTATGTAATAATATCTGAATAGGGTTAATTTCGAGAGTTAATGTCGCCTGTTAATTAATGAACACTGATACGCTTAGCACTTCCCAATAGAATGGTTGTATATGAATGTTATGCCCTGTTTTTCTACAGGATTAACTTGGTTAATGTGGGCTCTATCTGACTGGGTATATAAGGCTGCATGCACAATACAAGGTATGAGGAATAGAGAACACAAAATAAACACACGGTAACACGACACACGATCACGTTTATTTAAGTAGGTAAATAAAGAGCATAGAAAGATAGTAATACTCGTACAAAACAAATAATAGAAGGGAACTGCTAGCATTAGCGGATTTGGATGGAGCCTAGTCTCCCACTTCCAACGTTCAGGTATACTCTTCTGATCACGGGTTTAGTTAGCAAGGTTTATTATACTGGAAGACCTCAATGTATTTATGTATTCAATTTCACTAATTAGGTCTCTTACTGGCAGGTCGCGTGCCCAAGTAGCAGCTCACAGTTAGAATTAGGCACGCGTATATTTCAGAACACGGAAATTCTAGTAACCTCAAGGGGGTACTGATCTAAGATTTATATTCTTATGGCAGAAATACGTAGAACACAAATCAGTGGGCGAACGTTAGATATCACTAGGGTTTCAATATCTGAATAAGGTAATTACGAGAGTCAATGTCGCCTGTTAATTAATGAACACTGATACGCTTAGTACGTCCCAAATGGAATGGTTAAATATGAGTTACACTGGGCAAAGCTATAGCCACTTCATAGAAAAGTTAATAAGTGAATGTCGAACTCGTTCTATGACACGTTCGTACTAATAGAGTGAATATTGAATATTATTTGTTGGTCTGGTCCTGGTTATCTTGCTTCCGGTGATGATGGGGCTAACGACTGGTTCCTTGGCCGTCCAGGTGGTCCAAATGTAGGAAGTTCTCAAGTCGGATCTTTTGGCGATCGGTGCTGGCTACACACTTATATACCCACTCATTGGTGTGAAGGTTATAAGGTGCACGTCGGGACTTGTACATGGACAGATGCTTCTATTTGTCTTCTCTGCCACGGAGTCTGCTGGCTCTGGAATCTCTCCACTCAGGAACAACACAAGGGCAGAGCTAGAGGTTAACTTCAGGGTAGTGACCACTGGTTGGTGTCTAGCTTTCATCTGATTTGACTGGGGGTGGGAGCTAGGTTTATAGGCTCGGTTCTGGACCCTGTAGGCAATAGGGATCTCGAGTCTTATGGACTTATTTGAGCTCTCAATAGATATCGGGACTAGGTAAGATGGTGATTACTGTTGTGGCACATGGCTATGGAAGCCTTCATATTGTGATATAACTGAGCCTTAGTAAAAGGTACTATTTTGGCTATACTGGAAGTATTTATGGGAGGGAGACTGGATCTACTTTGCGGGGAGAGCTGGGACAGCTGTGATAGGGGCGTCTCTCTTATATTACTCAGTCTTCGTTCTATTGCATAGCTGAGGTGATAATTTGACTATCTGAGTATGCAAAACAGGCGGCTGTGGCTAGGGGCTTACCATATCACCAGTGTTTGTAATAACCCTCTGTTTATGAGACAGATGTGGGTGTTCTTAATATCAAAACCGAAGGTGCCTTGGCTAGCTGGTTGTAATCGGTTGGTTGTTAATTGCATGGTTTGCTGGATGTGGTGGAGACTGGTTGCTAACTCTGCCACATTTATCTGGAAGTATGGCAATAGAAGTTAGTTACTGGCGAGGCGGCGAGCCTCGCGCCGACGGCCATTGGGTGCAGGGTTGTGAATGGGTTGTAAGAGAATAGATGGCATGCAAGGGGTTAGTAAAGTTCTAATGTTGTTCTGGCCTACGAAGTGAAGGCAGGCTGGATAGGAGTATATAATTATATAAAAGGTTGGAGAGCGTTAGCAATGGAAAAATCAAGGATCTTCAAGAGGTATGAGAGAGAGGCTAGGTCGGAGAAGAGTCGAGAAGCGCGGGGTATTTTAATGAGAGGGGGAGAAGCTCAGGGGGGCTACAGGGAAATTTGACCCTAAGGTCTCTGGGTGTGGGGATGGCATTAGGCTGCAGTTGATATTGGAGTTTTGAAAGGACAGTGAAAGTACGTTAGCCAAATGCTACCGTGGGCTGCAAATACGGGGTGGTATATGAGTCTGGAAAAGATAGAATCATGTGGACTGTGGGGTGGTGGGGGAGAATGAGGCTAATTGTAGGTGTGTGCTTGACTGTGGATAAAGTAGGGAAAAACATGGTGTATTATTACTCGTCAATATGAGGGGTTATGGACCTATTATTTGACACGATTTCTTGTACGTCTAGGTGTCCCTGGGAACTGCGTTTTCTATGAAATATAGACCAAAGAAAAGCGGCAGTTCGTAGGGGTACTTCGTTATTGTTTCGGAAACTATGATAGCTACTGGTAACAAAGGTTATCTATACAATCTCTGGTTGGGGTAAGAATTGGAGTTACAGCATGGTGGCTAACCTCTGTATTCATGGCTGTCTAAGGCTTATGGGGGCAATGGTTCTATATCCTGGTGTACCCGTGGGTATCTTAATTTCTTATGAGTTTGGACATGTGGTTTTTAACATCTACTTCTCGGATGTAAGAACATACATAGATATATGGCTGTCGGATTTGTTGGCATTGGCTCAACTTCGGGACAGGGCATGGGTGTTTTTAATATGAATGTATATTCTTGTTCATCATCGTGTAGGTAGAATCGGGCGGGTAAGAGGTGTAGGACACAAAGTAAAATGGCGTAGTGTGGACTGTGGATACGAAGGAGGTAAGTGGAAGACGTATGACAATTGTGGAAAAGTAAATGGAAAAAGGTGAACACAATGGCGGATAAAGATACTTAACCAAAGGATTGAATACATAGATAATATGGGTGATGAGTCTTCAGAAACTTAGTCTGGCAAGACAAGATATGTTAGGGAATGTTAATATGAATACTTTAACTAAGGATTGAATACATAGATTTATGGGGGCGATGGGTCTTCAGAAACTTAGTCTGGCAAGACAAGAGATGTTAGGGAATGTTAATATTAATACGTAACCTAAGGATTGAATACATCGATGAACGACGACATTATAGTCGTCGTCCTTATAAGGTGATGAAACCTGGTTGATCTGCACGTGGCACAATACGACACAAGGACAGTGCCGCTATGTCGTATCAATACTGGTGGCAGTTAATATTATAGAGACACTTAGTTACTAGAGGAACAATGCAAGGGGGCGGCTGAGCACGGGTTACATATATCTATACTCGTCATGGGAAATGATATAAGAGGTCTAGGGACAGGCGTGGGTGTTTTAACTTCTAAGATATATAACATCTACTTCTCGGATGTAAGAACATACATAGATATATGGCTGTCTGATTTGTTGGCATTGGCTCAACCTAGGGACAGGGCATGGGTGTTTTTAATATGAATGTATATTCCTGTTCATCATCATTGTATTTAGAAGTGTAGGACACGAGGGGGTAGTGTACGTGAGGTGTGGAAAATGGTCAGTTTAGAAGGGGTAGGTAGGTGCGGCCTGGAGCTGCTTAGCCCTGCGGGCTTGGGCCTGTCTGAATTGGCTGGCTCGGTCAGCTGGTCCTTTCGTTCTGTGGACCTTTCTTTCGGGTGTTTCTGTGTGGTGTTCGCTCGTGGCTTCTGTGGTGGGCTTCTCGTTCTGGGGCATTTTACTTCCCTCTCCTCCATTATAGGCTCGTCCCCGAGCCTCAAGGGTGAAGTAAAAAGAAGCATAGTTATGGTGGGTCATTTTGAGGGTATTTAGAAGGTTCCACCAAGCAAGAGAGCGACGGTCAGGTTTCTTTTGTATGTCAATGTATACCTGTAAGAATGTGTCCTCTGTGTTGTGAAGGGCGGTTGCCCAGGCTTGATGTGGGCGTTGTAGACGTAAGTGTCCAGTGGGGGTTTTTACTTTAACCTTTCGTATGAATGGTTTGCAGCTTTCCCCCGCGGGGGTCGGAGTGAGGTATGTGGGACTGACAGGAGGTCTGTTTAGTGTGGTGAATGGGTTACTAACCGACGGGGGGTTAACGCATGACAACAGAGCTGGGGATGAAGGGGGAACATGAGCCTGGATTTTTTTTGGTTTTCTTGGGCGGTGTTGTAGGCTGGACAAATCTAGTGAGGCAATGCGCAAGATAGGTTTAGGTAAGGTGGGTGAAGGAGGTGTGTGAGAAGGAAGGGGTGTGTGTGTTGTGTGGCTTGGGTCTTTAGTGTGGGAACGGGGTGTTATTTTTATCTCACCGTCTTTAAATCTGATGGGTCTGTTGATTATTCTACCTCGGGCGGTTCTTGTGGGAAAGTAGAAGTTTGTCGTGGGACTTGAGTCGCTCGACGATGTTTTATATTGAGGGGAGGAACGTTTTACAGGTGAAGGGCATGTATTGGGGGCGAGGTCTAGGGTTATTTGAGAGGTAGATGTGTGTGGAGGATTTTGTTGGGTGAGGGTGGTAGGTAAATTGGAAGAGGGTTTGGTGGGAGTATGTGTGGGGGTTCTCGCAGGGGTGACTTTGTGGGGGGATTGGTTGTGGGTTCGGTGTGATGACGAGGGTGGTCGATGTGTGGGTGGGGTGGTGGGGATCGTGGAGGGGAAAGGGGCGGATGCGGGGGGGGGGGGGGGGGGGCGGGACAGGTGGGTAGGGAGTGTAGATTTGGGTTGGGGGTAGGGACGTGTGTCGTTTGGTGAGGTTGGTGATTTGCTGGTGGTGGAAGTAGGCAGTTTTATGGGTGTTTGGTAGGGGTTGAGAGGGGATGAGGTTGAAGAGGAAGGTATGTGTTTTCGTGCGGGGGTGGGGGTTGTTACTTCTGGACTATAGTTAGAGGGTTTATGGTGTTTAGTGGTGATTATTCGTCTTCTTTCCCTTTGTGGAGGATAAGTCGACGAAGAAGAAGAGGAGGAGGGTAGTGGTCTGGCAGCCCTACGGAACTTGGTTAGCAGGGTGTGTTTCCTGGAGGTTTTAAACAGTTTTTGTCGTGGGCGTAGGTTGTAGCGTGAGGTGACTGAGGTAGATTGTGTGGTGTGTTTGGGTGTGTACTTGGGTTTGGGTGGGGGGGTGTGGTTTTCTTAGTGTGGTGCCTGGGGAAGGTATGTCAGGGCTAGACGGCAGAGTTTCTGTTGTGGTCGGGGTTGTGGGGGGAGACTTTCGTATTTGGATAAGCGGGGGAGATACTTGATTATCAGAAGTGAAAGAAGGTGTCATGGTGGAGGAGAGTGTGATAGTGGGGGTTGGGGTTTGTGGAGGTTAGTTTGGGGGGTATGTTGAGGAATGATCTGTCTGTTCGGTGTCGGAGGGCTTAGGTCCTTAGGGGTTTGTGTGGGGATTTTCATAGCTGGAGTGTACGGTTTAGTAGGGGTGTTTAATTCTGGTTCAGCCGTGTGGGGTGGGGTATTGTCTTGTGGTTGGAGTGGTTTAAACGCTCGGACGAATCTAGTTCGGAACGTACGAGTAACGCTGTGATAGTCGATGGTGACTTGATAGGCGTTTGGGACTTGTGTGATGGTGTAGGGCCCGACATAGCGAGGGCCTAACTTGTTGGTGATAGGGAGGTTGGCTACCATTACGGTGTCATGGATGGCGAAAGGGTTTTTGTCATCGGTGTTATCAGTTTTGGTGTCCTGACAGGTTTGGGCGGTATGGAGGGTGTTTTGCAGATGTTGCAATGGGTCAATTGTGGAGGTGGTGGAGGGAAGGTGAGCGTGGTGGTGGAACGGCAGTAACAGGGGGGATACGCCGTAAACACGTTCATGAGGGGAAATACCGTCTTCTCGGGGACAGGTGTTCATGCCCCATTGTATAATTTTTAGTTGTGATGGCCAGTCTGCGGTGTTAAGAGCGATCATTTTTGTTCGCAACTGATTGTTGATGGTGCGATGGCTGCGTTCGCATATAGCATTTCCTTGAGGCCAGTATGGGGATGAGTGTTTAATCTTAATGCCACATTGTTGGGTGAACTGTTGCCAAACGTGTCCACTAAACTCGGGGGCATTGTCGGATAGAAGAGCAAGGGCAGACCGAATATAGGGAATACTTCTGTGGCAAGCAGTGTGGCGACTGTGGTGGCTGTGTGGTCTTTAGCTGGGCAGGCTATTAAAATTTTTGAATAGACGTCAACAAATGTGACGATATAGCGCTTGCCAGCGTAAGGAGGAAACAGGCCCATGATGTCGAGGGATAGGACTTGGAACGGTTTGGTAGCCGACAAGGTACCAGCTGGGCCTGGGGTGCCTGATCTATCCTTTCCCAATAAACACGGTTTGCAGGATTCTGTCACTCGTTGTGCAATTTTGGAGGGGTTGGGGGTCCAGTATTGGTCTGTGAAGATCTTTAACATCTTCTTTTGTCCAAGGTGTATGCCGTTTCCCTCGTGGATGGCAATCATGTAGTCGTGGGCAATGGTGGGGTCCAAGATTATGTGACCAGTGTCTGTGGCAAGTTGATCTCCCCAGCGAGTCAGTCCCCTGAAGACATTTAACGGTATCCAGGGGGGTCTGATTCTTGCTTCCCAAGATTGAATTAGGGAGGGGGCTGAGGGGGCATTATGTCGGGGGGTGGGGGTAGATACCCACTCAGTGTTTTGTAAGGCGGCTAGGTTGGTGGGGGGGTCTTTTGGTACTGGCAAACGTGACAGGGCGTCTGCATTGGTATGGAGTTTGCCTGGACGATATTGTATGGTAAAGTCGTAGTCCTCTAGTGTTTCCCTCCAACGTACCAAAATGGCTGAGTTGGTTTCGCACCTATGCAGCCATTGTAAAGATTGATGGTCGGTGATTATGTCGAGTTTTGCGCCCAACACAAATGACCGGAAGTGGCTGAGTGCCCAAATGATCCCTAAGCACACTCTCTTGGTGGCTGCATAATTCTGTTGTGTTTGGTTGAGGGTGGAGCTGGCATACGCTATCACATGTTCCTCTCCGTCTCTGACTTGAGCTAAAACTGCACCCATGGCGTACAGAGATACGTCGGTATAAAGACGGAAAGGTTTTTGGTAGTCAGGGAAAGCGACAATAGGGGCTTGGATTAGCTTTTGCTTCAAAGTGTTAAACGCGAGGTCTCTTTCAGGTGTCCAGGTGAATGGGGTGTCTTTGTTGGTGAGTTGGTGGAGGGGTCTGGCTATGGTGGCAAAGTTGGGGACGAAACGTCTGTAGTATGTGGCTAAACCTAGAAACGAACGTACTCCTTTAACAGTGGTGGGTGGGGGTTGGTTTTGTATGGCTTGAAGTTTCTTTGGGTCTGGCGCAATACCATGTTCAGATATCACGTGTCCGAGGAAATCTACCTTATTTCGGGCAATCTCACACTTTGAGGGTTTTAATTTCAACCCGGCGGCTCGGATTCTTTGAAGGACTTGTCTCAACCTGAGGAGGTGTTCTTCCCAGGTTGGTGAGTACACAATAATATCGTCCAGATAGGCTAGGCAGGTTTCCCAGGTTAGGCCATATAATACCGCTTCCATCAAACGGGAGAAAGTGGCGGGTCCGTTACAGAGGCCAAAAGGTAGGACGTTAAATTCATAGTGATGGCCACCACTAGTGGAAAATGCTGTTTTCTCTTGGTCCTCGGCCTTGATAGGCACTTGCCAATACCCTGCTTGCAAGGCGAGGGTAGTGAACCATTTGGATCCATGTAGGGAGTCAAGAGAATCGTCTATTCGGGGTAAGGGCGTAGCGTCTTTAATGGTTACGTCATTTAACCTCCTGTAATCGACGCAAAAACGGGTTGTCCCATCTTTCTTTTTGACTAGGACAACAGGGGAAGACCAGGGACTAATGTACGGGGTGGCAATCCCGGCCTCAAAAATTTCCTGGACTTGGCGTTCCTCTTCCTGACGTTGTATGGGATTCTTTCTACGGGATGGTTGTCGTATGGGGGGGCCTGTGGTGTTAATGATGTGTTGTTCTACATCAGTCTGTCCGATTTCGGTGGGTTGTTGGGCAAACACGTCACTGAATTCCAGCAGTAGGTCGTACATGCCGTTCTTTTGGTGGTCAGATAATGTCTCAGGGAGAGTGGGCAATTGGAGGCTGGTAGGGGTGTCGTTAAAATCTATGGGGAGGTCATCGAAAGTTTCGAAGTCTCCTATAATGAGACCTTTTGGTAGTGTCAGGGATTCCTCTGAGATATTTGCCACGAGAATGTGGTTGATGCGAGCGGAAATGATGGCGGGTTGTAAGAGGCAACGATGGGGGTTGGGGGACGTGGTAGTGGGGGAAAATATCATGTGAGTTTGGGGTAGGGGCCGCAGGTTCACCCATTTTTTATGGTGGGGGGGAATTTGGCATTTATCCTGAACTACAGCTGGGCTAATGATGGTGGGGGTTGACTGGCGAGCAGGTGCTTGGTACTTATAAGGGGGCAAGGTCACTTTGGTGGGGGTCACGCGTGAGGGGGATTAACGGCGCGTGTGGGAGGATCAGTGGGGCGCGGTGTGAGGGGGTTAGAAAACGGGATTTGTTGGAGGGACTGCGGAGGGTTGGTGGGGGAAGCGTGAGGTATAGAAGATGGGTTATTGGTGGAGGACTGATGTAAGGATTTGTGGTTGTTAGAAGGACGAATTTGGGGAGCGTTGTCGGTGGCAGTGACGGTTTGTTTGGAGTTTATATGGATTTGGTGGTTTTGTTTGTCATGAGAGGGCGAGTCAAGTGTGGAGTTATGAAGTTTTCTAGGGGTGTGAATTGTGTGGGGGTGGAAGGGAGCTACTGATGGAAAACTGTCACAAGGGGGATTGGGGTGGGTGTGGAATAGCTGGGCATTTCTGGGGGCATGGTGGGAACATGGTTGTGTCCCTCGGTCGGCACGCGTGAGGGGGGGATTAACGGCGCGTGCGGGCGGTTCAGAGTGGTGAGAGGTGAGCGAGTTAGAAAACGGGATTTGTTGGGAGGACTGCGGAGGGTTGGTGGGGAAAAAGTTAGGTGTAGAACATGGGTTATTGGTGGAGGACTGGTGTATTGAGTTGGGGTTGTTAATAGGACGAACGTGGGGAACTTTCTTGGTGGCCGTCAAGGTCTGGTTAAAAGTGATGTGGGGCGGGTGGGTTTGTTTGTCATGAGAGGGTGAGTCAAGTGTGGGGTTGTGAATTTTTCTAGGGGTGTGAATTGTGTTGGGGGGCAAGGGAGCTACTGACGGAAAATTGTCACAAGGGAATTGTTGTGGGTTGTGGGATAGCTGAACATTTCTGGGGGCATGGGGGAAACATTGTTGGGTACATTGATCGGCATTTTCCGTGGAAACATATGTACATAAACATTTGATGGAATTATGGTTACATATATCAGAGTCTGTCCTGAAAACATAGGAGGATTTATCCGGGACAGAATTACGAGAATGGAGGGGATTACCGAGAGGGAGTTGCTTGGACTTGTCTTCTTTCGTTTGTTGAGGCATTTGGTTACTGAATGGGGTGAGATTTTGAGGGGACTCAGGGCAAGGGGAGGATTTAGGAGTCACCTTAGTGCTAGCTGCAACTTGGTAACCCTGACTCAGGGTTTGTTGAGGGGGATTTTTTTTTTTTTTTTTATGAATGGGTTTCTGTGTGATGGGTTTGTCAGAGGCTTTGGGTTGGAATTTTTTGAATGATATCAGCCTTTGGCCGCAGTCGACCTGGGCCTGGAGTTTTTGAAGGAGGTCAAGTCCAAGGAAACCATCGTAATGTTTACAGTTGGAGGAAAATACTGTGAATGTGTGATAACAACGAGCATGGGGGGCAGGAGTGGTTACTGATAGGGGCAAAGTGTCTCCTAGGAGATTTAAGTAAGTATCAGCAGCTGAGATTAGTTCTGCTATGGTGGTTAACAAAGGGCCAAATAGTCGGTGGTGTTGATCATAGTAAGATTTGAACAAACATGACTTGGCAGCTCCCGTGTCGATTAACAAGCGGACAGGAATGTCCTTGATTTTGGCCATGTAATAAATGGGGGCAGTGCGGTCAGTTATGGCGTCCCCCGCCGAGGCCATCTTGGGCGGGGGGTACTTTAAAAATCCTGGGAATCGGTATCTACCTCCTCCAGGGTTTCCTCGGTATCCTCTGAGGTCATGTTAGGGGCTATTTCTCCAGTGTGTCTTTCTTCCATCTCTTCCTCTTGTCTCAACTCCTCTTCATTTACAGAAATGTGAGGAGTAAAGAGGTGAGGTTTGGCAGAGTCACGAATTTGATGGAAAGCACACTGAGCATTACAGGCAGGGAAATCATAGGGGTTGATAATTACTAAGGTAGGGTTTTTACTTTGGTAGGTGTTGTAGTTCCTGTTCCGGTTGAAGATTCTGCGTGGCTGGGTAGGTTGGAACCGGGGTCTACTGGGTTGGGGCTTGCCGGAAGGGTAGGTGGGTCTGTTGTGGAAGGATGAGGCTGGGTAGGCATTCTTGGAGTTTTGGTGGTCGGATTGCTGCGGGTGCGTGGGAAACCTCTTGATTGCAGCGATTTGGGTGGGTGCTTCTGTGCGCACGGCCAAAATACGTCGGATCGTGATGAGATCTTTTTGGTATCCGACGAAATCGTGCACACGGAAATGGTCTTTTACTGCTGAGGGCAATATAGACACAAGGTTGACCAGAATTTGCTGTTCTTGTTGGATTCTGGTCAACGTGGGGAAAGAAACTTTTATGTGTTGGGCAATCTTATTCACTGTGGCATCTAAATCGCCTTCGAATTTAGTGTCTTGGATACGGGTGTGGGCCACGAAAACGCCCAACGAAGGCTTAATGGCTTCTATCACTATTGGGCGAAATTCGTCCCAGGTGAGAGCAGGGTGCACTTGATAGGCAACCAGGGAAACGGCTTTTCCCAGGTGCGTTAATGTTACGGCTATTTTTTCTGCGTCCGTGGTATAAACTAGGTCAAGTACGGGTTTCACTATGTCCATGAATGTTTCGATCTCATAAGTTTCTCCATCATAATGGGGGATGGGAATGTGAGAACGGTGCGCCATGATGTTATCATGTTCTGGCTGTTCCAAACTTGCAATGTAATGCAACCTTTTATCCGAATCAAGAACCACCGCTGCCGCCAATGTTATGCCCTGTTTTTCTAAAGGATTAACTTGGTTAATGTGGGCTCTATCTGACTGGGTATATAAGGCTGCATGCACAATACAAGGTATGAGGAATAGAGAACACAAAATAAACACACGGTAACACGACACATGATCACGTTTATTTAAGTAGGTGAATAAAGAGCATAGAAAGATAGTAATACTCGTACAAAACAAATAATAGAAGGGAACTGCTAGCATTAGCGGATTTGGATGGAGCCTAGTCTCCCACTTCCAACGTTCAGGTATACTTTTCTGATCACGGGTTTAGTTAGCAAGGTTTATTATACTGGAAGACCTCAATGTATTTATGTATTCAATTTCACTAATTAGGTCTCTTACTGGCAGGTCGCGTGCCCAAGTAGCAGCTCACAGTTAGAATTAGGCACGCGTATATTTCAGAACACGGAAATTCTAGTAACCTCAAGGGGGTACTGATCTAAGATTTATATTCTTATGGCAGAAATACGTAGAACACAAATCAGTGGGCGAACGTTAGATATCACTAGGGTTTCAATATCTGAATAAGGTAATTACGAGAGTCAATGTTGCCTGTTAATTAATGAACACTGATACGCTTAGTACGTCCCAAATGGAATGGTTAAATATGAGTTACACTGGGCAAAGCTATAGCCACTTCATAGAAAAGTTAATAAGTGAATGTCGAACTCATACTATGACACGTTCGTACTAATAGAGTGAATATTGAATATTATTTGTTGGTCTGGTCCTGGTTATCTTGCTTCTGGTGATGTTGGGGGCTAACGACTGGTTCCTCGGCCGTCCAGGTGGTCCAAATGTAGAAAGTTCTCAAGTCGGATCTTTTGGCGATCGGTGTTGGCTACACACTTATATACCCACTCATTGGTGTGAAGGTTATAAGGTGCACGTCGGGACTTGTACATGGACAGATGCTTCTATTTGTCTTCTCTGCCACGGAGTCTGCCGGCTCTGGAATCTCTCAACTCAGGAACAACACAAGGGCAGGGCTAGAGGTTAACTTCAGGGTAGTGACCTCTGGTTGGTGTCTAGCTTTCAACTGATTTGACTGGGGGCGGGAGCTAGGTTTATAGGCTCAGTTCTGGACCCTGTAGGCAATAGGGATCTCGAGTCTTATGGACTTATTTGAGCTCTCAATAGATATGGGGACTAGGTAAGATGGTGATTACTGTTGTGGCACATGGCTATGGAAGCCTTCATATTGTGATATAACTGAGCCTTAGTAAAAGGTACTATTTTGGCTATACTGGAAGTATTTATGGGAGGGAGACTGGATCTACTTTGCGGGGAGGGCTGGGACAGCTGTGATAGGGGCGTCTCTCTTATATTACTCAGTCTTCGTTCTATTGCATAGCTGAGGTGCTAATTTGACTATCTGAGTATGCAAAACAGGTGAATGGGTTATTGTGGGTAAAGAGAGGTGAGTAAGGGGGTTAGACATGCATGGTTAGTTCATTGATAGGAAGAATTCCTAGGCTACCTGGCAATGACCCGGAAGTCAAAACAGGGGTCAGGTATACCTCCGCGGGGTGGGGGTCTCCCTCCTCGGGTGGGTAAAAAGGGGTAGCCGGGTTCTCTTTCTCTGGGATGGTCGTCCGGCGGCTGTGGCTAGGGGCTTGCCATATCACCAGTGTTTGTAATAACCCTCTGTTTATGAGACAGATGTGGGTGTTCTTAATATCAAAACCGAAGGTGCCTTGGCTAGCTGGTTGTAATCAGTTGGTTGTTAATTGCATGGTTTGCTGGATGTGGTGGAGACTGGTTGCTAACTCTGCCACATTTATCTGGAAGTATGGCAATAGAAGTTAGTTACTGGCGAGGCGGCGAGCCTCACACCGACGACCATTGGGTGCAGGGTTGTGAATGGGTTGTAAGAGAATAGATGGCATGCAAGGGGTTAGTAAAGTTCTAATGTTGTTCTGGCCTACGAAGTGAAGGCAGGCTGGATAGGAGTATATAATTATATAAAAGGTTGGAGAGCGTTAGCAACGGAAAAATCAAGGATCTTCAAGAGGTATGAGAGAGAGGCTAGGTCGGACAAGAGTCGAGAAGCGCGGGGTATTTTAATGAGAGGGGAGGAAGCTCAGGGGGGCTACAGGGAAATTTGACCCTAAGGTCTCTGGGCGTGGGGATGGCATTAGGCTGCAGTTGATATTGGAGTTTTGAAAGGACAGTGAAAGTACGTTAGCCAAATGCTACCGGGGGCTGCAAATACGGGGTGGTATATGAGTCTGGAAAAGATAGAATCATGTGGACTGTGGGGTGGTGGGGGAGAAGGAGGTTAACTGTAGGTGTGTGCTTGACTGTGGATAAAGTAGGGAAAAACATGGTATATTATTACTCGTCAATATGAGGGGTTATGGACCTATAATTTGACACGATTTCTTGTACGTCTAGGTGTCCGTGGGAACTGCGTTTTCTATGAAATATAGACCAAAGAAAAGCGGCAGTTCGTAGGGGTACTTCGTTATTGTTTCGGAAACTATGATAGCTACTGGTAACAAAGGTTATCTATACAATCTCTGGTTGGGTAAGAATTGGAGTTACAGCATGGTGGCTAACCTCTGTATTCATGGCTGTCTAAGGCTTATGGGGGCAATGGTTCTATATCCTGGTGTACCCGTGGGTATCTTAATTTCTTATGAGTTTGGACATGTGGTTTTTAACATCTACTTCTCGGATGTAAGAACATACATAGATATATGGCTGTCGGATTTGTTGGCATTGGCTCAACTTCGGGACAGGGCATGGGTGTTTTTAATATTAATGTATATTCTTGTTCATCATCGTGTAGGTAGAATCGGGCGGGTAAGAGGTGTAGGACACAAAGTAAAATGGCGTAGTGTGGACTGTGGATACGAAGGAGGTAAGTGGAAGACGTATGACAATTGTGGAAAAGTAAATGGAAAAAGGTGAACACAATGGCGGATAAAGATACTTAACCTAAGGATTGAATATATAGTTTTTATGGGTGATGAGTCTTCAGAAACTTAGTCTGGCAAGACAAGATATGTTAGGGAATGTTAATATGAATACTTAAACTAAGGATTGAATACATAGATTTATGGGGGCGATGGGTCTTCAGAAACTTAGTCTGGCAAGACAAGAGATGTTAGGGAATGTTAATATTAATACGTAACCTAAGGATTGAATACATCGATGAACGACGACATTATAGTCGTCGTCCTTATAAGGTGATGAAACCTGGTTGATCTGCACGTGGCACAATACGACACAAGGACAGTGCCGCTATGTCGTATCAATACTGGTGGCAGTTAATATTATAGAGACACTTAGTTACTAGAGGAACAATGCAAGGGGGCGACAGAGCATGGGTTACATATATCTATACTCGTCATGGGAAATGATATACGAGGTCTAGGGACAGGCGTGGGTGTTTTAACTTCTAAGATATATAACATCTACTTCTCGGATGTAAGAACATACATAGATATATGGCTGTCTGATTTGTTGGCATTGGCTAAACCTAGGGACAGGGCATGGGTGTTTTTAATATGAATGTATATTCCTGTTCATCATCATTGTATTTAGAAGTGTAGGACACGAGGGGGTAGTGTACGTGAGGTGTGGAAAATGGTCAGTTTAGAAGGGGTAGGTAGGTGCGGCCTGGAGCTGCTTAGCCCTGCGGGCTTGGGCCTGTCTGAATTGGCTGGCTCGGTCAGCTGGTCCTTTCGTTCTGTGGACCTTTCTTTCGGATGTTTCTGTGTGGTGTTCACTCGTGGCTTCTGTGGTGGGCTTCTCCTTCTGGGGCATTTTAATGAATTATACTGGGGCAAAGATATAGCCACTTCATAGAAAGATTAATAAGTGAGTCTCTAATTAGTACTGTAATACAGTAGTACTAATAAAGTGAATCTTGGGTAGCATTTGGTTGGTCTGGTCCTGGTTATCTTGCGTCCATGATGTTGGGGCTAACGACTGGTTCCGCGGCCGTCGAGGGGGTCCATATGTAGGAAGTTCTCAAGACAGATCTCTTGGCGATCGTTGCTGGCTACACGCTTATATATCCCCCAGTAGGAAGGAACACCATTAGAACTTTACTAACCCTTTGCATGCCATCTATTCCCTCACAACCTATTCACATCCCTGTACCAAATGAGCGTCAGTGCGAGGCTAGCCGCCTCGCCAGTGACTAACTTCTATTGCCATACTTCCAGATAAATGTGGCAGAGTTAGCAACCCAGTCTCCACCACATCCAACAAACCATGCAATTAACAACCCAACCAATTAAACCAGATGGTCAAGGCACCTTCGGTTTTGGTATTACGAACACCCACATCTGTCTCATAAACAGAGGGTTATTACAAACACTTGTAATATGGCAATCCCCCAGCCACAGCCGCCGGACGACCATCACAGAGAGAGGGCGCGCACCTACCCCTTTTCACCCACCCGAGGAGGGAGACACCTACCCCTGCGGAGGTATGCCTGACCCCTGTTTTGACTTCCGGGTCATTGCCAGGTAGCACAGGAATTCTTCCTATCAATGAACTAACCATGTATGACAAACACCTTTACTAACCTCTATTAACCCACAATAACCCATTAACCTTTCTTGCATACTCCGATAACCAAATTAGCACCCCAGCTATACCATAGAATGAAGATTGAACAATCTAAGAGAGACGCTCCTATCACAGCTGTCCCAATCCTCCTCGCAAAGTAGATCCAGTCTCTCTCCCCTAAATACTTCCAGTATAGCCAAAATAGTACCTCTTACTAAGGCTCAGTTATATCACATTATGAAGGTTCCATATAGCCATGTGCCACAACAGTAATCACCACCTTACCTAGTTCCCGTATCAATTGAGAGCTCAAATAAGTCCATCAAAACTCGAGATCCCTATGGCCTACAGGGTCCAAAACCGAGCCTATAAACCAAGCTCCAGCCCCCAGTAAAATCAGTTGAAAGATAGACACCAACCAGTGGTTGGTCACCAGAGTTGACCTCCAACTCTATCATTGTTTGTTGCTGAGAATTGAGTTCCAGAGCCGGCAGACTCCGTGGCAGATTTAGATAGAAGGATCTGTCCACGTACAAGAAATCTACGTGCACCTTATAACCTTCACAAACCAGTGGGTATATAAGAGTGTAGCCAGCAACGATCGCCAAGAGATCCGTCTTGAGAACTTCCTACATATGGACCACCTGGACGGCCGCGGAACCAGTCGTTAGCCCCCAACATCACGGACGCAAGATAACCAGGACCAGACCAATAAAATACTAACCAAGATTCACTCTATCAGTACTACAGAGTTACAGTGCTATTTAGAGACTCACTTATTAATATTTCTATGAAGTGGCTATATCTTTGCCCCAGTATAATTCATATCTAACCATTCCATTAGGAAGTGCTAAGCGTATCAGTGTTTATTAATTAACAGGCGATATTAACTCTCGTAATTACCCATATATCCAGATATTATTACATAGAAGTGAAACCCTAGTGGTATCTAATGTTCGCCCACTGATTTGCGTTCTATGTGTTTCTGCTATAAGAATATAAAACTTAGATCAGTACCCCCTGAGGTTACTAGAATTCCCGTGCTCTAAAATACGCGTGTCTAATCTAGTCTGTGAACTACTACTTGTGCACCAGAGCTACCAGTAATAAATTTAACAGTGAATTTGAATCTATAAGTAACATTGATGGTCTCCAGTATATCAACTTGTGAATAAAGCCAGTGATCAGAAGATTAATACCTGAACGTTGGAAGTGGGAGACTAGGCTCCATCCAGATCCACTTAATGCTAGTTGTTCAATTCTATCATTTGTCTAGTACGAGTATTCATACCTTCTTATGTTTCATATTAATCATTATCAAGAAAACTACAGAAGCGTGTACGTCAATAAATGTGATCGTGTGTCTTGTTACCGTGTGTTTATTTTGTGTTCTCTATTCCTCATACCTTGTTTTGTGCATGCAGCCTTCTATACCCAGTCAGTTAGAACTCACATTACCCAAGTTAATCCTGTAGAAAAACAGGGCATAACATTCGTTATCAACAAATTGAAAAATACCCACTTCACAGACAAATGCACCCAAAATCTAAGTCAAAGCGGGGGTCCACGGCGGCAGTCCCCACCTATAATACTAGGTTAGGTTAGGTAAGGTTGTTAGGGTAGGCTAATGTCCTTTCAAAGGGGTATAGGGTAGTAAACACCAGGATAGTCTATACCCGGTCAGAGGTAAGAAGAAGAAGAAGAAGAAGAGTCCTGCAGTAGTCTCCTTGAATGCTACCGTGCATTTTACTCTCTTTGTCATCATTCAAGACTCTTTTCTATAATGAGGCGATATATCTTGACCTTTAATCTCTTTTAACTCAAGAAAGGACTTTAGCAATCGAGCTGCCATATACAGTATATCTGCCATTTGGGAATATTCAACCGGGAAATAATACGGTACCTACTCATACATAATGAAAAAAGAAAAACTTTGTAGTATTAGCCTATGGTTTCCTGTTAGCCTACCTTATAATTACTTTGTCAACTCTTCTGTTCATTATAATTACAGGAAAGCAGAGTAGGGTGGTGGTAATTAATCAAAGTTTTACATAATAATATAGTCATTATATCCTTTGTTCATTATATCAGGAGAACAGGGTGGTAGGCTACCATTAAGTTATCTCTCTCTCTCTCTCATGTTATCAGGAGAACAGGGAGGTACCATGTTCTCAAAGGTGGTGTTGATTTAGTTGTGTCACTCGGTTATTCTCACAAACTTCCTTCATTCCCAGATCACACACTTGACGAAGCTACTGCATGCATGGCCCCAATGAGTGTGTTAGCTGAGAGACAACACGCTCCACATGTCTCATTCATTCCTTCGCTCCTCGCTCACTCACTCTAACTCTCTCTCTCATACACAATCACTCTCACTATGTAGGCCTACATCTCTCTCTCTCTCCCCCTTTGTTCATTATATCGGGGGAATAGGTATGCACTACAGTAAGTTATCAAAGGTGGTGTTGATATAGTTGTGTCACTCGGCTATTCTCGTAAACTTCC
Organism: Paralithodes platypus; assembly: GCA_032716605.1. Taxonomy (NCBI): domain Eukaryota; kingdom Metazoa; phylum Arthropoda; class Malacostraca; order Decapoda; family Lithodidae; genus Paralithodes; species Paralithodes platypus. The sequence continues at coordinate 64,413,918 of CM064482.1, forward strand.
TTCATTCCCAGATCACACACTTGACGAGGTTACTGCAGACGTGTGTGTGTTAGCTGACAGACAACATACTAGACCCCTCTCGCTCTCTCTCTCATGCACTACACACACAAACACATACACTCTCTCTGCATCTCTCCCTTTCACTCTCTCTACTTTTTTCGTAGCTTAATAATCTAGAAAATCGTACATTTACATGAATAGCAAAACAAGGAAACCTCTCCCCACCCACCAATTTTGTCAGTTAAAAACTTTTATGAAGTGTGAATGTCAGAGCACCATGCACATTGAAAAAACAGATGTGGAATTCACAGGAAAGTTAAAGGGTAGAACTAACGGAACTACTAAAAGCAGTGACAGTAAGTCTGTTTTGTGTCTACCTAGCTGTTTGTTTGTCCATATCTACCTACCCCCTTCTCTCTATCTCTCTCGCTCTCTCTTTCTCTCTCTCTCTCTCTCTCTCCTTTGTACTCCATCCTCCTCCTCCTCTCTATCCTCCTCCTCCTCTCTATCCTCCTCCTATGGCGTCCAGGCCATAATAATAAGCCCAAATGGTGGAATAAAGATATTTCAAACTGCCTGCTTGCTAAAAAATTTGCTAATGATAGATTAAAATCCTCACAAAATGACGAAGAACGGGTGAAATTTGTAGAGCTACGACGCAAAGCCAAAAAGTTAATTAAGCAAAGTAAAAAGACCTTAGAGTTACATATTGCGAATCAAAGTAAAACAAACCCGAAAGAATTCTATAGTTATATCAGAAAGAAAAAAGTAGTTACTTCAACTGTTGGACCGTTAGTCGATGAAAATGGAGAATACACCAAAGACGAAGTACAAATGAGTAATGCCCTCAATACCTTCTTTGCATCAGTTTTTACAACAGAAGACCTCAGTGATATCCCTAAACCATCGCCGATTCAGATTGATAATTCAGATGTTCTAAGCAATATCACCGTTACAGAGAGAGAAGTATTGAATTGTTTAGATAAACTCAAGGTAAATAAAACGCCTGGACCTGATACAATCTCGCCTAGAGTTCTGAAGGAAGCTAAGGATGAGCTCTCCAAACCACTGACTTTACTATTCAATAAATCCTTGCAGTCTGGAACTATGCCTGATCAGTGGAAGCTAGCCAACGTAACACCGATATTCAAAAAAGGCAGCAAATCCCTACCCAGTAACTATCGTCCAATTAGCTTAACCTCAGTTGTATGTAAAATGCTAGAAACGGTCTTATGAGACAGACTCGTAAATCACTTAGAGGAAAATAACATACTTAAAGATACTCAACACGGCTTCCGTAAAAAACGTTCCTGTTTAACAAACCTCTTAGACTTCTTCCACGATATCCTCAACCTCTACGATGAGAGTAAAGCTGTAGATATTATATACCTTGATTTTCAAAAGGCCTTTGACAAAGTTCCCCACAAACGTTTACTGCTAAAACTAAAAGCGCATGGAATACAAGACGGTGTGTTGAAATGGATAGAAAATTGGCTCAGTGACAGAAAGCAAAGAGTAGTCATAAACGGTAAGGCATCTAAATGGACCAATGTAAGTAGCGGGGTACCCCAGGGATCGGTACTAGGACCAATTCTCTTTCTAATTTACATCAACGACATAGATGAGGGCCTCACCTGTACAATCTCAAAATTTGCTGACGATACAAAAATTGCAAATAGCGTACTCTCAAAAGAACAAGTTGACGATATGCAACACAATCTAGATAAATTGTCATGTTGGGCCCAAATTTGGCAAATGAGTTTCAATGCGGATAAATGTAAAGTACTACATATCGGATACCTAAATGAGAAAGCAAACTATTCGATGAATGGCACTCAGCTTAAGAATGTAAACAGAGAAACCGATCTGGGAGTAACAATATCGAGTAACCTAAAACCGAGTCAACAATGTTCAGAAGTTGTTAAGAAGGCAAACAAAATAATTGGCTTTATAGGCAGGTCATTTGAGCATAAATCCAAAGAAGTTATCCTAACCCTTTACAATTCCTTAGTCCGCCCTCTTCTGGAATACTGCGTTCAATCCTGGTGCCCTTATTACCAAAAAGATATAAACAAGCTAGAACGAGTTCAAACGTAGAGTTACCAAAATGATACCTAGCCTAAAGAACAAACCATACGAAGAGCGTCTTAGAGAATTAAATCTATTTCCTTTAACCCAGCGCAGATTAAGAGGTGACTTAATTCAAGTGTTCAAAATCATCAAAGGCATCGACAATATGAACTGTAGTAAGTACTTCACTATCGACCAATCTAATTACACGCGGGGAAACGGTTGCAAAATTATTGGTAAATATTTTAACTCACACGAATCTAAGAATTTCTTCTTCAATCGAGTTGTCAACTTGTGGAATGGGCTTCCCCGAGACGTTATAAACTGCATCATCGTTGATTCATTTAAACTCCGCCTAGACAAATATCTCGCATCAAACCCGCGACTGACTGCGTTTGTAAATGAATAACTTTATTTTATCCCCCCCTCAGTTACTAACCCATCTGTCCCCTACTAACTTCCTAATCCTGCCACGGACATTAGTTCCAGGGCAGTAATTCCCTTTCCAATGTTCCCTTACCCACTCTAAACCACTGTTTGGACACTTGATCCTCAGTGTTTTGGAGGACAAGCAACCTAGAAGGGTCACTAGATCTGTTGTTGCTTGATTTACTTTGTACTCTCTCTCTCTCTCTCTCTCTCTCTCTCTCTCTCTCTCTCTCTCTCTCTCTTTCTCTCTCTCTCTCTATGACTAAGGTACAAAATGTTCTTCACATTTCCATCTCGACTTCATTCAACTTAACGAAATTTGGGAAATACTATATACTGTACTTGTTACGCTTTCATTAAAACTTATTCTACAAAGGTGGAACAAAAACAACAACACACTATGCCAGAACAACAACAACAACACACTGTGACAGAACAACAACAACACACTATGACAGAACAACAACACACTATGACAGAACAACAACAACACACTATGATAGCACAACAACAAGAGCACACCATGACAGAACAACAACAACAACCCGTCCATATCTACAACACACTATGACAGAACAACAACAACACACTATGACAGAACAACAACAACAACACACTATGACAGAACAACAACACACTATGACAGAACAACAACAACACACTATGACAAAACAACAACAACACACTATGACAGAACAACAACAACAACACACTATGACAGAACAACAACAACAACACTATGCCATAACAACAACAGCAACACACTATGACAGAACAATGGTCGTCTGCTGAACGATGCAGTCAAGGATTTCCGTTCAAAAAACGGGGTCAACCAGACCCCAGACAGGGTAGTGTAAGTCAAATACGAACTGAAAATTCAGACAATGCACAATCAGTAACATCCAACTCTAATACTCTTAAGGCGTTTTATGTAAATGCTCGTAACATACGCAATAAATTTTCAGATCTAGAGGAAATCGTGTTTACAGAACATTATGATATAATCGGCATTACAGAATCTTGGTTAAATACGGAAGACAGAGACTTTTTAGCCGAATATACGCTTCCTGGTTATACAATGTTTGAGAAAAGTCGGATCAATAGAAATGGAGGAGGAGTTCTGTTTTTTATAAAGGAAAGTCTTAATCCCGTCTTAATGTCAAAACCTCAAATTGCGAATATAGACATATCTTACGTACTATTAAATAATAAACGAGGAACTAAAATAACACTAGCTTTATTATACAGACCCCCATCTCAATTAGTGCAAACTGACAGTGAAATTTATGAACAAATTGCAGAAATAACTAACATACAAGATACCATCATTCTTGGGGATTTCAATTTACCTGTGACTAAATGGGGCGATATTCTTACTTCACACTCTGGACACAACCTCTATGCTAACTTGCAAGAGAGTTCACTTTTTCAATTTGTACAATCTCCGACCCGTGGTAATAATGTGCTTGACCTTGTACTCGCAACAAAAGAAGAATTAATAGAGAATTTGAATGTTGGTGATGAATTCAGTAACAGCGACCATCGTACGATAACTTTCACTTTAAAGTTTACTAGTAACAAATCAAATAGCAGCATTGAGAAAGTCCCTAATTTCAAGAAAGCAAATTTTCATAAACTTAAATCAAAGCTTAAAGAAACTGACTGGAGCTTTCGGACTAACAATAACGACATAAATACATCTTGGGAGTGTTTCACAACCACTTACCTTAAGGCAGTGCAAGACTGCATACCATCGAAAATACGGCGTCCAGGCCATAATGATAAGCCCAAATGGTGGAATAAAGATATTTCAGACTGTCTGCTTGCTAAAAATTTGCTAATGATAGATTAAAATCCTCACAAAATGACGAAGAACGGGTGAAATTTGTAGAGCTACGACGCAAAGCCAAAAAGTTAATTAAGCAAAGTAAAAAGACCCTGGAGTTACATGTTGCGAATCAAAGTAAAACAAACCCGAAAGAATTCTATAGTTATATCAGAAAGAAAAAAGTAGTTACTTCAACTGTTGGACCGTTAGTCGATGAAAATGGAGAATACACCAAAGACGAAGTACAAATGAGTAATGCCCTCAATACCTTCTTTGCATCAGTTTTTACAACCGAAGACCTCAGTGATATCCCTACACCATCGCCGATTCAGATTGATAATTCAGATGTTCTAAGCAATATCACCGTTACAGAGAGAGAAGTATTGAATTGTTTCGATAAACTCAAGGTAAATAAAACGCCTGGACCTGATACAATCTCACCTAGAGTTCTAAAGGAAGCTAAGGATGAGCTCTCCAAACCACTGACATTGCTATTCAATGAATCCTTGCAGTCTGGGACTATGCCTGATCAGTGGAAGCTAGCCAACGTAACACCGATATTAAAAAAGGCAGCAAATCCCTACCCAGTAACTATCGTCCAATTAGCTTAACCTCAATTGTATGTAAAATGCTAGAAACGGTCATAAGAGACAGACTCGTAAATCACTTAGAGGCAAATAACTTACTTAAAGATACTCAACACGGCTTTCGTAAAAAACGTTCCTGTTTAACAAACCTCTTAGACTTCTTCCACAATATCCTCAACCTCTACGATGAGAGTAAAGCTGTAGATATTATATACCTTGATTTTCAAAAGGCCTTTGACAAAGTTCCCCACAAACGTTTACTGCTAAAACTAAAAGCGCATGGAATACAAGACGGTGTGTTGAAATGGATAGAAAATTGGCTCAGCGACAGAAAGCAAAGAGTAGTCATAAACGGTAAGGCATCTAAATGGACCAATGTAAGTAGCGGGGTACCCCAGGGATCGGTACTAGGACCAATTCTCTTTCTAATTTACATCAACGACATAGATGAGGGTCTCACCTGTACAATCTCAAAATTTGCTGACGATACAAAAATTGCAAATAGCGTACTCTCAAAAGAACAAGTTGACGATATGCAACACAATCTAGATAAATTGTCATGTTGGGCTCAAATTTGGCAAATGAGTTTCAATGCGGATAAATGTAAAGTACTACATATCGGATACCTAAATGAGAAAGCAAACTATTCGATGAATGGCACTCAGCTTAAGAATGTAAACAAAGAAACCGATCTGGGAGTAACAATATCGAGTAACCTAAAACCGAGTCAACAATGTTCAGAAGTTGTTAAGAAGGCAAACAAAATAATTGGCTTTATAGGCAGGTCATTTGAGCATAAATCCAAAGAAGTTATCCTAACCCTTTACAATTCCTTAGTCCGCCCTCTTCTGGAATACTGCGTTCAATCCTGGTGCCCTTATTACCAAAAAGATATAAACAAGCTAGAACGAGTTCAACGTAGAGTTACCAAAATGATACCTAGCCTAAAGAACAAACCATACGAAGAGCGTCTTAGAGAATTAAATCTATTTCCTTTAACCCAGCGCAGATTAAGAGGTGACTTAATTCAAGTGTTCAAAATCATCAAAGGCATCGACAATATGAACTGTAGTAAGTACTTCACTATCGACCAATCTAATTACACGCGGGGAAACGGTTGCAAAATTATTGGTAAATATTTTAACTCACACGAATCTAAGAATTTCTTCTTCAATCGAGTTGTCAACTTGTGGAATGGGCTTCCCCGAGACGTTATAGACTGCAGCATCGTTGATTCATTTAAACTCCGCCTAGACAAATATCTCGCATCAAACCCGCGACTGACTGCGTTTGTAAATGAATAACTTTATTTTATCCCCCCTCAGTTACTAACCCATCTGTCCCCTACTAACTTCCTAATCCTGCCACGGACATTAGTTCCAGGGCAGTAATTCCCTTTCCAATGTTCCCTTACCCACTCTAAACCACTGTTTGGACACTTGATCCTCAGTGTTTTGGAGGACAAGCAACCTAGAAGGGTCACTAGATCTGTTGTTGCTTGATTTACTTTGTACTCTCTCTCTCTCTCTCTCTTTCTCTCTCTCTCTCTCTTTCTCTCTCTCTCTCTATGACTAAGGTACAAAATGTTCTTCACATTTCCATCTCGACTTCATTCAACTTAACGAAATTTGGGAAATACTATATACTGTACTTGTTACGCTTTCATTAAAACTTATTCTACAAAGGTGGAACAAAAACAACAACACACTATGCCAGAACAACAACAATAACACACTGTGACAGAACAACAACAACAACAACAACACACTATGACAGAACAACAACACACTATGACAGAACAACAACAACACACTTTGATAGCACAACAACAAGAGCACACCATGACAGAACAACAACAACAACCCGTCCATATCTACAACACACTATGACAGAACAACAACAACACACTATGACAGAACAACAACAACAACACACTATGACAGAACAACAACACACTATGACAGAACAACAACAACAACACACTATGACAAAACAACAACAACACACTATGACAGAACAACAACAACAACACACTATGACAGAACAACAACAACAACACTATGCCATAACAACAACAGCAACACACTATGACAGAACAATGGTCGTCTGCTGAACGATGCAGTCAAGGATTTCCGTTCAAAAAACGGGGTCAACCAGACCCCAGACAGGGTAGTGTAAGTCAAATACGAACTGAAAATTCAGACAATGCACAATCAGTAACATCCAACTCTAATACTCTTAAGGCGTTTTATGTAAATGCTCGTAACATACGCAATACATTTTCAGATCTAGAGGAAATCGTGTTTACAGAACATTATGATATAATCGGCATTACAGAATCTTGGTTAAATACGGAAGACAGAGACTTTTTAGCCGAATATACGCTTCCTGGTTATACAATGTTTGAGAAAAGTCGGATCAATAGAAATGGAGGAGGAGTTCTGTTTTTTATAAAGGAAAGTCTTAATCCCGTCTTAATGTCAAAACCTCAAATTGCGAATATAGACATATCTTACGTACTATTAAATAATAAACGAGGAACTAAAATAACACTAGCTTTATTATACAGACCCCCATCTCAATTAGTGCAAACTGACAGTGAAATTTATGAACAAATTGCAGAAATAACTAACATACAAGATACCATCATTCTTGGGGATTTCAATTTACCTGTGACTAAATGGGGCGATATTCTTACTTCACACTCTGGACACAACCTCTATGCTAACTTGCAAGAGAGTTCACTTTTTCAATTTGTACAATCTCCGACCCGACCCGTGGTAATAATGTGCTTGACCTTGTACTCGCAACAAAAGAAGAATTAATAGAGAATTTGAATGTTGGTGATGAATTCAGTAACAGCGACCATCGTACGATAACTTTCACTTTAAAGTTTACTAGTAACAAATCAAATAGCAGCATTGAGAAAGTCCCTAATTTCAAGAAAGCAAATTTTCATAAACTTAAATCAAAGCTTAAAGAAACTGACTGGAGCTTTCGGACTAACAATAACGACATAAATACATCTTGGGAGTGTTTCACAACCACTTACCTTAAGGCAGTGCAAGACTGCATACCATCGAAAATACGGCGTCCAGGCCATAATGATAAGCCCAAATGGTGGAATAAAGATATTTCAGACTGTCTGCTTGCTAAAAATTTGCTAATGATAGATTAAAATCCTCACAAAATGACGAAGAACGGGTGAAATTTGTAGAGCTACGACGCAAAGCCAAAAAGTTAATTAAGCAAAGTAAAAAGACCCTGGAGTTACATGTTGCGAATCAAAGTAAAACAAACCCGAAAGAATTCTATAGTTATATCAGAAAGAAAAAAGTAGTTACTTCAACTGTTGGACCGTTAGTCGATGAAAATGGAGAATACACCAAAGACGAAGTACAAATGAGTAATGCCCTCAATACCTTCTTTGCATCAGTTTTTACAACCGAAGACCTCAGTGATATCCCTACACCATCGCCGATTCAGATTGATAATTCAGATGTTCTAAGCAATATCACCATTACAGAGAGAGAAGTATTGAATTGTTTCGATAAACTCAAGGTAAATAAAACGCCTGGACCTGATACAATCTCACCTAGAGTTCTAAAGGAAGCTAAGGATGAGCTCTCCAAACCACTGACATTGCTATTCAATGAATCCTTGCAGTCTGGGACTATGCCTGATCAGTGGAAGCTAGCCAACGTAACACCGATATTAAAAAAGGCAGCAAATCCCTACCCAGTAACTATCGTCCAATTAGCTTAACCTCAATTGTATGTAAAATGCTAGAAACGGTCATAAGAGACAGACTCGTAAATCACTTAGAGGCAAATAACTTACTTAAAGATACTCAACACGGCTTTCGTAAAAAACGTTCCTGTTTAACAAACCTCTTAGACTTCTTCCACAATATCCTCAACCTCTACGATGAGAGTAAAGCTGTAGATATTATATACCTTGATTTTCAAAAGGCCTTTGACAAAGTTCCCCACAAACGTTTACTGCTAAAACTAAAAGCGCATGGAATACAAGACGGTGTGTTGAAATGGATAGAAAATTGGCTCAGCGACAGAAAGCAAAGAGTAGTCATAAACGGTAAGGCATCTAAATGGACCAATGTAAGTAGCGGGGTACCCCAGGGATCGGTACTAGGACCAATTCTATTTCTAATTTACATCAACGACATAGATGAGGGTCTCACCTGTACAATCTCAAAATTTGCTGACGATACAAAAATTGCAAATAGCGTACTCTCAAAAGAACAAGTTGACGATATGCAACACAATCTAGATAAATTGTCATGTTGGGCTCAAATTTGGCAAATAAGTTTCAATGCGGATAAATGTAAAGTACTACATATCGGATACCTAAATGAGAAAGCAAACTATTCGATGAATGGCACTCAGCTTAAGAATGTAAACAAAGAAACCGATCTGGGAGTAACAATATCGAGTAACCTAAAACCGAGTCAACAATGTTCAGAAGTTGTTAAGAAGGCAAACAAAATAATTGGCTTTATAGGCAGGTCATTTGAGCATAAATCCAAAGAAGTTATCCTAACCCTTTACAATTCCTTAGTCCGCCCTCTTCTGGAATACTGCGTTCAATCCTGGTGCCCTTATTACCAAAAAGATATAAACAAGCTAGAACGAGTTCAACGTAGAGTTACCAAAATGATACCTAGCCTAAAGAACAAACCATACGAAGAGCGTCTTAGAGAATTAAATCTATTTCCTTTAACCCAGCGCAGATTAAGAGGTGACTTAATTCAAGTGTTCAAAATCATCAAAGGCATCGACAATATGAACTGTAGTAAGTACTTCACTATCGACCAATCTAATTACACGCGGGGAAACGGTTGCAAAATTATTGGTAAATATTTTAACTCACACGAATCTAAGAATTTCTTCTTCAATCGAGTTGTCAACTTGTGGAATGGGCTTCCCCGAGACGTTATAGACTGCAGCATCGTTGATTCATTTAAACTCCGCCTAGACAAATATCTCGCATCAAACCCGCGACTGACTGCGTTTGTAAATGAATAACTTTATTTTATCCCCCCTCAGTTACTAACCCATCTGTCCCCTACTAACTTCCTAAATCCTGCCACGGACATTAGTTCTAGGGCAGTAGTTCCCTTTCCAATGTTCCCTTACCCACTCTAAACCACTGTTTGGACACTTGATCCTCAGTGTTTTGGAGGACAAGCAGCCTAGAAGGGTCACTAGATCTGTTGTTGCTTGATTTCCTTTGTACTCCTTTGTACTCCTTTGAACAACAACAACACACTATGCCAGAACAACAACAACCACACACTATGACAGAACAACAGCAAAACACTAAGACAGAACAACAAAAACAACAACAACACACTATGACAGACCAACAACAATACACTATCACAGAACAACACACTATGACAAAATATAATCAATAACAGCACATCATCACAGAACAACAAAAACACACCATGACATATAACAATAGCAAAAATACACTGTGACAAAACAACAACACACTATGACAGAGCAAAAACAACACGATATGTCAAACAACAACAACAACTTTATCTATCTCTCTATCTATTGCCATGCGTCATGATCCCTGAAGGAGTGACCACGTATGAATCGCCTCCATGCACCTCTGTCCCCTGTCAGTTAGCGCCCCCTCCTCCCATCTTGTCATGCTCTCGCTCCCCATACGTTCCACATCATGACAAAACAACAACACACTATGACAAAACAACAACATTCTATGACAAAACAACAACACAATATGACAAAGCAACAGCACTAACAACACACTATGACAAAACAACAACATGCTATGACAAAACAAAAACAATAACAACACACTTGACAAAACAACAGCAATACAATATGAAAAAACAACACCACAATGACAAAACAACGACACACTGTGACAAAGCAACTACACTAACAACACACTATGTCAAAACAACAACAACAACACACTATGACAGAACAACGACACACTATGACAAAGTGACAACAATAACAACACACTATGACAGAACAACAACAACAAAATAGGACATACAAATAACCTCGCTTAACGTTTAGCTATCAGAATACGACTACGTTTGGCACCGGTACCCTTTTTCATTAATATAACACTTAATTTATTGAGAGTGTACTAGTTCCAAATTTTTTATCCAGACCAAATTGTCTTTCATTAATTACGATATGAACAATATGAGTAATTTTCAGGTCACTTAAGGAGAGGTATTAGGCTTTCTGGAATCCCTTCTCCCGCATGATTAGCCTCATTACTTAGGAGATTTTAAAGTGTTCACCCCATTAATTTCGTTCTCATTCTTTCTCAATATTAGGACCTTTCGTGCCATTTAGGTGTCTATTTTTTCCTGGCAAGCGATAGTGAGCCTGTAATCTAATAGGAACCGGCCTTCGGCTGGGATATTTTTCTACCGAAAAATGTACAAATATATATTATCTTGGGGGTATTATTTGTATAGTTTGATAGATGCCTAAGGAACAAAAATGTATACCAATATAAATTTGAAATGAAGAATAGCATAACGTCCCCTTAAGGCAGCATAATAATAGTTGATGTTAAATGCTTGTGTCTCCATAATGGGGCCATAAAGACACTATAAAGACCTGCTTTTTGTTATTTCTGTCCTTTTCTCTCTTTCTTTGGCTTGTATCCATTCGGCCCCATTCAGCCAACTATTTTAAGACGTTTATCCCCATCTAGGTGTCGATTTCTTCCTGGCGAGCGATAGCGAGCCAGCATTATATGAAGAAATCCGACTTCGCCGGAGAAATTTGTCTATCGAAAAATTTACAAATTTAGCCTGCTGTCAAACAAAAAATAAAAAATATGCTGGCTCGCTACCGCTCACCAGTAAAAAATTGACACCTGGATGGGGATAAACGTCTTAAAACAGTAGGCTGAATGGGGCCAAATGGATACCAGCCAGAGAAAGATAGAAAAGGACAGAACAAAAACAGGTCACCCCCCATAATGTACCAATATATACATACAGTATGTTGTAGAATATATACATATAGTATGTTGTAGAATATATACATACAGTATGTTGTAGAATATATACAGTGTTGTAGAATATATACATACAGTATGTTGTAGAATATATACATACAGTATGTTGTAGATATATACATACAGTATGTTGTAGAATATATACATACAGTATGTTGTAGAATATATACATACAGTATGTTGTAGAATATATACATACAGTATGTTGTAGAATATATACATACAGTATGTTGTAGAATATATACATACAGTATGTTGTAGAATATATACATACAGTATGTTGTAGAATATATACATACAGTATGTTGTAGAATATATACATACAGTATGTTGTAGAATATATACATACAGTATGTTGTAGAATATATCACATTTGCCTTTGTAGTTGCCTCGCTCCATGAACAGTGACACATTGGTTACATAATTTGTATTTTCCTCCATGAATGATTAGTAAGTTCAGTACACCATGACGTATTTATTAAGGGGAGATTTCCACTTGAGGGATTTTTTTCTTGACCCCTTTCTCCCTCATGGTTAGCCCTATTGCTTTTGATATTATAAGACGTTCGCCCCATTAGTTTGGCGATTTTAAGAACTTTCGCCCCATTTCTGCCAATTTTAAGACTTTGTGCCATTTAGGTGTCATCTTTTTCCTGGCGAACGATAGCGAGCCTGTAATTTAAGAGGAACCGGCCTTCGGCCGGGAAATTTTCTAACGAAAAATTTACAAATTTATCTTGAAAGGGGGTCTAGGGGCTGTAATGTTAAGCTTGATGGAAGTCTAGCGAACTAACTAAAAATCTCCCCTTTTTTGTCCCAGTCTTTGTCTCAGTTTTGGTTTGACTTTGTTTGCAAGTTTTACATTTTAATTCATTGCTGATTATTATTAGAGGAATGTATTATTAGAGGAATGTATTATTAGAGGAATGTATTATTAGAGGAATGTATTATTCAACCCTTTCAGTACCGGGGCCGTCCTTTTAACTTTATTCTGGCTACTATTAGACGATTGTATTCAGTTTCAAAAGGGCCTCCAGCAAATTAACAGGCTTCGGACTATCTCACTTAACCCTTTTTTAACTACCACGATCCTTCTTGAACTGCACAACATCCTCTGATTATAGCTAGAAGAACATTCAAAAGACGTCGCCGGTACAGAAGGGGTCAAGACAATATCTGTGGGCGTGAAAGGGTTACTCGAGATCAACTTTACCCCTGTGATTGATAGAGGTCCTTTTTAAACTGAATATAATTGTCTAGTGTCAGCAAGAATACAATTGGAAAGAAGCCATGGTACTGAAAAGGTTAAGGATTTCCAGGTCAGTATTCAGATACGTGGCATTTCACACTCAATCTCGTCTTTAAAACTAGCGACTCAATTCCTTCCCTTCGATCACTTCACTCTAAACCCCCAACACATTTTATCCTGAACTCCCTTTACGAATAATGCATTTTTTATATCCTCGGCTTAAGGGGAGGTTTTTAGTTTGGTCCCTAGACATCCTTCAAGCTTAAGATTACACCCCCTTGAGGCCCTTTCAAGATAAATTTGTACATTTTTCGGCAGAAAAATGTCCCGGCTGAAAGCCGGTTCCTCTTAAATTACAGGCTCGCTATCGCTCGCCAGGATAAAATCGACACCTAAATGGCACGAAAGATCTTAAAATTGACAGAAATTGGTTGAAAGTTCTTAAAATCGTCAACATAATGGGGCAAACGTCTTAAAATCTCAAAAGCAATGGGGCTAAACACGAGGGAGAACGGGGTCAAGCAAAAAATCCCTCAAGTGGAGACCTCCCCTTAACTTATGCCAAAAATGACGCACGGCTTTTTCTAATATTATTATTATTTTGTTTTGTATAACGCCTGCCTTTAAACCCATCCGTGCAATCTGTTCCAGTCCCTTAACCACTTCTGTACCGGCGACGTCTTTTCATTCTATTCTGGCTACTGCTAATCGATTTCACTCAGCTTAGGAAGGATCTCTAGCAATTATTATTATGTTCCTTCCAACAACCAACCATACTCCTAAAATCGATTAATGAAATTTACAAACACATGTGGCAGTCCGTGGACTCGAACCCAGATTATAAGGCTTCAAACTATCTCAATCAACTCTTCTAATGACGACAGATCCTTCCTATGCTGCATAAAATCGTCCAAATATAGCTAGAATTAGATACAACAGACGTCGCCGGTACAGAAGGGGTTAAATTAGACCTCCTCCCACTCACAGGAACGAACTGCACCTATTCCATAACCAAATCATCTGCACCTCGCTATATTCTTCCAACTCACTCCGTTTAAGGGGGGTCACCGTTTTTTGTTTTATCTTTCTCTCCTTTTCTCTCTTTCCCTGGCTTGTATCCATTCGGCCCCATTCAGTCAACTGTTTTAAGACGTTTATCCCCATTCAGGTGTCGATTTCTTCCTGGTGAGCGATAGCGAGCCAGCATTGTATGGAGAAATCCGGCTTCGCCGGAGACATTTTTCTATCGAAAAATGTACAAATTTAGCTTGCTGTAAAAACAAAAATATATATATGCTGGCTCGCTACCGCTCGCCAGGAAAATATTGATACCTGGATGGGGATAAATGTCTTAAAATAGTAGGTTGAAAAGGGGCCGAATGGATACAAGCCAAAGAGAGAGGAAGAGAAAAAAGCGAGGTGGGCTCTCTTAACCATATTTGGTCGGAGGGGGGTCTCTTTTGATATGCCCTGTTTCACTGTATTATTTTAGATATTATAAGATGCTTCACCTCCCAGTTTAGCGATAATAAGACGCTTCACCCCATTCAGTTGTCGATATTTTCTGGGCGAGCTATATCGAGCCTCTAACTTAGACGAAATCTGCCTTCGGATGGAACATTTTTCTATCGATAAAAATACAGTTTTAACTTGAAGGGGGTCTGGGTCGATTTTTTTTAGTTTGAGGGAAGTCTGGTGAGGCGTTCTTGGTAGCCTAGGGGATGAACTACAGTATAATAGCTTGGTCGAAAATGGCAACATTATCAGTGAATTTGAATATGTTACTGAAAAAATGTACTGGTAATTCACACTTCTCAGCTTGTTCTTCCTCTGTCCAATTACTCTTCTCTCCTACTTTACTCCAGCCATCTGGTCTGGTCTGGGTAATTTTAGGATTATTAGTATCCACATTATTAAACACTCTGCTATTAAAGTATACTAAACTACACTAAGCTACACGTATCGTATATCATTATTTGTTTTCGTATGATGCTCTTATGTCTTATGAACACTCTGCTATGAAAGTATAATCAATAACTAAAATAACAGCTTCTATTATAAACAATTACACGTATGCAAAATGTTACCCACTTATGACCTGTATGGAGTTGAACAAGAAGACAGAATTACACTATAAACATGAATTACACTATAAACATGAATTACACTATAAACATGAATTACAATATAAACATGAATTACACTATAAACATGAATTACACTATAAACATTACTATAAACATGAATTACAATATAAACATGAATTACACTATACACATGAATTACACTATAAACATGAATTACAATATAAACATGAATTACAATATAAACATGAATTACACTATAAACATGAATTACACTATAAACATGAATTACACTATAAACATGAATTACACTATAAACATGAATTACACTATAAACATGAATTACACTATAAACATGAATGGTCACGAAGAGGATAATATAAGTGTCCGCAGTAATCTTCCCATTCCGTGATACATGGTAATAAACCAATGCTAACCATGGTAAACCATGGTAATAAACCAATCTTAAGGGGAGATTTCCACTTGAGGGATTTTTTTCTGGGCCCCTTTCTCCCTCATGTTTAGCCCCATTGATTTTGAGATTTTAAGACGTTCGCCCCATTAGTTTGACGATTTTAAGACATTTCGCCCCATTTATGTCACTTTTAAGATTTGTCGTGCCATTTAGGTGTCGATTTTTTCCTGGCGAGCGATAGCGAGCCTGTAATTTAACAGGAACCGGCCTTCGGCCGGGACATTTTTCTACCGAAAAATGTACAAATTTATCTTGAAAGGGGGTCAAGGGGGTATAATTTCAAGCTTGATGGAGGTCTAGGGAACAAACTAAATACCTCCCCTTAAGCAAGGGTAGAAAGGTAAATAAAAACCAAGTTACTCGAAGATTTACATATTTCTCTTATACCCTATTTAGACCCTTGATTTTACAGAGTATTAATGCTTAAACAATCCAATATCAATACAATACAAATAACAACGGGGCCATTCGTAGTCAAATGGAGCATTATTTCCATAGTTCTCACAAATAAAAATGATAGGAATTATTATCACAAAATTCCCATCTGACTAACAGCTCGAGAACAGTCTAGCAAAACTTCTCATATTCGGAGTAACCAGCAATTATGCAAAATTAGTAAATTACAAAGTTAAAAAACAAGTTAGTTCGGATGAATATTTACCGCTCTAGCAATTTTGCAATCAAATTAGAAGCTGTAACAAGTCAAACAAAGCGACCCTGTTCTACTAAAGGGGGGTCACCGACTTTTTTATATTTCTCTCCTTTTCTCTCTTTCCCTGGCTTGTATCCATTAGGCCCCATTCAGCCAACTGTTTTAAGACGTTTATCCCCATCCAGGTGTCGATTTCTTCCTGGCGAGCGATACCGAGCCAGCATTGTGTGGACAAATTCGGCTTCGCCGGAGACATTTTTTCTATCGAAAAATGTACAACTTTACCTTACTGTCAACACAAATATATATATATATATGCTGGCTCGCTACCGCTCGCCAGGAAAATATTGTTACCTGGATGGGGGTAAACGTCTTAAAACAGTATGCTGAATGGGGCCGAATGGATACAAGCCAAAGAGAGAGGGAGAGGAAGAAGAAAAAAAAGGCAAGGTGGGCTCTGCTAAAAATACGGGTACGAGAAAAATAATGAAATTGTCTATAATGAAATACTCACTTAACCCCTTCAGCACCATGACGTAGTTTCCATAATATTATGGTTAGCCTATTAGACGATTTTCAATACCTTATAATCTATCTCTAGGACGTAAAGGGGGAAATATCATCTTAATACACCCTCTGAATGGAATAGGTTCTTCTTAAGGAGAGACTCCAGAAATATTCATATCTCAGCTTCTATAAGAGACTCATTGCTGGCCTTTTGCCATATATATGTAAATGGTATAACACGGACTCGCTGAAATTTTCATCGTTCTATGTTCAGGCGTGCGTGCGTGAGCGCATTTTTAGTTTGTTTTTACTAAATGTTTGAATTCTCAAAATCGACTTTGCAAAAAAAAATATATATTGTGTATAGAGGAATGACTATATATCAGGCAGGGGAAGTGGTGGTGGACAGGAGTGAATGGAGAATGCTTGTGAATAGTTGAGTGAACACGTGGTCATTTGGAGCAAGGGGTCGGGCGCAAGTTCGACTAGATAATAGTCCATCAGGCGCCTGGCCCGGGGGGACGATTAATATGAAGGGTGTGCCTGGAAGTGTGGTGGGAGGGCTTGTGGCTTTGGCTCCGCTGCATGTCTGCCTGCCGAGATCGGAACCTCTCCGGGTGGTCAGGGGCCGGGGGAGTGCTGGAGCGACCTTGGTAACCCTGGTCTCTGGGTCTTCTCCTGGGTGACCTGGATGTGTGTGAGTTTGTGTTTTTTATCTGTGTTTATTTTTTGTTTTATGTTGTTTTTGTGTTTTCCCTGTTCTTGCTCTGTCTTTAGTCGGCTACCCCCAAAATGGGGATTGGGCCTGAGCATATAGATAGAATGAGGTACCTTATATAGATTGTCTATAACACCTCGGAAGCTTATTGCCAATTTGATACGTGATCATGTTGAAAACCGCAGGTAAATATCAATATAAATAATTGGGCCAATTTCCTATCCTAAATATATAATTTGAGTATGGAAAATATTTCCAAAACTCAATAAAATTCCGAGAGACTTGTTATGTATGCTTGTTCTAATTATGTGGAGAAAATAGAGACAATCGGACAGTAATAGGTTCCTAAATAGTCACAGAAGGTGAATAAACATAATTATTCATAAAGAGAGATGAACTTTACTCGTAACTTAAAATTGTTCCAGTCAGAGTCTGCGCGAGATTTTTCCTTCAGTTACCCCTCTTATAGGTCCGTCATGGTCGGTGCCACCCCTTGCAAAGAAAACTCAATTATTTGGGAGAATAAAGTATTTTGTATTAATATTTAGAAGTTTTTTTTTACCAAAATCCATGATTTTGGGGCCCCCCCCAAGGGGGCCCTAGGGATATCATATGGGTGTTTATGCCCTCATACGATAACTTCTATTGCTTACGGCAGCCCTTTAGACTACAGACAACATTTTTTTTTTGGGTGGCTGAAAAAAAAAAAAGGTTTTTCGGGGGTAGAGGTCGACCCCCGGCCGGGGGGGGGGGGGGGGTATGGATGCGATATGTTTTTTTGTTCCTTCCTATGCTATTCTCCTATGTTGAAAGAAGCATTATAGAACAAAAACAGAAACATTAGAAATTTAAGCTGAGATAGGAAAAAATCCTGGAGACTCCACTGCATACATTGGTTTAATTATAGCCAGAATATACTATAAAAGCGTCGTTGTGCTGAGGGGGTTAAATGTATGTTTGTATTAAGGGGAGATTTCCACTCGAGGATATTTTTTCTTTACTCCTTTCTCCCTCATGTTTAGCCCCATTGCTTGTAATATTTTAAGACGTTTGCCCCATTAGTTTGGCGATTTTAAGAACTTTCGCCCCATTTATGTAACTTTTAAGACCTTTCGTGCCATTTAGGTGTAGACGTTTTCCAGGCGAGCGATAGCGAGCCTGTAATTTAAAAGGAATCGGCCTTCGGCCGGGACATTTTTCTACCGAAAAATGTACAAATTTATCTAGAAAGGGGGTCAAGGGGTGTAATTTCAAGCTTGATGGAAGTCTAGGAAACACACTAAAAACCTCCCCTTAACCCGTTCGGTACCTGTTCCTTCCTTTTAACTTTATTAGGTCTTCTATTAGGCGATATTATTCAGTTTCATAAAGGCTTCCAGAATTAACAGGCTTCGAACTATCTCAATTAACCCCTTCTGTACCGGAGAGTCTTTTTAACTGTATTCTGGCAGCTATCAGACGGATTCATTCAGCCTAGGAAGGATGTCTACCATTTAAAAGGCTATCTCAATGAATTATTTGAGCTAGCATAAATCCTTCCTAAGCTTTTAACATTGTCTGAATATAGCTAGAATAAACTTCAAAATACGTCGCCGGTAGAGAAGGGGTTAACCCTTTTTTCTACCACAACTCTTTCTTAAGGGGAGATTTCCACTTGAGGGATTTTTTTCTTGACCCCTTTCTCCCTCATGGTTAGCCCCATTGCTTTTGATATTATAAGACGTTCGCCCCATTAGTTTGTCGATTTTAAGAACTTTCGCCCCATTTCTGTAAATTTTAAGACTTTCCGTGCCATTTAGGTGTCGATTTTTTCCTGGCGAGCGACAGCGAGCCTGTAATTTAAGAGGAATCGGCCTTCGGCCGGGACATTTTTCTACCGAAAAATGTACAAATTTATCTTGAAAGGGGGTCTAGGGGCTGTAATGTTAAGCTTGATGGAAGTCTAGCGAACTAACTAAAAACCTCCCCTTAAAATGTCTTCGTAGCGCAATGGATAAATGCACTGAATTTCGGTGTGAGCATCCTAGGTTCGAATCCCTGGACTGTCACATGTATTTGTTGATTTCATTAATTGAGTTTAGGAGTAAAGTCGGTTGGTGGAGGTAACCTAATAATTAAACTTCACAAAATCGTCTACAGCTACAGCTAGAATGAAATAAAAGACACGTCGCCGGTACAGAAGGGGTTAACAAACTCATCTAATATAAGGCTCGACAATTATGTAGTTATTAATATGCCCAATGATATTAAATACCTTTTTATACATTTGTGTACAGTGTAGCAATATTGAAATCAAATTGAGGGGGGATGGCCGTATTTATTTGCGCATTTATATATATCTATGTATTATGTTTTTAGTGTCTTCCCTAGACCTCCATCAAGCTTAAAAAAACACCCGCCCAAGACCCTCCTTCAAGATAAATATGTACATTTTTCGATAGAAAAATGTCCCAACCGAAAGCCGGTACCTTTTATATTATAGGCTCGCTATCGCTCGCCACGAAAAAATCGACATCTAAATGACTCGAAAAGTCTTACTAATATTTCCAAAGAAATGGGGCGAAAGGTCATACAATCACCAAACTAATGGACCGAACGTCTTATAATCTGAAAACTAATGGGGCTAAACATGAGGAAGAAGGGGGACCAGAAAAACGACCCATCTCCCCTAAAGGCTCTAACATTTAAAATACAGCAACCCTGATGCTTTCCACCGTGTCAATGGCCTTTGTGTCACTATTCTATAATTAATTGGTCTGTTGAAATGGAACGGAGTGCTTATTAACTCGGATGAACGACTACCAACCTTTAACCATCGAGCGAAAATAGAGTTCCAAATTCCTATTTTATTAAACATTACGCCCAGAATGTCTCTCTATTAGGTTCGAAAATCGTTAAATGATAGCTATAACAAAATTGTCCATATTCATAATCATAATCAAAAGATTACTTTCTAACTTAACCCCTAGAGTACATATGATACTATTTCTAACTTAACCCCTAGAGTACATATGATACTATTTCTAACTTAACCCCTAGAGTACATATGATACTATTTCTAACTTAACCCCTAGAGTACATATGATACTATTTCTAACTTAACCCCTAGAGTACATATGATACTATTTCTAACTTAACCCCTAGAGTACATATGATACTATTTCTAACTTAACCCCTAGAGTACATATGATACTATTTCTAACTTAACCCCTAGAGTACATATGATACTATTTCTAACTTAACCCCTAGAGTACATATGATACTATTTCTAACTTAACCCCTAGAGTACATATGATACTATTTCTAACTTAACCCCTAGAGTACATATGATACTATTTCTAACTTAACCCCTAGAGTACATATGATACTATTTCTAACTTAACCCCTAGAGTACATATGATACTATTTCTAACTTAACCCCTAGAGTACATATGATACTATTTCTAACTTAACCCCTAGAGTACATATGATACTATTTCTAACTTAACCCCTAGAGTACATATGATACTATTTCTAACTTAACCCCTAGAGTACATATGATACTATTTCTAACTTAACCCCTAGAGTACATATGATACTATTTCTAACTTAACCCCTAGAGTACATATGATACTATTTCTAACTTAACCCCTAGAGTACATATGATACTATTTCTAACTTAACCCCTAGAGTACATATGATACTATTTCTAACTTAACCCCTAGAGTACATATGATACTATTTCACGTTTTATTTCGTTTACCTTTAGATTTCATGCTGCTTAGAAAGGATCTGTTGAAATCAATGGGTGAAATATTTTCTGATTTAACCCTCTTACTCCCTCAAGATGTTCCTAAGCTGAATAAAAACGTCTAATGTTAGCCTCAATATAGCGTAAAAAGCGCCATAGTATTGCATGGAGAAATATATTCTAACACAATTGGTTGGGTTGACACTGGTTGAGTTGTCTGGTCATGATCAAATACATGTACAGTCTCATAAATTATGGGCATGAAAAGGGTATATAAAGTGTCCATAATAACCTACCTATATAAAGGTATATTGGTAGTAATTAACCCATCTTATACTAGTTAGAAAGGTATATTACTATCAATATTCCCAATGGTCTTATATACTTTTTTTTTTATATCCTGTCTATACTCTACAGTAGATATCTTACAGTGTACACAGTAAACAAAATATATAGGTATAGAGAGAGTATATATAATGTCCATAATAATCTATTTAAATGTATATTGGTGATAATAAATCCATGTAATACAAGGATAGAAAGGTAAATCACTATGCATATGCCCAACAAATATACATACCTTTTGAATACCCTTTTCTACCCTTGATTTCTTATGGTGTACACCGGGGATCTAAATTCGACTCAAGTATATATTGTTTTTAGCTTTAACAGTAAAAGTATTGTTAAAGTGCACGAACAATACTAAAATAGTTAACTTTGTCATGTGCATCAAATATTTAAAATGTTTTAGAACTGTAAAATAAATTGAAGTGGAAAGATATATTTCATGACTCTAGTCCTCGACTACACGAAACATTAATTATATCTCTAATGATGAGTAATTCTTCGCCTGGGAAACTGCGCTGCAGATAAATGAACGGGGAAGGGACGAATATAAAAATGTGGTCATTAATGGAAAATGCAAGTGCAGACAAGAGAAAAAGAAGATAAATAAAATATAAAGAATACAAATATGCTTCTTAGTAATAATGTTCAAGCGGAGGTATGTTGACGAGCTGACACAAGTTGCTACACATTAACAAGCAGTACAGGTAGTGAGTTAATTATGACTATACATCAAACGTACGGCGTTCTGAATGAAATTATATAAAAAATTGTAGAATGTTTATCCACGATTACAAAAACTATTCACTGGATAGTTATCAAAATATTATTTACTGCGATATAATACAAAGACCTTATACTATATTAATTCGTTAATTACTCATAGATTAAATGCCTTCTAAAAGAGGAGTTAACATCCCCGCGCCTACATCTTGAAAGAACGTCACATGTTTTCCTTCCACCCAAAGCAGCAAGAAGTTTATTACATACATCGTAATACTACGAAATTTTATATAGGTTATAAAATGAAACCAAGCGAAACAGCCACTCTTACTTCAGACGGTCTCCTTGAAGGCTGACAACCATTCAATCCAATTAAAAAACATATTGTCACAATTGCATAATAGAAAAAATAGCATTCATCATTACCACATATTTACATTGCGACACTGAGGATTTGATGACATGTGGCAGTGTCCATCAGGCTAAAAGCGGAAGTCGCCATTTCGATATATATGTCGCCTCCTAGATATTGAATTCACCACTTCGATATGAAAGTCTCCTCCTAGATATACAAGTTGCTACTTCGATATGAAAGTCTCCTCCTAGATATACAAGTTGCTACTTCGATATGAAAGTCTCCTCCTAGATATACAAGTTGCTACTTCGATATGAAAGTCACCACCTAGATATACAAGTCGCCTAGCTACTAGCTTTAGAGGTCGCCTCATAGATATAGAAGTCGCCACCCTGATATGAAAGTCGCCACCTAGATATAGAAATCGCCACCTTGATATGAAAGTTGCTTCATAGATATAGAAGTCGACACCTAGATATGAAACTCGCCACCTAGATATGAAAGTCACCACCAAGATATGAATGTCACAACCAAGATACTAAAATGGGGAGATCAATTGATTCAGATAGCGATATAGAGTGCCTCCAAAGGGATCTAGATACCTTACATGAATGGTCAGTAAATTGGCAGATGAAGTTTAACATTGACAAATGCAAGGTATTAAAGATAGGGAAGATGCAAACAAATGTTAAATATAAACTAGCTAATTTAGAATTAGAAAATTCAGACTGCGAGAAAGATCTAGGTGTGTTTGTTAGCAATGATTTGAAGCCTAGAAAACAGTGTATAGGCGTTCGTAATAAGGCAAACAGGATTCTCGGGTTCATCTCTAGGAGTGTGAGTAACAGAACTGCTGATGTTATCTTAAAACTTTACTTGTCATTAGTGAGACCCCATATGGATTATGCTGTCCAATTTTGGTGTCCTTATTACAGAATGGACATAGATTCATTGGAGAGAGTACAGCGTAGAATGACAAAAATGATCCATAATATTAGAAATCTTCCGTATGAAGAAAGGTTGAAGAAATTAGGTTTACATTCGTTAGAGAGACGCAGAGTTAGAGGGGATATGATAGAGGTGTTCAAGTGGGTAAGTGGGATTAACAAAGGGGACATGACAAATGTACTAAAGCTCAGTGATAGCGAAAGAACTCGTACCAATGGTTTCAAATTAGATAAATTTCGTTTCAGAAAAGATATAGGCAAATATTGGTTTGGTAACAGAGTTGTAGATGGGTGGAATGGACTACCAAGTGCTATAGTGGGATCTAAAACTGTAGGGAGCTTTAAGATAAAATTGGATAAGCATATGGACGAGAAGGGTTGGGTGTGAAGGGGGATCAGCCGGGTTGGGCCAATCAGCGCTCTGCAGACCCCCATAATCCTGCGTTAATCTCTAACCGTTTTGGTAAGATGATCCTCAGGGTATTAGAGTGTTGAGCCTATAATTGGGCTTTGTAATTGATTTGGGGTTGTGTGGGACAGGGATCTGCCTTGCTTAGGCCAATCGGCTTTCTGCAGACTCCCATTTTCTTATGTTCTTATGTTCTTAAGATATGAACGTCACCACCGATATATCAAAGTCACCACCAAGATATGAATGCCGCCACCAAGATATGAAAGTCACCACCAAGTTATGAGAGTCACCACCAAGATATGAAAGTCACCACCAAGATATGAAAGTCACCACTAAGATATGAAAGTCACCACCAAGATATGAAAGTCACCACCAAGATATGAAAGTCGCCACCTAGATATGAAAGTCACCACCAAAATATGAAAGCCGCCACCAAGATATGAAACTCGCAACCAAGATATGAAAGTCACCACCAAGATATGAAAGTCACCACCAAGATATGAAACTCGGCACCTATAGAGATATACCGCTAAGTTCCCATCATGTAAACCTTCTAAATATGAAAAGGTCACCACCTATATATTTACCGGTAAGTTGCCATCTCGCTCTCCTCCTAGATATGAAAAAGGCGCCTCCTGCATATATAAATTACCATCATGCTTGCCGTCTATATATGAAACGTCTCATATACTTATATATAAATCGCCATCATGCTAGCCCTCTATATATGAAAAAGTCGCCTCCTGTACAGTATATATAAATCGCCATCTCGCTCGCCTCCTAGATATGAAAAAGTCACTCCTGCATATTTATATCGCCACCATGCTAGCCTTCTATACATTATATGAAAAAGACGCCTACTTATATATAAATCATCATGCAAACCTCCTAGACATGAAAAAGTCGCCTCCTGCATAATCAAATAAGTCGCCATCTCGCCTCCTAGATATCGAAAAGTCGCCTACTGTAAAATATATAATTCGCCATTTCGTTCGCCTCCTAGATATGAAAAAGTCGCCTCCTACATAATTATATAAATTACCATCATGCTTGCCTTCTATACAGTATATGAAAAAGTCACCAATTTATATCTAAATCATCATGCAAGCCTCCTAGATATGAACAAGTCGCCTCTTGCATAATTATATAAGTCGCCATTTCGTTCGCCTCCTAGATGTGAAAAAGTCGCCTCCTGCATTTATATAAATCGCCATCCTGCTCACCTTCTTCCCCTGGAACTATCTTTTATGCCGACCCCTCCAGATTGGCTCTCATAAGTTAGCCTGATCAAATAGGGTCGCCTGGGGAACTATTCATTAATTACACAATGGATAGTCTCGTATCACACCAGACTAACGAAATCCTCGCTCATCTCGGGGGCAAAATTTACTCTATTAATAAGCTACACAGTATCTCTTATAGCTTATTCATGAACGTTAGTTATTCACTCTATAAAATGTTAGTCTTTTTCATATAGAGCGTTTATCTTTTCTACATATAACTTCACAGCATGCCGTATAAGTTATTTATCCCGGATACATAATTAAATATTATACCTTTATGAAATTAACTCTCTAATATTACACCGTGTTTATAAAATAACAATTGCGGAGGTACATGTCATCATGAATATTATTTCCAATGAGTTTTGGAAAATTTTACGCTACCTTTAGATAGACTTTTGATTTATTTAATAATTATGAATTCAATCGTATTCAATTTGGCTCGCATGTGGGAAGCTTACACTATTCCAATCGGCATATTTTCCTGTTCCTTGTGTTCTATCGTCTAAAGCTTTGGGATAGCTCATATACTGTCTGTTGTTCTACTTAAGGGGAGGCAGACCGTTTTTCTGGACCCCTTCTCCCTAATGTTTAGCCTCACTAGTTTTGAGATTATAAGACGTTCGACCCATTAGTTTGGCGATTTAACACCTTTCGCCCCATTACAGCTACTCAATCTTAGCTTACATTTCAATAATTACACAACTTACGCCTTTTCTACAGCCCTTGCATATCTTTATATCCACTTAATGTATTAATAAATACTAAAGAGGGTCCCAACCCTTTCCCATGCTTAATTAAGGCATTTTAGATTTGCAGAAGAGCGAACATTATTCGCATTACCGCATATCCACAAACATTTCAGTAATGTAAGTATGTTTCTTTATATTTGTTTATATTATAAATTTACAAAAATGTGTCCTGCATAGCTTATCTTAATTTTTTATATAATATTCTAGTCTACCTCTCTAAACTCAACCATTCTGCTCACCAATACGACCCTCTGCCACAACTATCTGCAGCTTATCTCCAAATAATTGGAAGGTATATATATATATATATATATATATATATATATATATATATATATATATATATATATATATATATGCTGTATATATTTTCTTTGACTGATTGTTTCCTATATGACCGCTCAGTTGTGTTATGGTCTGATCATTTAGAATGCTTGCCATTTGAAAGATTTGCACCTCTCCTTTTGTTCCTTTTCACCTTCATATTCATACACTAGATTAAGCCTTAACCATTTACATAGTATACACCTGTTTAATCGGCCGCCTTTACTTCATTCGATGTTCTCTCTTTAATCTGTATAGCCACTAAACTGTCTTATCGTCAGGTTATTCTCCAGGACGCATCCTAACGTAGTTTCCCCTCTTGACTTGGCTTTTCACTGCTGCAATCCCTTACCCGGTGTCTTCGTTCAACAATTATTTCGCTCAGTCAAAATGTTTACTTTCAATGTAGATATGCCAAACACTTACTCTAACCTAATTAACAGTAAACTGGCTAAAAATATATCCTACCTATGAAATCAACCCTCTCCTGACTTTGAACATTATTATGTTTAATCTTGCCATTCGTAAATCACCCTTACTTGCATCTTCCTTCATTAAACTTTCCCTAGCCTTACCATACGCAATCATACCTAAACTAACCAAACCTTAACAAACTTATTCAATCAGCACCTAACCAAATCTTACCTTACCAAATTATACCTAACCTATCTAAATCTAACCTAATCCAACAAAACCAAATCTTATCCAAAACAACCAAACAGACTACATAAGTGGGCACAAAAACTCTATACTCTCTTCAAAGTCTGTAGGCGAAGAATGACTATGTTTTGGCTTATCCTAAATACTGATTACGTAAGAGAAAGTAATTTAGAATGAAGATAGAAACGGTATTTTCTCTTCTTTCTAGATATCAGCCAATCAGCTGCAAAGGAAGGACCTATCTTCGCCTTCTCCTAGTGAACCGAACATAGTGTCGATGAACTGACTATTGGACAAAACGACCAGGTAACTTCATAGCCAATATCATTCTCCTCCTCTAAGGGGTAAACATTTGCTCAATAATGCCTTGGAACATTTAAAGCCAAACCCTGAAGCATGTGGGATACTATATATATACAGTATATATATATATAAATATATATATATATATATATATATATATATATATATATATATATGTATATATATATATATATATATATATATATATATATAATGTAGTTAGATTCATATTCAATTGACCTTCGCCTGTTACACCTACGACTCGAGTGTAGGTAAGGTCAAAACTAAATTACACCTAACAATCTGGCGTCCCGGCCCCTAGACTGGATCCGCTGCACCCCTTGGCCCACACATCACCCTCCGTTCCTGATATATGGCCCTACTCCTCAACCTTTCCCCTCCTCGCGCTATCTTTAGTGTATTCGAACTATGGCTTTCTCACCTAGTTTCAGAATATGGCCGGGGCGAGGATGGCTGGCGACGGAGGTGGAAGCTATTTGGAATATCTCTCCCCCTCTTAAATTACGGCTAAAACGGTCTGTGCGTTTGTATTTTATTATAGTTTCATTCTTTAATTATGTATTTTTTATTGTTTAATTTTTTTGTTCTTGTTCTTTATTTATTTATTTAGTAAGTATTATTGATTTATTTATTTTTATTTTTTCTGAATGTCATTGTAGTATAAAATCTTGCAATTTTATTATAATAGGGTTGAAATAATTCGACAGTTGATCATAGACTCCACTTTGTCTAATAAACCTTCTCTATCAGGTATATTTATTCGCTATATTAGTACTTCTCCATCCGGGCCAAGAAAAGCTCAAACATAAGAAGGGTTTTGAATAGTACAACCTTCAAATTATAACCTAGTCTTCGGAATTATAAATTCCCGTAGCAGGTTATCACTATGTGTGCTATTAACTGATTGACTTATTTCGGTTTCGAATTTCAAGTCATACTAATAATTCAAATGAAAAGGAAAATTATATTTGAGTAACCAATGATTTGTTACTCTTTAAATGAATATATAATCGTGCTAACTGCAAGCTGAAGTCCGTGATATATACATGTGCGTAATAATTAGTTTTATTTTAAAATAAAAGTGTCCAAATGTTCGGCCACTCGCCTTCAACCTGACTAATTAACTAATACTCAACTATCTCAAGTGTTTCTATACTTCGGAAAGATTAGGTGTTATCTTCATAATTTTCCTACATTTATCTACTTGATTACTCCATCCATCTGTTTGCCTGTCCGTCTATTATCTGCTTGCCTGTGTCTGTAGGTTTTTATGCCTGTCTCTCTGTCTACATTTCTGCCTCTCTGTCCGTCTGCATGCCTGTATGTCTGTTTACAAATCTGCCCAAATGTCTGTCTGCATTCCTGCCTGTCTACATGCTTGCTTGGCAGTGTCTGCTTGTATATTCCTCTGGCTGTGAATGTCTATACTGTATATGCCTACTGTAAGCCTATGTCTCTCTCGCCCGTTTGTCTACGCCTGTCTGTCTGTCTCTTTTCCTACTGTCTGGGCAAAAATATTTTTTCCGCGATGAGGATAATTCCAAGTTGTTTGAAATATGCTGGAGTGTTTTTCTACATTTGGTTCAACTTAGATACTTCAACGTATTTTTCCTAGTGACATAAAAGTTTTTTGTGTCTGGGGACTATCTAGCGGCTTCTCAATTCTATTCTAGAATACATTTGTTCTTTAGTTTATCTTGTATTGTTTTATAAGTTTGCCCTCTTTCTCCAGAAGATTTACTACATGGAACAGTGTATTGTTTTAGTGATAATTAAATATTATATAGGGCTATTTTAAGTTGGCTGATAATTATGAAGCAGTAATGCTGGACGATGAGAATAATGTATATAAACATGTCTCGGATATCACAGATAATTTTTCGTATTTTCTGCCAAAAGCCCAATGGCTAATCAATGGTTGTAACGAATAACGCAGCTTAGTCAGAGGAAGTGGGAATGACTGATTCTGGGAGAGAGTTCCAGAGCTCAGCTGTTGAATGGAAGAAAGATTGAGAATAACGTTTCACTCTTGGGTCGGAGAGTTGCACAGAGTAGGGGTGGGATTGTGTTGCAAGATGGGTGCTACGTGCTCTACGAAGAGGGGTGGGGGGTATACACTGGGAGAGCTCTGAGGAACACTGACTATTGTAATAGCGGTAGAATAGTGAGAGAGATGCAACATTGTTGAAGAGAGAGACACTGCAGAGAATTGGTGAGTGGACATGAGTTAATGCCCGATTTAATGCCCACATTTTCTTTATAGGTAGCGCAGCAGGTGGCGGATGGTGAAGAATTGGTGTCACCCAATGATGATACTTAACAAGTTTTTCACAATCCGTAGACAGAGGTCTTTAAAGAAGAAGAAAAAAAAAAAAAAAAAAAAATCTACAGGCTGTTAGTCTATGTTAGGGGGTAGAGTTAGAACAAAGGAAAATGTGTACGTAAGCATATGTGCGTATATATGTATTACACTATGTATATCTATCTATCTATTTATCTATCTATCTAAACATATATATGTATGTATAGTGTGCGTCAGCGTGTGTGTGTGTGTGTGTGTGAACGGGAAGAAGGAATTGGGTGTTAAGGTATGTGTGTATAATAAACTACCTTAGGTTTGAGTGTACGGTAATAACATTCTATGTTTGTCACATTATATACACTTTTCTTAGATGTTTGTAACTTCCATATGTTTAATTGTGTATGCTATAATGTATACGTTCCTATATACTACAGATTTTGTATTCTTATATATGGAATATTTGTATTATTCTTATTTGTAAAACATTTGTACCCTACTTTAAAACTGATAATATGTGAACCCCTAGAGGGACTTATTCACTTTAATATGTGAACCCCTAGAGGGACTTATTCACTTTAATATGTGAACCCCTAGAGGGACTTATTCACTTTAATTTCTATGAATGTGACTTTGTGTAGAACTCATTTGTTATTAATTTACCGAGTGGTTGAAATAGGTTGGATGAAGTTGTTTGTGAATGATATAAATCTACCGACAGCAGTATATGGAGAGAGAGAGAGAGAGAGAGAGAGAGAGAGAAAGAGAAAGAGAGAGAGAGAGAGAGAGAGAGAGAGAGAGAGAGAGAGAGAGAAGAGAGAAAGAGAAGAGAGAAAGAGAGAGAGAGAGAGAGAGAGAGAGAGAGAGAGAGAGAGAGAGAGAGAGAGAGAGAGAGAGAGAGAGAGAGAGAGAGAGAGAGAGAGAGAGAGAGAGAGAGAGAGAGAGAGAGAGAGAGAGAGAGAGAGAGAGAGAGAGAGAGAGAGAGAGAGAGAGAGAGAGAGAGAGAGAGAGAGAGAGAGAGAGAGAGAGAGGAGAGCATCACAGCCAACATCTTCCCTCTAGAATTTTAATAATTATTATCAAATCATATATATATTTTTCTCCCCACCTTCTCGG
Source organism: Paralithodes platypus (assembly GCA_032716605.1). Classification (NCBI taxonomy): domain Eukaryota; kingdom Metazoa; phylum Arthropoda; class Malacostraca; order Decapoda; family Lithodidae; genus Paralithodes; species Paralithodes platypus. Next base: position 64,444,834 of record CM064482.1, read on the forward strand.
ACTTTGTTTTGGGGGTTTGGAAAAAAAATCCCTTTGACTCATGTTCCTTCCTGCCCACCCAAGCTCATCAGTAATTCTTCTCAGATCATCACAAGTTTTGACCACATTTTTCTTCTCCGTTCTTCGTTTTCCTTGCTACATAGCTTTTCTAATTAAATACGTTTGGGAGATCATGCCTCCCGTTTTTCAATTATCTTTATACAACTAGGATGAAAGCATAATCTACTAATAAGGTTTCTATTTCTATTGATACGGAATATGAATCCCCCCATATTATCATTTCTTGATTGGTAGTTGCAACTGAAAATTTATTTGGCCGCACAATCGAACTATTGGCCGTGCGACTGAACTACTGACCGAACTATTTAGCTGTAACACCGAATATTTGATCTTTCAGTTCAATTTAAGAACACTTGGTCAAAATGTATATACAGGTAGGGCGCCCTTTCCAAGGCCGCCTCAACGAACCTTTGGCCCTCCACCAAAACTTTTGACCACTTTGCCAAACTTTTGGGTATCCTGTCAAATGTTTAGCCACCCTGCTAGTTGAAGTTTTGGCTGCCCTGGCGAAATTTTGGCTACCCACCAGATGTATTGGATGTCCGGCCAAACTTAGAGTCGTCCACCTCAGTTAAATGTTGGCCCCCATTTCAGACATTTGGACACTGGGCCAAATATTTAACTAACCCACCAAATTATTGACCTTTACTGGAAAGAAGGGAGGAATATTGATGCGTTTGGACAATATACTGTACTTGGCTGCCGGGGTATACATTGGTGTTCCCACGCCGAACAGTTTCATCTTGTTTCCTTTCATTTAGGTCTCTCTTTTCTTCGTTTTTTTCTTATTTTTTTCTTCTTCAAAGTTATGCATTTCATCTTTATCCGTTTTCCTCTTAACTTCAGTGACTCATCAAGTACTTATCTCTTTCCTGAATGAAGGAATTTTTCTGCTCAATATTGGCTCGCAAACATTGTTTTCAATAATGGTTAGTCAATAGCCATTTGTATATATCTGAAGTAATACACTTTGACTTGTGGAAAAACCCCAGCTCTTCTAAAGGATTTCACAATAGATACTTTTCGTTTGAGTGAAAATTTATTCAGTTTCACTTTTGTTAGTCCTTTCCTTTCCGATTATAGGAAACCGAGCCTCATTTGCATACTGGTCAGCGAGTTCTCTTTTGCAACTGAGTGCATCAGTACTCTTTAGCATTTTGGCGAGTCTATCCTCTTTTCCATTTAGGCAATTGTGTATTTTTCCGCAAAGGCGAGTCGGTTTCATTTTGCAAATGATTATGTGTCTGTTTGAGGGAGAGCCTGCTTTACCATTTGGCCCAGTTTATTTTTTGTGTATTTTATTATATTGTTATACTGTATTATGTTGTTATATTGTTATACTGTATTATGTTGTTATATTGTTATACTGTATTATGTTGTTATATTGTATTATGTTGTTATATTGTTATACTGTATTATGTTATTATATTGTTATACTGTATTATGTTGTTATATTGTTATACTGTATTATGTTGTTATATTGTTATACTGTATTATGTTATTATATTGTTATACTGTATTATGTTGTTATATTGTTATACTGTATTATGTTGTTATATTGTTATACTGTATTATGTTATTATATTGTTATACTGTATTATGTTATTATTGTTATACTGTATTATGTTATTATATTGTTATACTGTATTATGTTATTATATTGTTATACTGTATTATGTTATTATATTGTTATACTGTATTATGTTATTATATTGTTATACTGTATTATGTTATTATATTGTTATACTGTATTATGTTGTTATATCAGTAAACGACTGGCTACATTTTAGGATATATTGGTCGTTGTTTGATCAATATTGCAACCATTTCATATTGATAATTGCAACTTTTTGTTCAAATTCAAATTACCATTGTGTTTGCACCTAATTTCCCTTAGGACTAATTGGCGGCTATTACCTAACAAGTAATTCTTTTGATTCATATTGAAAAAAAAAAAAAAATAATCATGATAGAAAAGTGTGCAATATCTGCTTGTACAATATACGTAACTGCATGTATGTTCGTGGCTAACTGCCTCTCTGTTCATCTCTCGCTTAACCCTACTTGGTCCGTCGTCTTCTGGTTTTTTTTTAAGATATTTGTTTTTTATTATTGATGATGTTGCTTGCTTTTGCTATTTTCGAGCAATGTATTTTAGTTTGTTCCTCTAAGCTAACAAAAACGGCTTCCCAGACTTCCTTCAAACAAAACAATGCACACCCAGGTCCTCTTTCAAGCTAAATTTGTAAATTTTTCGATAGAATAATGTACCGAGCGAAAGCCGATTTCTTCTACGTTACAGGCTCGCTACCGCTTGCCGCCCAGTAAAAAAAAAAAAAAAATACAACTGACTAGGCATTGGGATGAAGTGCCTTACAATAGCCACACAAACAGGATGATACGTCTTAAAATCTTTCAACTAATAGGGCAAAACAGGTGATGGCCAAAAGACCTCCATTGGATCATACAATGTAATAACTCCGGCCGAAATTAGCATGCATACCTTTAAAAAAAAAAAAAAAAAAAATATCTTGTACAAAGCATATCCATACAAAATTCACTTGCAAAAAAAAAAAAAAAGTATTTCCTAAATTGTTATGATTCAACCCAAAAATTACGATGGCGCCATCTTTAACATATTTTGCCTTACATTACATGTTTGTATTGAGCTTAAAAAGGACCTATAAGATACACAGTGATACTCATCATCTCAACTAGCCTTCCACACTCACAAGTCCTTCGAAAACTGAACAAAACAGGTGGTTAAAAAAGAAAATATAGTTATGTATACATAAACAGCAAACATGGGGTCAATATTACCCCAGGATCACAGTTACTGGGAGTCAGATGTTCATAGCTAGAATAATTATATAATTCACATGATGGTAGTACAGGCACGTTAAGGTTGATTGTTGTGCAATGGGGGGGGTGGGGGATTAAGATATGTTTTAAGGCATTTATATTAAGAAGTTTCATGATGTTTTTTTGTAAGTTTAGAGCATTTGTCTTTACTTTCCCTCCCTAGAACCATCGTCTACCTAAATAGTGCCTCCCCAAACATCTCTTCACGATACGAACAAAGGTTTTTTAGACTCCTCTTCAAGCTAAGTTTGTACAGTACAATGTTCCGGGGCCGGTTTTTTTTTTAAACTGCAGGCTCGCTATCGATAGCCAGGAAAAAAAAACCATCTGAATGGGGCGAAACATCCTAAAATTGCCAAACAAACGAGGTGAATCGTGGGGATCGCCAAAAGACCACCCTGGAATACAGTTTTGCAATTTGTGAATTCCAAGCAATATATGTTAACCCTGTCAGTAGTTACTGATACCAATAGCAGAACATCCCTTATTTGCTTTCAAAAGTTAGTTACCGGTACCGATAAAATAATGCCATATATATCACTCATAGGACTCGGCCTCTTAAGGGGAGATGGGCCGTTTTTCTGGTTCCCCTTCTTCCTCATCTTTAGCCCCATTAGTTTTCAGATGTTATGACGTTTGGTCCATTAGTTTGGTGATTTTAAGACCTTTCGACCCATTTATTTGCCAATATTAAGTTATTAATATTAGGTGTCAAATTTTTCCTGGCGAGCGATAGCGTGCCTGTAATTTCAGAGAAACCGGCCTTCCACCGGGACATTTTTCTATCGAACAATTCGGCTTTTTAAAACTAAATAACCTTGTGTAAGCTAAACACTAAATTATCCTTTCCAAACTAAGCTTAACATCATATAACCTTAACTGATATAATCCTTTTAACCCGTGTTTAACCAAATCAAACTGAACGTATAATTAATCTACTTGAACCTCATATAAACTGTACTTACCCTTTCCAAACAAACCTCTTCCAAACCTAGCATGGACTAAAGTACGCTAAGGTAAATAAGACTATCATAACTTATTGATATCAGTTAAGTTTCATTCATAACATCAATCACCTCCAAATGAAATTAATGAAAGCATGTGATCCTCTCGGGACTCGAACACAGGACACCACATGCATAACTTAAACTCTCTAGCAATGACACCACCAAGACAGTTAAAGTTTCAGCAAATGACCACGATTAATATCCATTTGTCGAATACTGGATATCAATCTTATCATGTACTGGACCTAACTTAACCAACACTAATATAATCTAACCTAACCTAAGCTTAGCTAAGCCAAACTAACTTAACCAACCAAACGAATGATATAATAACAAAACCTAACTTAAATCAGCACCTTGAAAGATATGCGAAAAATCTTGAGTGAATTTACTTGTGAGCGACATGACCGAAAATCCTTTGCCTATTCACGTCATCATCGTCCCCCTCGTCTCCTGGGCCTTTCCCTTTGAGCTACTTCTAATTTACTTTTAATGGCCATTTCATCTATTGACTCCTTGATAGTCTGCAATCTCACTTTCTTTCGAGGCTTGGTTATATGACTTTTTAATTAAACCTCTTGAGGGTTATGACGCATTTTAACAGTATATTCTGTGAAAGCTTCTCCTGTACAATATATTTATTAATATTTATATATTTCCATGAAATATATTTAATCGAATATTTTTTATTATTTTTTTAAATTACATTAGTAAATTTGTTGTCCAATGTTGTTAACGAATATATTGCAAACTACAAAATATTGTAATTACCAAAGCCAAAGATTCAATCGGTTAGCGTTACTACTCCTTCTATACCTAGAGGTTCATCCTAAGCTTTACAAAATCTGATAACGAAAGGAACGAATTGTAATACTCTCTCTCTCTCTCTCTTCACTAGGTTTGTCATTACCATGTTACCTTCACCGATTCTATTTCATTTTTCCCTTACTCTCTCTCTCCCTTCACTAGGTTTGTCATTACCATATTTTACCTTCACCGATTCTATTTCACTTCTACATTCTCTCTCTCTCTCTCTCTCTCTCTCTCTCTCTCAAATATATAGAAATAGTAACGTAAATTCTAATAAAAATTTAAGATAGATAGCAAAGAAGGTTCCACAAGAGGAAACAAATTAAAAATAACAGGCAGGAAAGCGAACCTTGACACAACTAAACATTTATTCACCCACAGTATTATTGGTGAGTGGAATAAGCTCTCTAATGAAGTTATAGATAGTGACTCAATATACACATTCAATTTTTTTTACTCATATCAGAGAAGTTGGTCTGGAGTAGAGCATTATCATTGACAAGAGGACCTGGCAGAAATGAACACTGTTTACATTTGAAGAGAGCAGAACAAAAATGAAGGTTTGCATGCTATTTCCTTTCCATTTCTAACTATATGATAAAATCCTTCAGGCGATGTCCAAGCCCTGTAAGGTTATTCACTTCTAACTCTTGGAAACCCTCACCAATTTTATCAACATGGTTTAAAGAGGGGAAGTACCCAACTGTGCCACACCCCAATTTTTCGGGGCATCACTGTGCATTGGCAAAAAAAGATGGAGGTGTGCGCCCAATAGCAGTAGGGAATACTTTCCACCACCTTGCCACAAAGGAGGGTTTGAAACCGCTTTTGAATGGCCTAGGTCAACACGACCAGTTCAACTAGGTTTTGGAACTCCAGGGGGGTGTGAAGGTGCTGTACACGCAACGCAACCCGTACTTACCTCAGCCAAGCCCAAGATAAAAGAGTGCTTCTAAAGATAGACATGCGGAGCGCATTCAACAGCATTCGCAGGGATGTCTTCCTCCGTGCAGCTCTAGAGCACATCCCCACGCTGTACCCACTACTTGGGCAGGCTTATTCCAAACCTTCAATTCTGATTTTCGGGGAGACGGCAATCTCATCAGCGACCGGGTTACAGCAGGGAGATCCAGTTGGTCCTGCTCTTTTCTCACTAGGGGTAGATGCAACAGCTAACAAAGTTAGGTCAGAATTGAATGTTTGGTACCTGGACGATGCTACCTTGGGTGGGTCTGTAGAGAATGTCCTAACCGATCTAATCAACATCATAACTGACCTCAGTCAGGCTGGGCTAGAGATAAATTACACCAAATGTGAGCTTGTCCTCCTCAACCACACACTTGAAGAAAGAGAACACACTCAGGCCCAATTTCAAGATGCATTGCCAGGTGTAAGGATCCTTCAGGAGCACCAGCAAACCCTCTTAGGTTCCCACTTACTCTGGCAGCAATCCCACCAGCACTTCAAGGTAAAAAGGAGGAGCTTCAACGTCTTGTGAGTCACTTGATACACATCGATGCCCACTCAGCTCTGGCCCTTCTCAAGAATTGCTTCTCCATCCCAAAGCTCCAACACCTTTTGCGCACATCGAGGACTTACACGAACACTGGTGACCTCCAAGAATTAGACAACATAATCCAAAAAGCAGTGACCAGCATCACCAACGTGGAATTTCAAGATTGGACCAGGGCACAAGCCACTCTCCCTGTCCGCCTCGGGGGCCTGGGCATATACGGAGAGCCACGGATATTGCCTCCCCTTCCTTTATCTCCTCCCTTATTGCAACCAACGACCTTGTAGTGTCCATCCTTTCTTCTCAACTCGGAATGACACTTGATGAGGAAGTAGCAGTAGCGATTAACACCTGGAAGGAAAGTACAGGAGCAGAGGAGGAACCTCAGGGTACCTCCAGGAGCAAGCAGAAAGCGTAAGATACCATCTCGGCGAAGAAAACACAAGCAGATCTCCGAACCAATGTGGACCAGGTTGCTAAAGCACGCCTCCAGGCAGCCGCCCGTTTGGAGAGTGGCTTGTGGTTACATGCCATCCCCATCCCACCTCTTGGAACTCACTTGGATGCTGAAGCGCTCCGGGATGCCATTGCGCTCAGAGTGGGTGCGTCAGTTTGTCACCCACACACTTGCAAGTGTGGTGCGTTGATGGATGCTCAAGGTCACCATGCCTTGTCATGTAGTCACAGCGCAGGCTGCCTGCCAAGACACTCAGCACTAAATGATATCATAAATGGGCCCTGCAGAGTGCTAACCGTGCATCAAACCTTGAACCACATGGACATCTCAGAAAAGAGGGCAAACGGCCAGATGGGATGACCACTTTCCCTTGCAAGAATTGCCGGTGCCTCGTGTGGGATGCCACATGTGTTGATATTTTCTCAATAACCAACATCACCAGAAGTGCCAACGAAGCAGATGAAGCCGCCCGGATAGCAGAAAGTAGAACGCGGGAAAAATATCAAGTTATCCCCAGAAGTCATCCGTTCGAGCCTCTGGCATTCGAAAATTCAGGAGTCTTTGGCCCTACCACCCTCAATATGGTGAATGAAATAGGCCGTAAAATCGGAGAAGTTTCAGGAGAACCCCGGGAAACCCACTGGCTCAAGCAAAGACTAGGGATGGCTATCCTCCAGGGCAATGCCACCAGCGTCATGAGCTCAATACGACTGGGCCATGCCACTGTGTGAGGCCCGGGCAGGAGTGGTGTATCCGTAGTCTTTCCACGGTAGGGTGTAAAAATAAAAATTATTTGTATTTAACATGTTTGATGTACATAAATAAAAGGAGATGTGTCGGATGGTTGAAAGCCACAGTTGCTCGCGCGTTTGGGGCTAGCAACACGTCTTATGAAAAATATGTATCCATCATATAATTCACTTTCTCTCACGTCACTCACTCACCCCCGTAATTTACAGGAGAATAACAGGTTTTTCACAATACGTAGACGGAGGTCTTTTAACCCATAACTATCGGCGCGCAACATAAGTCGAGTATAATAAATCTGGACTATCTGGCGGCGCTCGACATAGGTCGTGTGGCAATTTCAGCACGTAATGTTGCTGAGAGAGAGAGACAAGTGGTGGCAGGAGAGTAGCGAGCGTATGACTGCTCCAGACCACCGCGGCGAACCTACTGACACGAATCCCACCTCCTCCCTCCCTCTCTCACTCGCTACATACGGAATTGTATGGGGAAAGTGCCGAATTACATGCTTTTGCACTCGCGTTGCGCGGTTGTTGCAAGAAAACTAGCCATCATAAAAGGATCGTTATGGTGTCATTGGAAAGCTCTGTTTATGCCCTTTCAGGGATAGATACTTGTTTTACGTTCTGGGTCTTATTTAGGCATGAAAATTATCACGTAAACAGCCCTATTTTGGCTAAAAACACCCCGCTGGGCGGTACATATAAATAAACCGCTAGCCCGCTAATCTAGTGTTAAAAATAAAACTGTTTTCATGTACGGCAAATTACCGGAGGGAGCGGAGGGAGCCTTCATCTTTGCTAATCTTTCCTTCCACTTTATCTTAGGGTTGCTATCTCTACTAGGATTAAGTTCTGGCCACCTCACAGGGATCGTAAGATTTGTGTGGCCAAATAATATTTGTAAATTTATGTAAATATCTCTCTCTCTCAACGATTGTATCTCTCTTTTGACATTTCACTCTTTCTTACATCCTTCCCCATCTCTCTCTCTCTCTCTCGTATCACATTCATTATCTGCCTCTGCCATCACCTGAATATTTATTAACTCTCTGGCTATTATCAGAGTTGCCCTCGTAATTCTCTCTCTCTCTCTCTCTCTCTCTCTCAATGCAAAATATAAGTGAATATTAATGGAGGGCCAGGGTAAAAAAAAGGAAATTGAAGAGAGAAAATACATAGGAAGGATGAAGACAAGGAAGCCAGTAATATTAAGAGGAGAGGAAAGTAGTGGAAGAAAGTAAATACATACGGAAGATGAACGAGTGTTATAACCAAGCAGATATACCACATAGATCAAGACAAGGAAGACAATAATGATAAGTGGAAAGGAAAGTAGTGGAAGGGAGTAACTACATACCGAAGATACATAGCAGATTAACAAATGTATATAATGTATAATATTATTTCCAAACTCCTGGTCATAGTAGTGGCTCCCTGGGCAAGCCTTACTGTACGACCAAGGTGGTTCTGTGGGACCGTGTGTTGACCTCCATAAGATAATAGATGTTGTAGATAATAAGGAACACACGGAAGAAAGGACACGGAGAAAAGAAGACAGTAGGAAGAATAGGAGAGAATGATAGAGAAGATTAACATACAACAAATAATGATTTTATTTGTTTAGTAAAATAGAGTAAATGAATAGTAAGAATCAACCAATGGAAGATAAGAATAATACAGAGCAGACGATAAAATGGTTGGGAAGAAAGACAATTAGATGAGCTGAAAAGGAAGACGTAACATAAAGAGAAAGATAGTCGAAGAGAGTTAATGTTTATTTTTAAGAAGGTTCAACAAATGAAAGAAAACAGTAATACATTGAGAAGGAAGATAGCGGAAGATGGTAAAGGAATAGGAGAATTAATAGTTCAAAAATACAGCTCCTACATGATAGTACGCTTCCTGAGACAAGACTTCCTGTAAAACCAAGATTCTGTGAGGTCAAGAATTGGCACCCTAACCTCCTGTGTTGCAGTGAATAAGCAAGACGAGGCAGGAAGGAGAGGAAGGGAGATAGAAGACAGCAGGAAGAACAAGACAGGTGAGTATGGTAGCAAAAGGGAGTAAAGAAGAAGAGTGAAGGAGAGGAGGCGAGATCAAATAAGAGAACGAGAATATGAGCAGTAAATATGGTTATTAATAAACGGTCTGGCTGAAAGAGGGAAATGAAAGAGCACAAGAATTGTTAGATGATATATAAAAGCACATTAAACACGAGCATCAGTACAGCAATACAAAAATATAGTCACCTTCCAAAGTCAAACACACACTATCTGAGACAAAACTTTCTCTACGACTAATATCCTGTGAAGCAGAGTGTTGTAATGAATAGGGAACTCACGGGAGGAAGGAAAGAAGGAAGGAAGAAAGGGAGTAAAGAAGGAAGGAAAGCAGGCTCGGTAGGAAGGAAGGAAGGAAGGAAGGACAGACAGACAGACAGACAGACAGACAGACAGACAGACAGACAGACAGACAGACAGACAGACAGACAGACAGACAGACAGACAGACAGACAGACAGACAGACAGACAGACAGACAGACGGACGGACGGACGGACGGACGGACGGACGGACGGACGGACGGACGGACGGACGGACGGACGGACGGACGGACGGACGGACGGACGGACGGACGGACGGACGGACGGACGGACGGAAGGAAGGAAGGAAGGAAGGAAGGAAGGAAGGAAGGAAGGAAAGCACGGTAGGAAGGAAGGAAAGCGGCAGGAATAAGATTAAATAAAGATATTGGCATATAATTGACAAAAAGGGTGCACGCGATGAGGTGAGATGATAAATGCGATTACAAAACATGCAAAGATTGGTACCAAACGAGAGTCAGGAGAGGAGAGAAGAATACTGGAAGAGAGTAAAGAAATATGGTGGAGAGAATGCGAACTGGTGATAAAGACGGGACAGAGTAGAGGAGACAAAATCTGCGGAAGAGAGAAAGGAATATGTATGATATACTGTAAGGTATGATGAAAAGAGATGGAGAAATTATATATACATGGAGATATCGATAGCGTACGAGAGAGAGAGAGAGAGAGAGAGAGAGAGAGAGAGAGAGAGAGAGAGAGAGAGAGAGTATTTAATCACGGGTAACGTTTTTGGACTCCCCCTTTCACCTCATTAATTTGGCGACTTTAAAACAAGTTGCACAATTTCTTTTGCGATCATACGACGTTTCGCCCCACTCAGATGTCTATTATTTTTACTGGCTAGCGATAGCGAACCTGCAATTTAGGACAAACCTGACTTCGGCAGTAACATTTTTGCACCGAAAATTGAGTACATTTTGCTTCAAGGTGGGGTCTAGGAAAGTGTGTGTGTCTGTGTATGTGTGTGTGTGTGTGTGTGTGTGTGTGTGTGTGTGTGTGTGTGTGTGTGTGTTTTGGCTATTATTCGAAATTTTCAATCAGATTAGGAAAGGTACATGGAAGTCAGAGGGTTAATTGAGACAGTTGTTATCCTTATAATTCCCAAGGATCCTTCCTAAACTGAATAAAATCGTCTAATGATAGCCAGAATAAACTTTCAAATTACGTAATCATCTTGAATGGGTTAACAAACGATACCAGTACTTTAGTTTACGCATGTTCTTGAAAGTTGGCTGAATATGTCCCAAGACTTAATATAAACGAACTTTAAAAAAAAAAAAAAAAAAAAAAAAATCTGTTATTGTTATTGTATTTTTGCTTTACACTTAATATTTGTATGTATTTCCTCCCTTATTAATCACTGTGATCTTACAATATACTTTTTAAATCAAGGTAATTTTAGCAGGGCAACATTCTTTCAATAATTTGCTATGATCGTAATAATGATATTCTCGCTTTTATTCTCCCTGTCCTCGGTTAAATAAGAATACTTGAGACGGGCTATTTATTACCTACCTTTAATGTAATTCATGATTAAGATATAAATAAGATGAACTGACAGACTACCCCCGAATGAGCGACTGACTGATTGGTTAAACGACCGACTCACTGAGAAAGAATGGGAGCTAATAATAATATTATTAATAATAATTTTAATAATAATGATAATAATAATAATAATAATAATAATAATAATAATGATAATCTCATGTCTTATATTAAGCGCCATTTCTCTGCACCCTCCGCTCCAAGATTCAATAGAGTTTTAAAAGCCTACAGATATATTTACTCATCCCCTTGTTCAAGGGAGACTTTACCATTCAGGGCAAGTGAAAAAGCTTTCACACTTGAGCAAGCGCAAACTCCCGACCCCTGGGTAGGAAGTCAACACGCTTTCCACTAGATAAGCCAGCTGACTTGTTACAGATGAGAGGGAATTAAGGAGGAGAGTTGAGTTGTTGATGAAAGTCCGTGAATGAGATGAGATAGGGCACTGACTGAACGATTGACTCACTGAACGACTGACTGAAATAATGACTGACTAATTGACTGATACACCAACCGATTGACTGGAATTACTTGGCATAGCTGAGGGAAAATTAGAGTTTATAGTTCGAGTTGATGATGATGGGACAGAGATGAGAGGGGGACTGGTTTGAACGACCGACTGAACGACTGAATGAACTTAAGGGTGATTAAACGACTGACTGAATTAATGACAGACTAAATGACTGATCGACCAACTGACTTATATATATATATATATATATATATATATATATATATATATATCGAAAGAGCCAAGCCGAGCAAAAGAGAGAGAGTACAGACACAGTAGAAGCCCAGGAGATGAAAACGAGCACCCGAAAGAGAAGTTAGAGTCGATAATTGAATAGGTTCCTCCGTGAATGGTCCGGGTGTGAAGGGGGCTGGCAGAGTCAACACAACTGCTCAACACCGCCACCCTAAGCCCATTTAAGGGGAGGAAGACCATTTTTCTGGACCCCCTTCTCCCTAATGTTTAGCCCCACTAGTTTTGAGATTATAAGATGTTCGGCCCATTTGTTTGGCGATTTTAACACTTTTCGCCCCATTTCGTTGTAAATTTTAAGACCTTACGTGCCATTTAGGTGTGGATTTTTTCCTGGGGAGCGAGAGCGAGCCTGCAATTTTAAGAAGAACCGGCCTTCGGTCGGGAAAATTTTCTACCGAAAAATGTACAAATTTATCTTGAAGGGGGGGCTAGGGGGTGTTTTTTTAAGCTTGATTTAGGTCTAGGGAGGAAACTAAAAAAATAATGAATACATGAATTAATAGACCAAACAAACGGTCAGTCTCCTCTTAACTGCTCTAAACTTCCCCCCAGGTCCCCCATTATCTCGAAGCGGCCGGATGAACCAAAGTTACCACGCACCACTGAGTTGGAGCGGGTGAATAACAATAAATACGGACAGGCGTTGTCAAAGTAAAAAATGTAAATACGGAAATAAATATTAACTGTGTGCATACGCTTTGTCTGAAAGTTGAAGCACTCTGCCTCTGATACCATGCAGAGGGGTTTCATCGAGTAAACCTCTGGACTGTAACTCTTTCCATCCTTAGTAACTCTTGCCATGATCTGTGGACTTGCTTGAACCATGAATTGTATTATCTTTCTCACTCAGATGTTCACTAGATCACTGCATGATTAGAGGTAAATTCAGATACCATAACACTAATACAGTTGCAATCAGTAGGCACAGGTTTGTTGAATGGAAATACCAGATGTAGCACAAGATCCAGCGAAGACGTTTGGCATTAACAAAATTGGTTCACTTATTCAAGACAATTAAGTGCTCATATCTTACAAGTTACAACCATTTAGTAAATAATTGGCTAGGCTGATGTGACAAAAAAAAAAAAAATAATAAAAATAAACCAGAAGCTTCGCATTTGCACTGGCCTCACTTCACGTACAGTCAATTAAAAGGATATTTCGGGGATTAACATACACTGGGTACAATAAGGCCAGGAGAATGGAGTAAACAAAAAATTACTACTACACATAATACTAATCAAGACTTGACCGAAACCCGCGTTGTCTCTTTGCTTATTGAACCCATTTCGATACTCCATACACTGTAACAAATCAAGGGTACAAAGAAGGTATGATAGATGTATGTAGAATCATTAGGTATATTGATGGTGATTTAACTTTTCTATCCCTGTGTAAGATGGATTTATTACAACCAATATAACTCTAAGCTGGTAGATTATCAGAGAGAGAGAGAGAGAGAGAGAGGCGGAGATACGAAACAGGATTGGAGAATGAGGAGGGTGAAGGAGTAAAGCCGCTGTCACACGAGCGATTTTTCCGTCAATTTTCCACGAGCAAGTTTTTTCTCGATATATTTCGGGACTTTTTTGCATTGGTATCGGTAACTAGATTGAAGGTAGAGTATGTTAGGCGGCTGAATTCTGATAAGGTGTAATTTTTGAAGCTTCCAGATCATAATTGCCCGTAATAATTGCTCGAAAAACGGCTAGTGTGACTCCGGCTTAAAACTTGTAGACCATGTAAATAAAGATAAACCCTACCAAGTATCGGAAATATTTGGCCGTACTGGTGGCTAAGTTTAGCTTGTATCGAGCGGTAGGATAATTTTCTGACCAACCACCACACCCCAACATTAATATACGGGTCTTAACTTTATCGACACAGAGTCTATTAAACTACTATTCTGCATTTTATCTATCTAAACAACGGTGTTTTCTTTTTACATTATTTGGCTGAAATTTAGTACCATTAGATTATTTACTTTATACTGGAGAATATCTCTCTTAGTCAAGAGCTCCAAAATGACTTAATTAAGCCCCATGAATTCTGCGAAGGCAAGATGGCAGTGGCTGGTTGCAGCTGAATATACAAATACAAATAGAAACAAAAACGAAAGAGGCAGAATAGAGGAGTGATTGAAAGACAAATACACAAATATAAAAGACAAAACCATAAACAATAATCATGATAACAAAACAAAGCATACAAAGAAAATAACTTAGATGGAAGTGCAGAACAGTTAAACGTAAATAAAATATAAGTAGTCGAGGGAACGGAATATCTACAGGTCGTTATATATATATATATATATATATATATATATATATATATATATATATATATATATATATATATATATATATATATATATTTGATACACGAAATCATGTTAGGAAAGGGTAAGTGAAGGAATAAAAAATGGTGTGTTATGTGGTGTTGATGGGGAGTGGGTGATAGGTGAGTGTGGTGTTGATGATGGTGTAGATGGTAGTGTTGCTTTGATAGTGTAGATGGTAGTGTTTGATAATGGTGTAGATGGTGGTGTTGGTTTGATGGTGTAGATGGCAGTGTTTGATAATGGTGTAGATGGTGGTGTTGGTTTGATGGTGTAGATGGTAGTGTTGTAAGGGGGGCGAGGATGGTACTGATTGGTGACTGTTGTGTTGACGGTGGTACAGATGGTGGTGTTAGGTTGACGGTGTAGATGGTGGTGTTCGTATGATGGAGTGGCGAGGATGGTGCTGATACGTGACTGTTGTGTTGACAGTGGTACAGATGGTGGTGTTAGGTTGACGGTGTAGATGGTAGTGTTGTAGGGGGTTGATGGTGTGATAGTGGCGATGATGGTGGTGATAGATGATGTTGTGTTGACAGTGGTACAGATGGTGGTGTTAGGTTGACGGTGTAGATGGTGGCGTTTATGATGGTGTTGGTGCGTGAGGGTGGTGTGGTAGATGGATAAGTTGGTGGATGAGGGTGGTGTGGTAGATGGTGGTGAAGGTGTTGCTGATGGATGAGTATGGTGTTGGTGGGCGAGGGTGGTGATGAGGGTGGTGTTGGTTGGTAGTTCTAGTGAGGTTGGTGGGGGTCAGTGGCGGCTCGTATAAAATAATATGGAGGGACTGCTTTCCTACATCAGTAAAATTATGTTGTTACTTAAAACATTATACTGTACTTACTTTATTCTCTTTGCATAATGACGGTTCAAAGATAACAATGTGTAGGGGGTCTTAATGGTTTGTTTTAATTTCCTATCAATATTTTGGTAGGTAAGGGTGGTGTGAGAAAAACTATGGTGTTTGCAAACATTGTGACTATTTGCCATTATGTCAATCAACCTACGATTGTTAATAATAATACGTAGCCTAGGGTGGTAGAAAATAACCAAAGCCATGAGGGTCGAAGCTTTGTAGATGGTGGTGAAGCTGTTGCTGATGGACTAACTGGTGTTGGTGGGCCTACAAAATATAAAGACAAATAACTTATTAATTCTAGTGAAATGTTCAGATTTTTGGTTGGAAATTATTTGTTGATAAACTCAGAAGTGGTGTTGGTGGGTAAGAAAATCGCCTACAGCAGGTTGGTTGGTGGGGGCGAGCTAGAAACATAGAAAATCATCATGATTTATGAAACAATGAGGGAAAAATTTATAGACAAACTAGGCTAATCGGGAATGCTGCAAGGTGATTTCTTACTACCCACCCTCGCTGTCCACACCACCTGGGACTGAACCCTGGATAGGCCTTACCTTCCCCAATATAAGCGCAAATTTGAATGCTCTGGTATTATGCACCTCAAAATGTATAATAGTTTTTTGGGCTACTGATATTTATATACGATCGTAGATTATTCTTTTAGTTTCCTCGCTAGCCGTCCATCACACTGCTTAGTCAACACAAGACTAGGGCTGACGCTGGTATAAGATTCCATAGAGTCTTTGTGCATTTTTCGATAGAAAAATGTACGGGTAATAGATGTGATTCATTCTAAAAATTGAAATCTGCTATCGTTCGAGGGAAATTTCGACACCTAAATGGCACAAAAGCGCTGAATAGTATACAAAATAAGGCGTATGTCTCAAAATGTATGTTGCCAAACATAACCGGATAGCGTCTGTTAAAACCATAAAACTAATATCTGCCTGACAGTGCTGTGGAGAAGGGGGTCCATAAAAATCAAGTACTAACCCTTAATCGATGGACGAGAAGGCCACTGGTGGGTGATAGGTGTTGTGGAGATTGGTGTTGATAAACAAAATACTGTACACATGGGTGGTGGGGGGTGGGTGGGGGGGGGTGGTTGATGTGGACACATATTGATTTGGAAAGAAGTGGGGGGCGGTAAAGGTGATCACACAATCCAGTATATATGACTGACAATCTCACAAACATGCACACAAATCAGATATGTGGGAAGATCAACACATTAAGAATTTCAATTAGTACAATCCTGACACAAACCTTAAATAAATTCGAGACAATAAAAAGTTACCTTCCCCACTATAACCAAATAATTAAGAGTTAGCCAATCCCGAATTCCTAAACAAGGGATAGTAAAAAACCAAGTTTGTTGGGAGCATATTTATTTATTTAATAAAACCAAGTTTCCTCGCTAGAACCTCCATGGAAAGCTTAGAAAAATTCCCCATAGACCACCTTTCAAGATAAATTTAGAAGATTTTCGATAGAAAAATGGTCCCGAATAGAAGATAGGCCGAATAGAAGATATTCTAAAATTAGAGGCTCGCTCGAAAGAATAGAAGATATGGAAAAATCTAATAGAAGAGATGGAAGAACGAAAAGATATGGAATATTGAATAGAAAAATTAGGCGAAAGAATAGAGATATCGGAAAGAATAGAACGAATGGTCTTAGAAACTCAAAGATATTATGCTAAATGAAGAAGGGAAAGCATAGGGGGAAAGATAGAAGAATGGAAAGAATAAAAGAATCGATTAACGAATGGAAGAATACGAAGATATGGGAAAGAATACCAGATATGGACGCGTGCGGAACTAAACAAGATACTGGAACACTGTAAGACACCAGAAAGAATAGAAGAATGGAAAGATAGACAGATACCTGAGGAAAGAATAGATAGGTCGGTTAAGTGATCAGACAGATCCATGGAATATTGAAGATATGGAAAAAGAATAGAACATGCACACAAATAAGATATGTGGGAAGATAGACATAAGATATTCCAATTATAGAAAATGGACAAGAATACAAATAATATAAATGGAAGAATAGAAGAATTAGCCAATCCCGAATTCCTAAAACAATAGAATAAAAAATGGAAAGTATGGAAGAAGGGAAAGAATAGCAAATGGAACAAAACAAAGAATAGAAGAATGGAAAGAATAGAAGATATGGAACGAATAGAAGATATGGAAAGAATAGAAGATATGGAAAGAATAGAAGAATGGAAAGAATAGAAGATATGGAAAGAATAGAAGAATGGAAAGAATAGAAGATATGGAAAGAATAGAAGATATGGAAAGAATAGAAGAATGGAAAGAATAGAAGAATGGAAAGAATAGAAGATATGAAAAGAATAGAAGAATGGAAAGAATAGAAGATATGGAAAGAATAGAAGAATGGAAAGAATAGAAGAATGGAAAGAATAGAAGAATGGAAAGAATAGAAGAATGGAAAGAATAGAAGAATGGAAAGAATAGAAGAATGGAAAGAATAGAAGATATGGAAAGAATAGAAGATATGGAAAGAATAGAAGAATGGAAAGAATAGAAGATATGGAAAGAATAGAAGAATGGAAAGAATAAAAGAATGGAAAGAAGAGAAGATATGGAAAGAATAGAAGATATGGAAAGAATAGAAGATATGGAAAGAATAGAAGAATGGAAAGAATAGAAGATATGGAAAGAATAGAAGAATGGAAAGAATAGAAGAATGGAAAGAAGAGAAGATATGGAAAGAATAGAAGATATGGAAAGAATAAAACAGAAGGAAAATACTAATGCCAAAAGCAGGCAGTACCTCATTCAATGAGTACTGATTAAGGGGGGTGACCTTTTTTTGTTCTGTCCTTTTCTATCTTTCTCTGGCTTGTATCCATTTGGCCTCATTCAGCCTACTGTTTTAAGACGTTTATCCCCATCCAGGTGTCAATTTCTTACTGGTGAGCGGTAGCGAGCCAGCATATTTTTAATTTTTGTTAGACAGCAGGCTAAATTTGTACATTTTTCGATAGAAAACTTTCTCCGGCGAAGCCGGATTTCTTCATATAATGCTGGCTCGCTATCGCTCGCCAGGAAGAAAGCGACACCTAGATGGGGATAAACGTCTTAAAATAGTAGGCTGAATGAGGCCAAATGGATACAAACCAGAGAAAGAGAGAAAAGGACAGAAATAACAAAAAGCAGGTCACCCCCCTTAAGCCCATCAGCCCCCAAATCGTTGGTATCATCTTATGTTAACTGTTTCGGCATTAGGACGCAAATTTCTTGATTTTATTCCAGCTATCAGTAAATGAATTGATACAGCTTGGAAAAGATCTCTAGGTATATGAAAAGGGTATAGAACCTGTATCAACCTAACCTCTAGTAGTTCCCATTAGTTCTTCCTAAACTACATATAATGGTCTACTGATGGCATGACAAGAATATGAAACACGTAGTCTAAAGCCGGTATCACACGAGAGAACGGTCTGCCTCCCCTTAAGGGCTCTACAGACAAGTTACTTCATAACAATATTTAGAGTGAGGACCTTTCAAGTTTGTTCAATAATACTAATAGAACGACCACAAAACCACCACAATTATAGTTGCACCTGATCCTGATTACACCACAACGTTCCTTAAGGGGAGGTTTTTAGTGTGTTTCCTAGACTTCCATCAAGCTTGAAATTACACCCCCTTGACCCCCTTTCAAGATAAATGTGTACATTTTTCGGTAGAAAAATGTCCCGGCCAGAGGCCGGTTGCTCTTAAATTACAGGCTCGCTATCGCTCGCCAGGAAAAAATCGACACCTTAATGGCACGAAAGGTCTTAAAATTGACAGAAATGGGGCAAAATGTCTTAAAATGTCAAAACTACTAGGGCGAACGTCTTAAAATCTCAAAAGCAATGGGGCTAAACATAAGGGAGAAAGGGGTAAAGAAAAATATCCCTCAAGTGGAAATCTCCCCTTAAGGGGCAGTGGCTGTTCTTTTTGGTCTATTAATTCATTTATCTTTTTAGTTTCTTCGCTAGACATCCATCAAGCTTAGACCAACACCCCGATATCACCGGTACTGAATGGGTTAACACAAAAGAACACCACAACTCTTGCACCATAACCTGTGCTAAGAGCCACCACAAGCCCCATCAATAACACTAACAACCCTACGTAATCCAGTGTCTTTGTTGAGAGAGAGAGAGAGAGAGAGAGAGAGAGAGAGAGAGAGAGAGAGAGAGAGAGAGAGAGAGAGAGAGAGAGAGAGAGAGAGAGAGAGAGAGAGAGAGAGAGAGGGGGGGGGGGGGGGAGTCAGGGACTGCCAAGGAAATGTGTACAGTAATTTGCCAATACCCGGTTTATGATCAAGGTTGTCGACGAACTATACATTTGCCTGTATCAACACCGACAACAACCAACCACACCACACCACCACTGCTACTACCATTAACAGAGAGCACAACCATTATTGGACTTTATACACCAGCATCAACTATAACATAAGATTACCACAACTCTTACATCACCACAGCCACTATCACGTCCATCATTGGCCAAGAATACCACTATTCTTGTACCTTCACCACCACCACCACCACCATCACCACCATGAAAACAATGCATTAGGAACACCTTCAACACAACCATCAAAACCATAGCACACTACAACCACAACCACCCTAACACAGAAATCTACAACGCTTACACCATTATCACCATAAATACAACACCATCACCGCGACTATATAACTGCGACCAAACTTTACCACCAAAACCGGATATGCAAAACACCAACAACATCCGCAAAACAGGACACTATACTCCTTACACAACCACCATAAATACAACACTTTAGCCATCCCTCGCCGCGTCAGGAAGCACCCACCTACCATCACTACCACTCGTTAATTATCACCCACTACCACTACCACCCACGTATTACACCTACAGTAGCACCAACCACCTACCACCAATATCAACGCAACATTAAACATCCTCACCATCCCTATCACCACCACTAAACTCTTAAGGGGAGATGGTTCACTTTTGGGGCGATTTTTGCATGTATTCATTATTTTTCTAGTTTCCTCCCTAGACCTCCATAAAAAAAAAAAAAAAAATCCATTAGATCCCCTTTCTAGATTAATTTGTAAAAAATTTCGGTTAAAAATTTCCCGGCCGAAGGCCGGTTCTTCCAGCATTACTGGCTCACTATTGTTCGCCACCCACCTACCATCACTACCAACCGTCTACCAACACCACCACCCACCTATCATCACAACCACCCCACCTACCACCCATCTACCAGTACAACCACGGTCCACCCACCTACCACCACTAAAACCTTAAACACAACATGCTCACCTTCTCAACCTAGCACCAACACTCCCTCTCCATCACCCTCTCTCCCTTCCTGTGCAAAGTGCCTACCATTTGTCAGGGTAATGCATGAATATTAAGTACACACACACACACACACACAAGCATACACGCACATACACACACACACACAGGCACAGAGAGAGAGAGAGAGAGAGAGAGAGAGAGAGAGAGAGAGAAAGAGAGAGGGGAGAGATGGAGCGAGAGAGAGAGAGAGAGAGAGAGAGAGAGAGGGAGAGAGGGGAGAGGAGGGGGAGGGGAGAGGGGGGGGAGAGGGAGGGGGGGGGGAGGGGAGGGGGGGGGGGAGGGGAGAGAGGAGGGGGGGGGGGGAGGGGGAGAGGGGGGGGAGGGGAGAGGGGGGGGGGGGGTAAGGCAGCTACTCCACATGACCCTTGGTGCCCTCATTTACTACTGGGGAAGATATAATAACCCAAGGATAAACTGGAGGTATATCACCCAGGCAGAGCTACTTCCTGTAAGTTTAATATAGACTGGTAGCTTCTTAAATTAATGTTTTTTCAAGACTAGAAACCTGAATATACTTACCATAACTACAGCTGCCGACACAAATACATACTAACATTGTCGTGAGTTGAATAGTGAAAGGTATAGTCATCAGTACATGAATGGATAGGACTGGAGGTACAGTTGAGAAGATCAATAATGAATATTAGAAAGATAATTGGTGATAGGACAGAACCCTGAGGAACACCGGAGTTGATAGGATGAGGAAGTGAACGATGGCCGTCCACAACCAGAGCATAGACTACAGTAGACCTGGACTGGACACGAAAATGGAACTTTGCAGTAAGGGACCCAAACTTGGAGAATGAACACCCAAGTTCGAACCTCGAAAGCGCGAAAAAGTCAAATTTTCGCGGTTTCGAGGTTCGAACCTGGGGGTTCGTTCTCCGATTTTGGGTCCCTTACTGCAAAGTTCCATTTTCGTGTCCAGTCCAGATCTACTGTAGTCTATGACCAGAGCTATGAAACTGTCAGAAAGGAAATTTGGGATAAAGGCACATATGGAAGGATAGAAACCGAAGGAGGGTAGCTTAGAAATTAGAGATTTGTGCCAGACTCTATAGAAGGCCTGTCTAGTGCAATAGAAATGGTCTCACTGAAGTCTCAAAAGGATGATGACCAAGAGTTAGTAAGATATGAAAGAAGATTACCAGTAGAGCGACCTCTAAGGAAGCCATACTGGCGATCTGAGAATAGATTTTGAGAAGAGAAATCCTAAGAAATTTTGAAGTAAGAATAGTTTCATAAACTTTAGAGATGCAAGAAATGAGAGCAATTGGACGATAGTTGGAGGGTTGAGGGCGGTCAACCTTCTTTGGGACAGGTTGAATGAAAGCAAACTTCCAGCAAGAAGGGAAGATGTCAGAGGAGAGACAGAGACAAAAAAAAAAGTTTGCCCAGGCAGGGAGTCAGCAAGGAAGCACAGTTTCTGACTACAACAGGAGAAACACCATCCGGACCGTATGCCTTCTTAGTATTAAGCTCACAGAGGGTAAAAAGTACATCTTTAGGATTAGGATATTATGATAAGTAGGAGAGAGGGGTGTGGAGAGGGAGGAATAGCACCGGAATCATCCAAGGTGGAGTTTTTAGCGAAGGTTTGAGCGAAGAGTTCAGTTTTGTCAACGGAATAAGTGATGGTAGTGCCATCAGAGTGGATAGTTAGAGTTGGATAGTTCAGTGCATTTATTATTGATGAAAGTGCTTGGCGAGTCAAAGAACATATTTGGCTTGATTCCAGGCAGAAACATAGGAATAATGAGATTCTTGAGTTTGAAGGCGATGGTACCGTTTGAAAGTTTCCTCAGTATTGCGGACAGCAGTAGGCCAAGATACCATTATGAAAAGAAAAGTACAAATAAAAGTAAAACTCTTTTGAATCACGCGGTTTCATTATCCTGTGCGCTTCCGATCCCTCCGCTATCACACTTGCGCACCCCATTGTGGCGATCCCCTCCTTAAAAGTTTATATCAAGATGGCCAGTTGGATGGGAAGAGGAAAGGAGGATCTCAACGACATAAACTACAGACCCAGTAATACATATTAGGTTTTCCTTTCTTTCCAATCGGGTGTCAAACCCTGAAAGTGGACAGCCAAGTGCCTGTCACAATACATGCAAGCCACTAATTCTGTTTATAACAACACAATGCACAAAATAGTCGATAATGAATCACATACTTCAAGGTATAAACTCCTTTTTATCAATATTTAAGGGCAGGTATTGCATTTATAAATATAACCTGCGGAAAGAAGGTATATCTAATAGAATATAAAAAAAAAAATATATAGTTTCTTTTGACCGTACTATTCACATGCGAGATATTAGGTATAAGCCTGAGTTCACTGGCTAGCAGTGAGAAAGGAGGCCTGTGTTCCTCCGTAGAGTCCCCCCCCCCCAATATTCTTAAATTAAAATATCTACTCGATAATAGGAACCACTGGCTAGCACCATAACACTTCTCTATCTATAAACAATTATTTGTACATATCGTATATCAAATCTGATTGTTGGTTCTCTAAGTTTAGGAATCTCATTACAAAAGTACATAAATCATTGACTTAAGAGAGGGATGTAATTAAAATATTATTATTCTCATCATCCGACCATTCCCCTTGTTCCTATCTATATAATATCTTTCTATCAATTTCCTTTTTAATGAACACAATCCTGTCTGCCGCGTGGTGAGTTCAATGGCAGGGTAAATAGTGATCTCTCCAACCCACGGGTGAAATTTGTCAAACAGTTATTCATCATATTGATGGTTTTGGGATCTCCTTTCCTTTCACTGATTACTATATAATTCTCAGCTATCGACCTTTCCCCCTGTTTCTATCTATACAGTATATCTTTCTATTTCCTGTATTAATGAACTAAAAATGTGTTGTATGGTTTCAATTCAATCAGTGAATAATTTCTAATGCATTGGAATTGAACAAAATAATATCCTACCAATACATACATCAATATTATGACAAAACAATCAATATAAAATAATCCCATGTTTTTAGCTTTCACTCTACGCCTTGCTGTTGGTGTGAGGGGAAAAGGCCGGGGGTGGGGGTGGGGGTGGGGTGGGGGAACATTCCCACCCAGTGTCATTAATCACTGAGATCGTGTCGGGGGGGAAATGTGAGATATTTTGTAACATGTTTTGATCAAAATTTTTGTTCTTTTTGCCAATTATTGGTTAGTGGAATAATTATTTATTTATGTCCATCACATCAGAAATTATTCACAGATTAAATTAACACCAAACAAGAACTATATTATTTTTTTACAGTACAGTAGTAAGAGGTGAGTGAATAAATAGAATTGACTTTTGTCATGATTTACGTTATCTGAATACCGGATAAACAGTGTTCTACTGTACCATTATGCTGGATTATGCACTTCCAATGTATGCCAATGGCGGATGACGGTGCCACAATGGTGCCTCGACTGTAAGTACAGTGCAACAAAGATGCCTCAATTGTAGCGACGGTGCCTGGATGGGACAACGGAGGTACGAAAACGACTAACACAGCAGTTGCGATGTTACTTCCTGAATGTTATATTGGGCGACTGCGATGTTACTTCCGGTATCTTCACTTTAACCCTTAACCAACGGTGAACATCATATGACAGGAGAGAGAATATTGGCCCCCCCCTGCGGTGCCAATCATATGACGGGTGCTATTTTGAGGACGTTATGAGCTCTGAGAGAGAGTCCGCGCGTTGGGAGGACGATAGCTGGGCTTGGACCGCTCGGCACCACCTCTGGGCCATCACGGACATGTAGTATGCCTCATCCCCACCACTGTACAAGGATAAAACCGCAAAAATTACCTTATTTTAGGGTATTTTCACCTCCGGTTACGCGATTGCTGCAAGATAACCCGTGGTCGTACAAGGATGATACCAGGTGTCATTGGAAAGCTCTATTATCACCCTTTCACGGATATATAATTGTATTACGCTCTGGCTCTTGTTTATGCATGAAAAAGAGCATGGAATGAAGCTCGTTTTCGGTAAATATACCCACCCAGCAATACAGTCATGTATACAAGCATGCCCGTTTTTAGGGAGTTGATTTTTTTTTTTTAAAGAAAGAATAAAACTAAAAATGCATCAGTGACAGGCAAATGGATGCAATATATGATTAGGTGGCATGTCTCCACACCTCCACCTCCTTTCTTCCCCTTCCATGTGTGAGCGCAGCGAGACCGAGTGAGTGACTTAGTGTGGTGAGAGCCTAGAGGGAGAGAGGAGGTATGCCGCTCCACTGCCCAACTCTCCATCACGCTCCCGTCACAAAAAACAAAAACAAAAACGGTTTTACACTGGATATTTACTCCTTACACCTATTTTCTCGTTCTATAATTTTCACATGTTCTTTATACAAGAAAAATATGCACATATTGTGCAATATTATTGATTTATGTGGTAGATATAAAAAATTCCTTCCGAATCGAAGCTAAATCTTTTGCACTGGTGGCACTGCAATTAACAGGCCTATTGTATGTTCCGGGTTAATGGGCCACAACAATGGTGTACATTTGTTTAGCACACCCAAACAAACTTTTGCGCCACTCTGACATATGAGGACGCCTCTAGACCAGTCCAGGAAGTTGCCCGCCTATATAAAACCACAGCTAGGACTGCACCATGTTTGCCAAGTCTGGTCTAGTACCTTCTGAAATAAAGCTTCAAAAGGATTCAGTCATCTTATTAATATGTGTACTATAAATATGGCTGGCAATACAAATTTATAAAAAAATCGTACTGTAACAACAGCTACCTCTGCAATTTTAATATGGCAGTTTTTTTATTAAAGCATTGTACAAAATTAAGCCACCAAATTAACATATTATATATGTAATTATCAGTACAAATATTTATGATAACATAAAGCTAGGTAAGACATAGACGAAGGATAAAGTACCACGGTAAAAGTATGTTTCGCATAGTATTTATTCCAGCAATTTTCTTTTAGCAATTCTGGCCTGCTAGCTTTTGAACTTGATTTTAGTTTTAAAAGAATTCCCCAACATACACGTATCTAACATCAACCTAATTAACGATACAACTTAATACAGTAATAGTTTTGAAATGTAAGCACTAATAACATAACTGTAGGAGAGATATAGTCCCTGGATATACTGATCCTGGCCGCATAACAATCGCATTTACACAACACTATTCGTATTTACTACACTGCACTACACTACTAACATCTACTGATCTACATTACACTGCACTACTCGCATATACTACGTTACACTACTCTACCCTACCTCACTACACTACTCTCATCCAATTCAATACCCTACACTACATAACACTGGCGAGAGATATAGCCCTGGATATATTACTGTAGTTCCGAACATAACACCCACATCTACAGTACACTTCACCACTAGCATATATCACACTACACTACCCTCATTTACACTACACAACAACAGGAGATATACAGGTATACCTCAGGATAAACTACTGTAGGCGTGGACATAACACCCACATCTACATTACACCACTAACATATATCACACTACAATATATAACACTACACTACCCTCATCTACACTAAACAAGAACTAGTAAATAGACAGCATAGCCCAGGATAAACTACTGTAGATCCGGACATAAATCCCACAACTACATATACCACTAGCATATATCACACTACACTACACAACACTACACTACCCTCATCTACACTACACAACACCAAGAGATATATAGCCCAGGATAAACTACTGTAGGCCCAGAGATAGCACCCACATCTACATTACCCCTTGAGCCCGGCCCTCCCTTGCAGCCATTAGCATGCATGCCCGTGTGTTGGGTGCTCTGGGGGAGGAGGCTGTATTTTCATTCTGGGAGTGTGTTCCTGTTACTCTTGATTTGCTCTCTTACATCACCCACCGACATTAATAGGGAAATTTCTACCACCCGTTTCTTGCAGGCGTGAAGTTGTTTCTGTATGACTGTTTGTTGACAGCCTTTGAATCTTAAGACCCCTTAAAACTGTCGAGGGTCGAAAACATCAACTTTGCCTAAAGTCAAGGAACTATAAATGGAATCCATCGCTTACTACTAGTGATGAAGAAGTGCTTAAAGCGGGTTAACACAAATTTTGATTGGCTTCATTATTATGGCAGCATTTTAAAGCTGCATTTCTTCAATATCAGCTGTTTTATTGGCGTAGTCTTATAGTGGCCTGAAACCTTATAAACAATTATTTCAGAAACTTTCAGAGATTCACAGAAAAGATGCCGGAAAGACGGTAGAGTGAACCAATCACAAGGCCAATAAGTGAAACTATATACATCCTTATTAGCCCTGTTACCACTTCAAGGAGATCAGACGAGGATATAAACAGCTTAAAAGCTATCTAATACTTGATGAGCATGACAAGGCATAGACAAAATGACAGCTACTGTAATTAAGTTGGCTCGTAGTTTCCTAAAGACGAGTCTGGCATGAGTGTGGGTGTGGGATGGAGCGAGGGACTTAGCTAATGATTTATCTAGACACTCATCCTTGATATAACGCAGACTCGGCCCCCGGGTGGTGAGGCACCGCAGGGATAACCTGAGAGCACAAGTGGACTGGGGTCTAACATGATGAACAGAGGCTTGGGCGTGCGGGCGCTCATATTGTGGGTGGTTTATTTGAGGGCCTTGGCTTAGTGGCGAGTTGCTGAGGTTGGGTTCGTGTGGGCGATCAAAGTACAGGGGTTGAGAGAGAGAGAGTGTGTGTGTGTGTGTGTGTGTGTGTGTGTGTGTGTGTGTGTGTGTGTGTGTGTGTGTGTGTGTGTGTGTGTGTGTGTGTGAGAGAGAGAGAGTGTGAGTGTGAGTGTGTGAGTGTGTGTGTGTGTGTGTGTGTGTGTGTGTGTGTGTGTGTGTGTGTGTGTGTGTGTGTGAGAGAGAGAGAAAGAGGTCAAATACGGAAGCTCACAATAGCAACAGGTCCCGGCATTTTTTGTCCGATTCTTGTGATTGATGGCTAGATAAATTATGAGCCAAACTGACCATCCAAAATCACGCTAAGGCCCATCGGTGTCATTTAAAATCCTTACCGTTTCCACCTGTCGATTTTGGATGACCCTGTTGAGCAATTATTAGCTTTTGAATTGGCCCGATAATCACCTGTGCCTCAGTTATATCATTCATCATGTGACTTAAACCCAGTGTCCGCATCTGTGAACGTGCCTATTCTGTATGAACGGTGGCTTGAAGTGGATTAATGGAATGCTTTAGTGGTGAGGAGAATAACTGTGACTTGGGGTGTCTGATAACATACGCTAGTGAAGACCAGAGAAGATAACGTGCTCGCTAATAATTTTACCTCTCTTTACCTATGGGTAAGCACATTATGAACTTCTACACGGTTACGTACATGGGTTAACGACAAACTTATTTGATTAATTATTAATTAAACAATGGCATGATTGATTTTCACATGCTTTCTTCAAAATTACTATAAACCTGTGCATTAATAGCTATCCGTCCAGAAACATGGTGAAGGTAAGTAACTTTTTTGTTTCACTTTTCTATAAATATTGTATTCCTTATGCATTTATTCACATTTTGTATGTATGTATGTACTGTATGTATGTATACGTATATACTCAGGCACATATCCCATAGCTGGGGGTGGCCGACTCGAGACAGAGCCCGAACAGGAAAAAATAAATAAAATAATAATAATAATAATAATAATAATAATAATAATAATAATAATAAAAATAATAAATAAATACAAATTCACACACATCTAGGTCACCCAGGAAAAGACCCAGAGACCAGGGATCACTAAGGGCACTCCAGCACTACCCCGGTCCCCTACCTCCCGGAGAATTTCCGGTCTCAGTAGGCACTAGGCAGACATGCAGCGGAGCACACCACAGTGCTCGCCCACCATATCTTAATATATATATTTATTTACTTTATTTGTGTCGTTGTATCCCTTCGTAATAGATGAAATAGGGCTCTGAATATACCGACTTGAAGTGACAGACGACTGGAAATGATCGAAGGAAAGAGTTTGAAGTACAAGAATGAACTGTACACTGTACAGGCATGTGGAGGTGAAGCGTGGGTTAGCAAACAATTATGGAATATATGTGGTGATGGAGGGGCCTTCTCCCTCATGATTAGTACCATTAGCATTGACATTTTAATACATTCGCCCCATTAGTTTGGATATTATAAGACCTTGCCTACCATTTAGGTGTCGATATTTTCCTGGCGAGTGATTGGGAGCCTGCAATTTAGGAGGAGCCGGCATATGGCCGGGGCACTTTTCTACCACAGAATGCACAAATGTATCTCGAAGCGGGATCTTGGGGGTCTTTCTTAAGCTTGATGAATAAATAGATAAATACGCGAATAAAAAAACCTCTTTGAGTGAGGAGATGAAATCTAGCTAAAAGTAAGGCAAAGTAAAGCTATTTGAGACCGCTGCAATAGGAGTGTTACAATGAAGGCTGACATGTTGGTAAGTGATGGTTCAGAAGATATGTCAGATAGTTATACTTCATTATACTCGTATGTGGTTAACCTTTAGAAGATACGATTACGCATTTCTTCTCTGTTTTCTGGCAATTATGAGACGATTATTATTCTGATTTAGGAAGGGTATATGGAAGTCAAGGGTCAACTGAGATAGTCTTTACCCTTATAATTCCCACAGATTCTTCCTAAATGGCATAAGATCGTCTAATGATAGCCAGAATAAGCGGTCAAAATACGTCATAAATCTTCAGAGGGTTAAGGGGGGATGGGCTGGTTCTCTGGACCACTTTCTCCCTAATGTTTAGCCCCATTAGTTTTCAGATGTTAAGATGTTTGCCCTATTAGTTAGTCGATTTTAAGACCTTTCGCCCCATTTCTTCGTCAATATTTAGACCTTTCGTGCTATTTAGGTGTCGATTTTTTCCCTGGCGAACGATAGTGAGCCTGTAATGTTGGAAGAACCGGCCTTCGGCCGGGAAATTTTTCTACCGAAAAATGTACAATAATCTAGAAGGGGGATCTAATGGATGTTTTTTTAAATTTGATAAAGGTCTAGAGAGGAAACTAGAACAAATAATGAATACATGCAAAAATCGCCCAAAAAGTGAACCATCCCCCCTTAATGATGCTATATTGATGATAAGATATGGCCGTGAATAACAAATAATGAGTTGAAAGATGAATAATGTATGGTGGTTTGCTCATGATGACTGATTATGTGTTTACGATGATTGATGGTTTGTGAATTATAAATGGAGGATAGTTTACAATGAGCTATGAATGATGAAGACAATCGAAGAAGGCGTACTTTATTAAGGGGAGTTATTTAGTTTGTTTCCTACGTTTTCATCAAGCTTAAAATTACACCCCCTAGATCCCCTTTCAAGATAAATTTGTAAATTTTTCGGTAGAAATATGTCCCGGCCGCAGGCCAGTTGCTCTTAAATTACAGGCTCGCTATCGCTCGCCAGGAAAAACACCTTAATTGCACGAAAGGTCTTAAAATTGACAGAAATGGGGCAAAATGTCTTAAAATGTCCAAATTAATAGGGCGAACGTCTTAAAATCTCAAAAGCAATGGGGCTAAACATGAGGGAGAAAGGGGTCCAGAAAAAAATCCCTCAAGTGGAAATCTCTCCTTAAATCAAGAGCTTGCTTTCATGATCTAAGAATAAAAAGCATTATCAATTAACATACAATACTCAATCAACCAATTAGTCAGTAGTTAGTCAATCAAATACTACTTACGTACTTACTTACTTACTGACTGACTGACTGAGTGGCTTCCTTCCCTTTTGTAGCAACCATGCCTTTAGCAAACAATACCATATCTATCTATCTATTTCCTCTCCTCAGACCCTCCTTGAGCCAATATGCCATCCTGTCCTTCTCCCTAAACTATATCTCGGCCAAGGCAATCTCCTTCACTCGCTAGGTTAGTTGCGCTCGCTCGCTCGCGCGCTCTCTCTCTCTCTCTCTTACACACACACACACACACACACTTTTATCCTGTCCCTAACGAAGTCTCTCGTACTCTCATTCTTTTTCCACTGTGCTCTCCACACATACAGCCATACTAAAACGCACACAAGCACACACCCACTCTCTCTCTCTCTCTTACACAGACACACACATACTTTTATCCTGTCCCAAACGAAGTCTCTCTTACTCTCACTCTTTTGTCCACTGCTCTCTCCACACATACAGCCGTACTAAAACGCACACAAACACACACCCACTCTTTCACTCTCCTGAAGTGTATGCCAGTGGGGTAATGGCCGTGAAATGAACACCAGGCTGTCTCTTTAATGGTGCAACTTGCAGATGGATCACGTTTATGAAGAACTCCAGTGCTGCTGCTTGAGAGAGAGAGAGAGAGAGAGAGAGAGAGAGAGAGAGAGAGAGAGAGAGAGAGAGAGAGAGAGAGAGAGAGAGAGAGCGAGCGAGCGAGAGCGAGAGCGAGAGCGAGAGAGAGAGAGAGAGAGAGAGAGAGAGAGAGGAATATGGGAAGAGGGGAGGACAGAGAGTGGTTGCGGTATTTCAATTAAATTTGCCTCTGTTAGGAAGGACAGAAAATTACTAAAATCCCCTGGCAATAAATACCGTATAAATACACGGCCCATGTTATTACAGAAGCTAAATGGTCGCTGGCGAAATACTGAATACATATTTAGACTCCAGGATTCTAACTAACGACATGACCAATTATATCTTAAAGTTGTAACTATTGGAACAGAGACTGAACTATTCGGACTTAGTATTTGAATTTAACTCCCTTTTAAATATATTCTTGATATATTTAGATGATTTTGTGAAGTTTTTATGTAAGGATCTTTGGTAGTTAATAGGGTTAATTAAGATGGTTCGAAGTCTGCTAATTGCTGGAGGTCCCTTTGTAACTGAATAAAATCGTCTAATAGTAGCTAGATTATAATTTAAAAGACGGCATCGGTACTGAAAGGTTTAAACTCCTAGTACACTCGGATGCTATAGAATCTAGCCCACTCATAAGAAGTCGAGGACCCCTATGTTTTTCTTTATGCAATTATAACTATTCGAATTGATTTCTGGATAGAGCTTGCTATTCAATAAATAGTATATACCGTATATATATATATATATATATATATATATATATATATATATATATATATATATATATATATATATATTTTTTTATTTTTTTGTAGTTGATGAATAGAAAATAATATTCATAAATTAGCTTCCAGAGATAAAGTTCCATAAATAGAAATAGGTTTAGTCCCGGAATATAAATTGAGTGGGCTAGAGACTATGCCATCCGAGTGTACCTTTGCAATGGCATGGTATTGCAATATCTGTGCCAAAACTATTCGAATACAATCGCAATAATAAGCACAAAGTGACCCCTTTTATCTAACCTCTCTTGGCCTATTCATGTAGTTTCCTCTTCAACCTCATTAACTTTCTCAGATGACGCCAATTTGTGCAACATTTTAGCTACTTTCCGATGATTTAATTTAATTTAAGAAGAATATGTCATATCAGAAGGATAGTTGAGCCTTTGATACTTAGAAGTCCTTTCTAAACTGAATAATATCATCTATTATTCAATATAGTCTCTATTTATAATATTGCAACATTTGTTATCACCTGATTGAAATGGTTAATGGTATTTTTTTTTCTGGACCCCCTTCTCCTTCATGCTAAGCCGCATTAGTTTGGCGATTTTAAGACCTTTCGCCCGATTTCCGTCAATACTAAGACCTTTCGTGCCATGTACCGTGTCGACGTTTTTCTGGCGAGCGATGGCAAGCCTGCAATTTAGGAGGAACCGGCTTTCGGCTCTACCGAAAATGTACAAGTTTATCTCGAAGGAGGGTGGGGGCATTTTGTTTGTTTTTGTTTTTTAACCTTCATAAAGGTCTAGAGAACATTATTTTTCTCTTAACCTTAACATATATTTAATTCGTTTACATGTCAACCCATCAATCATAATCCATTTATAAGTGGGTAAAGAACATTAAACATGAACACGAAAAACTGCGAACGGGTTAACAATACAATCGATGCAAATATTGAGAAAAACAATCCGTTTGTAAATAATTAAAATCAAATGAAATACTCGACTCGAATTATTGGAACCGGAATGTATAATGATCAGCACACTTCTCGTACCTCTGACAGAAACATTTCTGGGATATTAAAGTTGCGGAATTTGTGTAGAATGTTGATAGTAGTGAGTTCTGTAATAGCTGGCTGATGGTATAATGAGTAGTTGAATAATGATGGTGATGATTGTGTAGGGATTGCTTGTGATGTGAGTGTGAGGAGTATGGGTGATAAGAGTGGTGATTGTATGGATTGTGAATGATGTGGGTGTGGGAAGTATAGGCGATGAGAATGGTGATAGTAGGGATTGTGCATGATGTGGGTGTTGGAGGTGGTGATTATATAGGGATTGTGTATGATCGATGTGAGTGTTGCAAGTATAGGTGGTGGTGGTCATTGATTGCGGTGATGGTGGTGCATGGAGAAGAGATGGGGGATGATGATGGTGGTATTGGTGGTGGTGTATGGTGTAGAGGTGGGTGATGATGATGGTGGTATTGGTGATGGTGATGGTGGTGTGTAAATTAGAGGTGGGAGATGATGATGGTAATGTATGATAGGTGGAGATGGGATGAGGATGAGGAATAAAAGGAAAGGGAAAGGAAGAGGGACATTGGTGGTAGTGGTGGTACACAATAGAAGAAGAAAAGGCTGAATGAAAAGAAGGCTGAAAGAAAGTAGGACTGTGAGGAGGAGGAGAAGGACGAATTTCAAGTGGAGGAAGAAAGAAGGGAGATAGCATGATTTCTAAAGGTGACAACTGTGATAATAGGCAGACCTGTGTGATAAATTGGTGGTGCCCATGGTGCTGGTGAAATACTGGTGATACTGGTGGTAAAAGGGATGAAGCTTGGTTTAGTTAGTGCGGATTGGAGAAGAGTGACGTTAGGAGAGGGGAGTAGTGAAGAGAGAATATCTCCATCTTAAAAACTGAGGGAGGTGCCTCTTAAGTCCTATTTTGGCACCCCCGTAGTATGCATGACAAGTATGGGCTCTCCATCTTGAAACCTGAGGGAGTTGGGGGGGGGGGGGGGGGCTCCACACACACTCTGCTTATAACCTATTCTTGCACCCCCTTAGTATGCATGCGAAGTATGGGCTCTCCATCTTGAAAACAGGGAGTTGGGGAAGGGGGGGGGGGGGGTCATAAAACTTATTCTGACACCCCTTTAGTATGCATGCCACGTATGGGTCTCTCCATCTAGAAAACTGAGGGAGTGAGGGGGCGGGCTCCCCTCCCCCCCTACCCGCTGCATAAAACCTATTCTGGCACCTCCATAGGATGCATGCCAAGTATGGGTTCTCCATCTTGAAAACTGAGGGAGTTTGGGGGGGAGGGGGGCTCCGCCCCCTCCCCCGCTTAAGACCTATTCTGGCACCCTCTTAGTATGCATGGCAAGTATGGGCTCTCCATTTTGAAAACTGAGGGAGTTGGGAGGTGGGCGGAGCCCCCTTAGTATGCATGCCAATTATGGTCTCTCCATCTTGAAAACTGATGGAGTAGTTCGTAAACAAACATGAACAATCAGATTGACTCGCAGAAAGTGCCCTTTACTGTATTGTATAATATAGAAAATTACCAACTAATATCCATCAACACAATTTCGCCACCAATTCAGATTCGTCTATATAACTGAATTTTCTCTTCAAATAATTTTCGTCACCAATCATAATGCTCATCAACTAAATATTGTCAACAACTCAAATTCGTCGCCAACTCATATAACAATATATAAAACATACCAAAATATAAGTCAACTATTCAGCAAAATATAGCAGCTGCAATGCAAAAACAGGTTTGCTCCGAAACCAATTTCTTGCTCGATTACACACATACACACACAGATACACACACACACACACACACACACACACAAATAAAGATCCCTTGAAAAAGAATATCCTTCTCACCATTAAATTATTCAAACAAAAATATACAGCCAGTGGAGCGATTAAAATAAAACTCCAGAGCCATTCTGACGTCCATTTTCGAGTGAGCAATTGTCCGCCACCAAGATTTTGGTTTGTGGATGACCGACGTATATTTCGCTCACTGGTCCTTTCACTGACAAGTGTTTTCGCCCGCACATGTTATATTGCCCACAGTTTGAAGTTAGTTAGGTTAGGCGTGAATATAAGGGAAATCGGCTGAATGCAAGTCGGCTAGGCCTAGTTGGAGAGCTTGGCCGAACACAAACTAGGCTGCTGGGAGAATTCGGCCGAACTTTTATTACTTGAGATCTAACTGAAATAACTTGTGACTGAAGTAACTTTTGACTGAAGTAACTTGTGGCTGAAATGACTTGTGGCTGAAATGACTTGTGGCTGAAATGACTTGTGGCTGAAATGACTTGTGGCTTAAATGACTTGTGGCTGAAATGACTTGTGGCTGAAATGACTTGTGGCTGAAATGACTTGTGGCTGAAGTAACGTGTGACTGAATGACTTGTGACTGAAATAACGTGTGACTGAAATAACTTGTGAATGAAATATTTTTTGGTGGAAGAACTAATGGACGAAATAAATAATGGACGAAATAAATAATGGACGAAAAAACATATTAACGAAATCACTTGTGGCCGAAATAACCCGCAGCCCTTTCCAATGACCGACATTTACTGGTCTGGCCCGACTCGACCTCACCCCAGTGAAACAGACTCGGGTTTCGCAATCCGCGGGGTTTTGTTTCACCCGCAATGGAATGTGTACGGCATATTTTGGTCGATTGAGGGATTCTTGTGTAGTGTGAAATGGTGTGTACATTCGTGGTCATGATTACGTGAACACCTCCTAATGATATAAACAAGACGGTGAACAGTTGCTAGTAAATCCCAGTAATTTCACCTTTGTGGCTCAAGCACTTTCTCAAAATTGTTTGCCTGTGTACCATAAATTACATTCCAAAATATGTACAGAACGTCCTTACCACTATGGCTTTTTTATACTTCGTAACAAAATTGTGTATTTGTCTATCGAAAAAATAACACCAAAATGGTAAATACTGTATATATCAATACATAAATACTGTATATATCAATACATAAATAAATATAAATAAAGGAGAGGATATTTCGTAAAATTGCTATGCATAGTAGTCAACTGGAATGTCTACACAATATGAAGCTAGAATAATTTTTCACTGACGAAGTATATTGTAAATTTGATAAAGCCACATCAGTTGAGACACTGAATATAACTAGGCAATGTATCCAGTCTAATTGTTATTATGAAGAAGGGGGCATGAAGAAGTGGCCATGACTGTACTCTCCTGGTTATACACTATCTTGCAATACGATAGTTTAGGGCTATAACGGTCGTTTTCTATGAGTAAAGGAGTAGAAATGTTATACCGTGATTAACGTAAGTTAAGGAATATATGTTACGTTATTAAAGGCCTATTATACTGATATATAATATTATTAACATATTGTTCGCAGTATATATGATTATTTTCATATTGCTTATTATATTTAATCATCGTATCAGCGAACCCAGTGCGGTACAATATTTTACATAGCTAGCGGCAGCAAGCTAAATGGCCAAAACAATGCAATTTCATGACCATTTCCCTGTATTATTCTCACATTCAACTCAGTCTTGAAACAACATTGCCTCGATTTGTCACCCTGTCTAAGACCTACCCATATATGTCACGTAGGCCTAGGCTTCACCCATAAGCATTCTATGAGATGCTAAATTGCGCTACAATAACATATATATCTACAGTCTCTAATAGTTCATCAAATATTCCATACAATGACAAAGAGTTATAGCAAGCTTCTGCGATTTGTTTAAAATCCTCAATAGGGCGTAATGGAGACTATAATCTATTAATTATAATTCGGCCAGATATATTGATCCCTTACCTGTAGTAACATATAAGCCAGCATGAGCATAGACTGTAAATTTCTACGCCTATTTACTGGTCGACTAACCTCATTTGGTAGAAGTGTCAGCTCGATTATCCAAGTCTCTTATATACAGTATACAGTATAATATATATATATATATATATATATATATATATATATATATATATATATATATATATTGAAATGATTTCTATATTTCTGTCCTATTTGTAGTGAACAGGCTATAGTTGACCACTAACCTATATTGGTATAGACTGACCCGCTAGGCGTGTCGTGGACCAGAACCATGAACCAGCGGGGTAGTCTTTATTTAAACCCCTATCTCGTGTGATAAGCCGGAAACCTGTCATCTCCCCGGTTCTTTAATGCACCTTATAATCCGCCCACGGCTACACGGTCATCTTTCCCACCAGTAACTTCGGCCACAAGTTGAAGACTGATAGCTAAGGATAAGTTTAAACTATGTTTTTTTTTTCCAACCTCTATGCCAGCCATTGGTATTCTACATCATATAGATTCCTATTGCTGGACACTGTATAATCTAGAAGATATATTTGCAGCCAGTTTGCCTCTTAAACTGGCGACGCCTAGCTGTCTGGCAGCTAGCTTGGTGATGGATCGGCCTCGCGAATCTACAGTACCATTTTCTCGTCATCCCAGACACATTCACGCTCTCCACGCCACCTAGTGATGATCACACTAGGCATTCTGAATATGGGAATAGTTATACAATGCTAATGTACTGGGAACAGCAAGGGTGTTTTTTATGGAGAGTTGGTAGCCGACGTGGTGAAGTAATAGGTGCAGTACAAATGGTATACCCTTATTAAAATCTGAATTTTAACCCAAGAACCTGTGGGTACTAACTCAGTATTTACACTCCATCACACCTCCCTTAAGTTAGGTTAAATATGTTTAATACTATAGGTTACTTAGATTAGGTTAGGCTTTGGCTAAGTTAAGGCTAGATTAAAAGTTAGGATAACGGTCAGTTAGGATACGAATGATACAATTAGGTTGGTTAAGCACCCGTCACACCTAGCCGATTTTAGGCCAAGACTGTCCGCGACCTAAGGGTCGTGGACAGTCTTGGTCTACGTCGCCGCGCATCATGGGCCGTCGCCAACACAACAAACAGGTCGGGATGGGTCTTCACATACCCCCTCAAAAGTTCTACATGCACAACATTGAAAATCAAGTCAGCGTGGAGTGAGGTAAAAAAATGGGACGGGAGGCTGATGGCGTGTGACGGCGCTTGACGGGAAAAGGTAGGCGTCAGTGCGGCGGCACACGGCACCATAAATGAGGTCTGCGTCAGGCGGCGTCACCATAACAACCTGCGGGGATCAGCAGCGGCTTGCGGCGACCCAACGATGCCCTAACGGTCAATATATAAATAAACGACATAATTAAATAATTAAATAATAAATATAGTATCAATAACCATCAAAATATAAGATTAGGTATATTAATTACAGAAAAAATGAAAAATAACAACATTCAATACATAATTAAATTAATAATAATAATAAAATAACAGAATTAACTGAAATAATCAGTTAATAATCAGCCGTCCATACTGAAGGGGTCGCCGTCCATCGGCACAGTAATGCATATTGACGCCACCCTATCTCCTGTCGACGCCGTTCGTCGGGTCGTTGTCAACGCGCTACGCCGCAGATCGGCACTCCAGCGGTGACCTAGGTCTCACCTTCAGTCCTGCATGGGCGCCGCTCTACCCCGTCAGGTCGCCGTCAGGCGGCGTGGCCATGCATACTGTGTCCCGTCCAAAACTCACCCCCCCAAATCCTTAAGCTCTCCGCCGAAGGTCGGCACTCCTGACCACGACTAAAGGTCGTGGTCAGTCTTGGCTCAAGTCGGCATGGTGTGACGCCTGCTTTAGGTCGAAATCTGGCTAGCTTAAGTTTTGGCTAGATTAAGTTTTGACGAGGTTAAGTTTCGGTAGCGTAAGGATTGGATAGCATAAAATTAAGGTAAAAATGGTCTAGTTTATGTTAAAAAAACGTTTGTTAAACAGTTGGGTTAGTTAAAGAAAAAGGCAACCACACAGTTAAAAATAAAGGTAGGTGTGGGCATACAGACTCCAAATGCAGGAAAAACATACAGTAGATAGGTATGGGCAAACAGACACATCAAATACAGGCGAAGTTACCATGAACGAAATAAACTGCAGGCAAAATTATCCTGAATGAAATAAACTGTAGGTGACGCAACCCTAAGCGGCCCCCCCCCCCCCCCCTGTCCCCCACACACACGTACAGAGATGCCCGCTTTTTCTGGCCCCTCTTCTCCCTCATGTTTAACATATTAGTTTTGAAATATTAAGACGTTCGGCCCATTAGTTTGACGATTTTGAGAAATTTCGCCCCATTTCTTTGGCAATATTAAGACCTTTCGTGCCATTTAAGTGTCGATTTTTTCCTGGCGAGCGATAGCGAGTCTGTATTTTTAAGAAGAAATGGCCTTCGGGTGAGACATTTTTCTACCGAAAAATGTACAAATTTCTTGAAGGGGAGTCTAGGGGGTATTTGTTAAAGCTTGATGGAGTCTAGGGAGGAACCTAATAAAATGATAAAAATATACATAAATGAGGAAATAAATACGCCCTTACCCCCTTAATCCGCGACCTGTCCTTCCCTGTTGTCCCTGATGAATGGTGTCCTATCATATCCCTCTATTTACGAGTGGGTATCTGTCTCCTCTGTGGGGCTAAGTGTCATTGGCTGTTTTTTAACCCTTTGAGTACCAGCGACGTGTGTTATCTTTAATTGTATCTAAATTTAGACGATATTATGCAAGCGGCTCGCTTGGTGTAGTGACTAGCGTCTCGGACTTCCACCCAGAAGGCCCGGGTTCGCGCTCACGCTCGGCGCATTAAAGATTTTTCACAAGCACTGAGTCGTTACCATCCCTCATGAGCAAAGGGATGGGGTAGTAGTACAGGACCCCAATGGAAATACGCCTAATCGGCCTTATTGAGCTATCCTTAGCTAGCTTAGCATGCGCTAGCTTTAAGAACTATTATTATTATTATTATTATTATTATCTGCGGTAGTTTTTGTTGTTGTTGCTGTTCCCCAGGCTGTCTGGCCTAACAGCCCCAAGGTCCCAAGCAAGGCCAAGGCCATAAACGAGCGCCCCCACAAAACCCTCCCTGCTTACCACTAATAAAGCCTGGGTGACCGAAGCCACTCCAAGGCAGGGAGCTAAGGAGGGTGCAGAAACGCCCGGGAAACCAAATCCCCACCTAAGGCGCTGTGCCCCTCAGCAATTATGAAGGGTAAGTTGAGGGGCAAAGGGAAAATGTGACGCTTTGGCTCCCAATCTAGGGAGGTCAATCCACGGAAAAGACGCCGTCACTTGAGATCTAGAAAATATATAAGTAAAAGGAACAGTCAGAGTAAGCTATGGGTATGGCAGAGATCGCTCAGCTCTCACTCTGATAGACCAGTCCATCACCAATGCGGTAGTTAAAAGGGATGGTTGAGATTGTTTGAAGTCTGATTATTGCTAGAGGTCCTTCCAAATCTGTATAAAATCGTCTTATAGTTGCCACAATATACTGAAAAAGACGTCACCGGTACTGTATGGGTTAATATGCGCCATCTTGCAAACCTTGTGTCTTGCAGCTATTTTGCTTTTGTGTAGCATAATATCGAGCATAACAAAATACGGGATTAAGGGGAGATGAGTAATTTTTCTGGTCCCCTTTTTCCCTCGAGTTAAGCCTTATTTTTTTGAGATTATAAGACGTTCAGCACATTAGTTTTGCACCATTTCGTTGTCAATTTTAAGACCTTTCGTGCCATTTAAGTGTCGATTTTTTCTTGGCGAGATATAGCGAGGCTGACATTTTTAAGAGGAACCGGCCTTCGACCGGGACATTTTTCTACCGAATAATGTACAGATTTATCTTTCTAAGCTTGATGGAGGTCTAGTGAGGAAACTAAGACAAAAAGCAATATATTAATGAATAGGCCCAAACTCGGCCCATCTCCCCTTAATTAAGTACTGATAAACCTCAATTGTTGTTCTGTGCATACTTTGCATCAGTTACTTTACCATATAACGTGCTCAATTATATCTCACAAACACACACTTTTCCCATTATATAATTACTGCATGAGTATCCCCCAAATCTAAGAAATGCTGCTGAACACAGAATCAAGTAACGATAAGCTAGTCACATATTATAACCTAAAGTATGTGCAAGAGGTGGGAGTAACAAAAAATCTAGCTGTGTATGAGCCTCTGGACCTCGTATAAATTGCAGGCTACTAAAGCTAAAGAATAGAAACATGACATACCTACTTTGCCTACGAAAGATGTAAACGAAAATCCACCCCATGACGTATCCAGAGGAGTAAGCAACACGGCTACTACTGTAATTCTAGTTGTCATGATCCTCCCAACTGACTGATATTACTGGTACAGTTAAGCAAGACACAACCCGTCTCCACTCCTTCTTTTTCCCCTTACCCCACCCATCCACCTTATCCCTCTCCCCCTACCCCACCCATCCACTTCATCCCTTTCCCCCTACCCCACCCATCCACCTCATCCCTTTCCCCCTACCCAACCCATCCACCTCATCCCTTTCCCCCTACCCCACCCATCCACCTTATCCCTTTCCCCCTACCCCACCCATCTACCCCACCCACTTCTCCCTTTCCCCCTACCCCACCCATCCACTTCATCCCTTCCCCCTACCCAACCCCAACCTCATCCCTTTCCCCCTACCCCACCCATCCACCTCAATCCCCTTTCCCCCTACCCAACCCATCCACCTCATCCCTTTCCCCCTACCCCCCCCACCCACCTATCCCTGTCTTTCCCGACCCCACCACGGCATCCTTCCCCTCCATCACCTCTCCCGTTTCCCCCTACCACACCCATCCACCTTAGCCTTTCCCCCTACCACACCCATCCACTTCATCCCTTTCCCCCTACCCCACCCATCCACTTCATCCCTTTCCCCCTACCACACCCATCCACCTTATCTCTTTCCCCCTACCACACCCATCCACCTCATCCCTTTCCCCCTACCCCACCCATCCACCTCATCTCTTTCCCCCTACCCACACCCATCCACCTTATACCTTTCCCCCTACCCCACCCATCCACTTCATCCCTTTCCCCCTACCCAACCCATCCACCTCATCCCTCATCCCTTTCCCCCTACCCCACCCATCGACCTCAACACTTTCCTCCTACCCCACCCATCCACCTTCATCCCTTTCCCCCTACCCCACCCATCCACCTCATCCTTCCCCTACCCCATCCACCTCATCCCTTTCCCCCTACCCCACCCATCCACCTCATCCCTTTTCCCCTACCCCACCATCCACCTCATCCCTTTCCCCCTACCCCACCCATCCACCTCAGCCCTTTCCCCGCCCTACCCACCCCATCCACCTCATCCCTTTCCCCCTACCCCACCCATCCACCTTATCCCTTTCCCCCTACCCCACCCATCCACCGCATCCCTTTCCCCCTACCCCACCCATCCACCTTATCCCCCCTACCCCACCCCATCCCCTCATCCCTTCCCCCTACCCCACCCATCCACCTCACCCTTTCCCCCCTACCCAACCCATCCACGCACCTCATCCCTTTCCCCCTACCCCACCCATCCACCTCTCCCTTTCCCCCCTAACCCCACCCATCCAACTCATCCCTTTCCCCCTACCCAACCCATCCACCTCATCCCTTTCCCCCTACCGCACCCATGCACCTCATGCCTTTCCCCCTACCCCCACCCATCCACCTCATCCCTTTCCCCCTACACCACACCATCCACCTCATCCCTTTCCCCCTACCCCACCCATCCACCTCATCCCCTTCCCCCCACCCCACCCGCCACCCATCCACCTCATCCCTTTCCCCCTACCCCACACATCCAACTCATCCCTTTCCCCATACCTCACCCATCCACTTCATCCCTTTCCCCCTACCCCACCCATCCACCTCATCCCTTTCCCCCTACCCAACCCATCCACCTTATCCCTTTCCCCGGTCCCCTACCCCACCTCATCCACCTCATCCCTTTCCCCCTACCCCACCCATCCACCTCATCCCGTTTCCCCCTACCCTACCAACCCATCCACGTCATCCCTTTCCCCCTACCCCACCCACCCATCCACTTCCTTCATCCCTTTCCCCCTACCACACCACACCCATCCACCTTATCTCTTTCCCCCTACCAACACCCATCCACCTCATCCCTTCCTCCCCCTACCCCCCCACCCATCCACCTTATCTTCTTTCCCCCTACACCACCCATCCACCTTATCCCTTTCCCCTTACCCCACCCATCCACGTCATCCCTTTCCCCCTACCCCACCCATCCACCTTATCCCCTTCCCCCCACCACAACACACACCCTTCCACTTCATCCCTTTCCCCCTACCACACCCATCCACTTCATCCCTTTCCACTTACCCCACTTCATCCCTTTCCACCTACCACACCCATCCACTTCATCCCTTTCCACTTACCCCACTTCATCCCTTTCCACCTACCACACCCATCCACTTCATCCCTTTCCACGTACCCAACCCATCCCTTTCCCCCTAGTTTATTCAT
Source organism: Paralithodes platypus (assembly GCA_032716605.1). NCBI lineage: Eukaryota > Metazoa > Arthropoda > Malacostraca > Decapoda > Lithodidae > Paralithodes > Paralithodes platypus. The sequence continues at coordinate 64,488,143 of CM064482.1, forward strand.
CCACCTCATCCCTTCCCCCATCTTTATCCACTCACTTCCCACTACCCCCCTCTCTCCCTACTCTACCCCTCCACCTCAATTCTTTCCATCATTACCCTACTCTTCCTTCAACAACACTTTCTCTCCCTACTTCACCCATCCACCTCATCCCTTTCCCACTCTCTATCCACTCACTCCTCACTATTCCGATACCCCTCCCCTTACTCCACCCATCCAAACCCACTCATCCCTACCCACATCCTATTAACCCTCTCCACCCACCCCTCATCCACCCCAACTCTTCCCCCTGCCCACCTATTCACTTTTAACACTACTTCATCCCTTTCACCCTCCCCACTCATTCACTCCTCCTATCCACTTCAACCCATTTCACCCCCAGCCACACCCATCTCTATGGCAACCCAACCCCTCCCCTCCTCCCTCCCTCTCTATCCACCCCAACCCATCCCCCCCTCTATCCACCTCAATCCATTCAACCTCCAACCCATCACCTCCTCCCTCCCTCTCTATCCACCTCACTCCCTTTCACCCAAACCCATCCCTTCCTCTCTGCCACTCTATCCACCCCAACCCAACCCATCCCTTCCTCCCTCCCCCTCAAATCATTCTATCTTCAACCCAACCCATCCTTATCGCTACCCAACCCATCCTTTCCTCCCTCCCGCTCTATCCACCCCAACCCATACCCATCCCTCCCCCTCTATCCACCTCAACCCATTCCACCACATCCTCACTCCCCCTCTATCTACCTCAAACCATTCCACCCCCACCCATAACCCTCCCTCCCCCTCTATCCACCCCCCCCAATCCATCCTCTCTCCTCCTCTATCCACCTCAACTCATTCCACCCCCAGCACAACCCAACCCATCCCTTCCTCCCTCCCCCTCATTCCACCCCCAACCCAACTCAACCAATTTCTCCCTCCCTCCTCCTCTAACCACCTCAACCCATTTCACTCCAACCCAACGCATGCCTATCCTCACCCAACCCATCCCTTCCTCCCTCTCCCTCTATACACCCCAAACCAGTCCACCCCAACCAACCCAACCCTTTCCTTCCTCCTTCCATACCTATCCACCTCATCCCTATCACTACCCTAACCCATCCCCTTATCCACCTCAAACCACTCCACCCCTAACCCAACCCATCCCTCCCTCCCCCTCTACCCATTCCACCCCAATCATACCCATCCCTCCCTCCCTCCCCCCTACCCACCTCGACCCAATCCCCTCCCAATCATACCCATCCCTATCGCTACTCAACCCCTTCCTCCCTCCCCTAAACCCCCGCCCAGCCATTTTTAAACCAGCGCCCGTAACCCGCGAGTCCCGCGCTGATTATCTTCATTACGGCTGAGGTCTAATGAATCTTTTATCGGTAATCACGGTGTTTGGGGTCCTTCTCCCCGCTCTGTTTACCGGGTCCCCTGTCATTATGGCCGGACCCTCCCTGACCTT
>CM064482.1:64489700-64613442 GCA_032716605.1 Paralithodes platypus
AGAAGAGAATAAATAGAGAGAGAGATAGAAGAGAGGAGAGGAGAGAGAGATAGAGAGAGAGATAAAAAAGAAGAAATGAGAGAGAGAGAGAGAGAAAGAGAAAGAAAGAAAGAGAAAGAAAGAAAGAAAGAGAGAGAGAGAGAAAGAGAGAGAGAGAGAGAGAGAGAGGTGTTCAGACCCCAGAAAGAGTAATATGAACACCGTCTGCATGAAGGTAAAAATAGACTCCGGTGAAGAGGATTAAGGGGAGGTTTTTAGTTTGGTCTCTAGCCATCCATCAAGCTTAAGATTACACCCTTTGAGCACATTTCAAGATAAATTTGTACATTTTTCGGTAGAAAAATGTCCCGGCTGAAAGCCGGTTCCTCTTAAATTACAGGCTCGCTATCGCTCGCCAGGATAAAATCGACACCTAAATGGCACGAAAGGTCTTAACATTGACAGAAATGGGTCGAAAGTTCTTTAAATCGTCAAAATAATGGGGAAAACGTCTTAAAATTAGTAAAGCAATGGGGCTAAACATGAGGGAGAAAGGAGTCAAGAAAAATATCCGCTAGTGGAAATCTCCCGTGTCTCACACAGTACGGCCACCGCTCGACAGCTGCCGACAGGGGACGACTTGCACTTTTTCGCCGATTGTAAGCTAATCACTGGATCACTGCACGATCCTCCCAGGCACACGATTGCTGTACAACAAACCCTCGACAGTCACTCAACACACACACAACACACACACGTCACACACACGTCATACACTCCGGCAACACGGCCGTTGTAGAATAAATCGCTGACCGGCGACGCTACTCACTCGGCTATCACACGTTCGCCATACATTTAAAGTACGTTAAGAGCACGATAATGCCGTTTTTGGTTGACAACCATACGTTTACAGCACAACAGACGCACATACGTTGAACGATAAATATGACCGTTGTAGGCCACACACGATATTGACACGGCAAAGGAACCGCCCTATGTATATATATACTGTATATATATATATACGGCATATATAAATAACACCCCGTTCTTAACATTAATCATCAATTACAAACCCCAATATACTTGAATAAAAGTATAATAATAATACGCTGTAGTTAAGTAATCGATAGGTGAATGTATACCTATATCATTACACGATCTGGTATACACTGACTTTGATGCAGTATATCATTAGTTTACAAGTGGATGTATTTTAGTAAACTTGTAGATGTTTATGTTAACTATAGGCTACACACACACACACACACACGCACGCAGAGAGAGAGAGAGAGAGAGTGAGATGGAGTGGTGAGAGGAGAACTACTCGCAGACATACAATACAGTATATAGACTAAAATAATACACACACACACACACACACACAATATATATAAACTAAATAATACACAACCAACCACGCAAACGCGCACACACACACACACACACACGCACACACACACAACATATATAAACTAAATAATACACAACCAAACGCGCAAACGCACACACACACAATATATAATTATACACTAAATAATACACAACCAACCACGCAAACGCGCACACACACACACACACACACACAATATATATACACTAAATAATACACAACCAACCACACAAACAATATATATATAAACTAAATAATACACAACCAAACACGCAAACGCACACACGCACACACGCACGCACACACACAATATATATAAACTAAATAATACACAACCAAACGCGCAAACGCAGACACACAATATATATACACTAAATAATACACAACCAACCACACACACACACAATATATATAAACTAAATAATGCACAACTAAACACGCAAACGCACACACACACACAATATATATAAACTAAATAATACACAACCAACCACGCACACACACACACGCACGCACACACAATATATATAAACTAAATAATACACAACCAGCCACGCAAACGTACACACACACACACACACACACAGCCCGTAGCCTAGTAGGTAGCGCTCTCGTCTCACACACGAGGGGTCGGGGGTTCAATCCCCCGGCCGGGCGGAGACAAATTGGGCTTGTCTCCTTTCATGTGTTAGCCTCAGTTCACCTAGCTGTAAATAGGTACCTGGAATAAGTGGACGACGTTGTGACGTCCCATCTGGGGTTGGCAAAAATGGTACAAGGCGAGATGGGTATCATATGGTTCACCTAAGCTGATGGCTACCTAAGCCTTCGGGCACGGACCGTCTATAGTGAGAATGGTACCATACAGATCCACCCTAAGCCTTCGTTTCCGATGTCGCCAATTGGCTAAAAATACAGACTACACACACATCCACAGCCATTCCAACGATACATATAACACCTACACATATAGGAGGCGGGAAATAACGAGCATGCTCACTCCCGCAATACAACTAGAGTAAGTATACAACTAGAGTAAGTACAAACTACTCACACACACACACACTACTCACACACATATAATATATAGACTAAAATCATACACTATCAACCATCGATCAGAGGATGACAATGAAGATATCCCAGGATTCACATACGCTCGTTGCACAACATATACACGGGCGTCACACGATCAAATTTAACGGTTTTTAACCGTTTTTTCTGCCGATTATCGGCCAGAATTTAGTGCAGCCACTATTTTTTGGCCGATCACCGCCGACCATTTCCGCGCCACTCGACCACCCCTCGCCTACCACGATACGAGGCGATCTTTTTACACGATCACAGACGATGTCAGACAATCCCGGAAAAATTCAAATATTTTGAAAATATCGGCTGTGGTCGGCGGCTAACGTACTGTGTGAGACGCGGCCTTAATGCTGGGGTCACACATTCACGTATATGCTCCCGTATGCTCCCGTACGAAGGTTTATTGGTAGTTGGCAACCGAATACGTAAAACGTAAGGGCTTAGTACGCAAAACGTAAATGAAATTGTGTCTAGTCGTGGGGGTTGGTACGCATGGCGGGAGTAGCCACGCTGGTCTGGGAGGTGGTAGGTGCTGCCAAGGCCGCCCGGTATGTTTTGGATTTTGAATCAGATACGTGGCTCGCGCTCACGTATGTCAAAAGTCGGGAAATCATACGTCTGACCGGGATAGCTGCTACGTCTTACGGGAGCAGCCCCGTAAGACGTAGCAGCTAGCCCGGTCAAACGTAAGCTTCTCCCGTCAACCGTAAAATATTCCCATCAAACGGGAAAGTTTACGTTAGTCCGGCCGCATCTGGCAGAACCGCCGCACTGCGGGTTGGCGGGAAGACGCGGCACCGTTGTATGGTGGGGACAACGGGACCAGCGGGGGACCAGCGGGGGACCAGCGGGGACACTCCAGTCACACCTCTCACCACACCGGAGCAGCAACCAACAAGCCAACCCTGCCACCCTCTGCACCCTGCCGAAAACAAATCGTAGCAGCGAAACGACTGGTGCAGTCGTTTCGCTGCTACGATGCTACGATGGCTTTCATATTTTTACCACATGTACCTTACCCTTTAGGCTACCCACCACAAAAATCCCAAATACCTCCTCCCACCCACTCGCTGACTGTCGGTCCCGTCAGAAGGAAAAATCTGTGGCGGCGAAACGACTGCAGCAATCGGTTCCATATTTGTGTGACAAGTCCCTTACCCTTCTGCCTTCCCCCCACCACACCCCCAACCACCTCCAACCACCCACTTCCAGCTTATCCATACGAAGATAAGGAAAAAAAGGAAAATCTGTGGCGGCGAAACGACTGCACCAATCGGTTCCATATTTGTGTGACAAGTCCCTTACCCTTCTGCCTTCCCCCCACCACACCCCCAACCACCCACTTCCAGCGTATCCCTACGAAGATAAGGAAAAAAAGGAAAATCTGTGGCGGCGAAACTACCTCACCAATCGGTTCCATATTTGTGTGACAAGTCCCTTACCCTTCTGCCTTCCCCCTACCACACCCCCAACCACCCACTTTCAGCGTATCCGTAGGAAGACAAGGAAAAAAAGGAAAATCTGTGGCGGCGAAACTACCTCACCAATCGGTTCCATATTTGTGTGACAAGTTCCTTACCCTTCTGCCTTCCCCCCACCACACCCCCAACCGCCTCCCAGCACCCACTTCCAGCGTATCGGTACGAAGATAAGGAAAAAAAGGAAAATCCGTGGTGGCGAAACTACCTCACCAATCGGCTTCATATGTGTAACACAAGTCAATTACCCTTCTACCTTCCCCCAACCAACCCCAAAACCACCCTCCCACCCATACATTCCGATACCATAAAAGTCTCTGTAGTCTATAGTGTCTTTTCAGCTACTTTCGGGACCATCGAGGACCTGATTTCTGGCGAGGGGAGCGTTTTTTTTACCATTATCCTTCCTTTCTCTTCGAACTTGATAGATTTAGCCAAAAAAAATAAAAAAATAAAAAAAAAACTCTGGCACTGGCAGAAGCACACCGTCAAAATTGGCTGGCACTCAGCGGGTTAAAGGTTACAAGGATGAATGGTCTTTCCTCTATAAAGGGAGTTCACAAAATTGAACTCCTCCAGGATGAATTCCGCGATGTTGTTCATGGTGCCGATGAAGGACTGGGAATGGGAATGGTGTGGCCATTCCTGCCCTTTTGTAGTTCCCAGATTCCAACCCAGACCTACGTGGTTGACAAAGACTGTCTTTGTCTGTGTTTGGACAGACGGGGTGTGCCTACGATTGTTCGGAAACGGTCCACGTAAGTCCTAAAAACTCCCAAGACGTACGACATCAGCTACACAGGTATTGTGGGGGCGTGGCCATGGGCGTGGCCTGTGTTCCCGCAAATCAGGCAGCCCAGGCGGACTAACGGGGACATGCTTACGCAAGTCGCAAGCACGTACGTAGTTCCATACGACTACATTACGTCTGACGTAACACTGGCCCCGTCACGGTACGTATGTCGGGAAGTGCAATAGTCGTAGTCTATACGGGCGTACACGGCCGGACTACGCCCGTCAGAACACAAAATTGGCGATCACGCCTGACGGGAGCATACGGGAGCGATATACGTGAATGTGTGACCCCAGCATAAGGCTATCTATGTTCAGAGGAGGGGACCCTGAGGCGGATACTGAGCCCTGCCCGACACTCTGACTCGGGGATCATTCGCTTATCAATGAAATAGGCCGTAAAATCAGAGAAGTTTCAGGTGAACCCCGGGAAACCCTCTGGCTCAAGCAAAGATTAGGGATGGCTATCCTCCGGGGCAATGCCACCAGCGTCATGAGCTCAGTTCGATTGGACTGGGTCATGCCACTGTGTGAGGCCCGGGCAGGAGTGGTGTATCCGTAGTCTTTCCACAGTAGGGTAAAAAAAAAAAATAACTTTATTTTGTATTTAACATGTGTGATGCACATAAATAAAAGAGGATGTGTCGGATGGTTGAAAGCCACAGTTGCTCGCGCGTTTGGGGCTAGCAACACGTATTATGAAAAACATGCATCCTCCTTCATTCACTGTCCCCCCCTTCACTCACTCAACCCCATAATTTGCCGGAGGATAACAGGTTTTTCACAATACGTAGACGGAGGTCTTTAAAAAAAAAAAAAAAAAAATCACTAAGAGGAAGAAAAGGTGAATAGAAAATGTTAAGACGGAGAAAAGAGAGCTATATACAGTAGATTAGTGAATAAAGAGAGCTATATACAGTAGATTAGTGAATAAAGAGAGCTATATACAGTAGATTAGTGAATAAAGAGAGCTATATACAGTAGATTAGTGAATAAAGAGAGCTATATACAGTAGATTAGTGAATAAAGAGAGCTATATACAGTAGATTAGTGAATAAAGAGAGCTATATCCAGTAGATTAGTGAATAAAGAGAGCTATATACAGTAGATTAGTGAATAAAGAGAGCTATATACAGTAGATTAGTGAATAAAGAGAGCTATATACAGTAGATTAGTGAATAAAGAGAGCTATATACAGTAGATTAGTGAATAAATAAATTCATCAAAAAATACAAAATTTCTCTCTTTCTCTCTCTCTTTTTATATAATATATATATATCCAAAGTATGTATGTATATATGTATGTTTATGCATATCCACAGTTTACGAGCTAGATAGCTGACAACTGTTGACCACTGATGGTGTGAAAACGTCATTTGAGCCATGCTTAGTGATCGGGGAAGGGAGTGCAGTGCCCCGACCTCAAGTTCGTTCAGAAATAAAATAAACAAAGCATTACTGCTAATCTCAATTGAAAATATAGCTTAAAAGCAATGCTTCATCTCATGAAAAACTATTAAATTTATTATTATTACGTTATTGCTCGTTTGTTTTCAATTACTACTCTTATAAAGTGCAGACATACAGTTTATCAGTAGTAATAAGCCAAGTGGATTTTTACTAAGTTCTTTCATTTACTATACAATATTTATTGTTAGTTACAGGAAAACACAATAACAGGTCCCTTAATATATATCACAATATTTGTAAACTAAGTGTCTTTTTCTGTAATGTATCTCACACGATCCGGGATTTGATTGTCTTCTGCCTCAATATATAACAATAACTAGGGGATCTGATGGTCTCCCACTGCAATATGTCGCACTTTATCTGGGATTTGAGTGCGAATGTCGAGCTCTTGTATTCATCGTTAGCTTGTACAGTCGATCATAATAATCAGTCAGTAATTCCACAACTTTGAATTTGATTACTAGTTGACAAAAATGTACCTCCTAATTTATATTAACAATGTTAAGGTGCCTTGAATTAAAGTTTTAGATTAAAATAAAGGGCAATATTAATGACAAAGACTACCTTCAAATTTATCCATAGTAAATAAACTTCTAAGATACACGGACGAAGCTGTTGTTATAAACATAATTGTTTATAAGGAGTGCTGACGAGAAGGTTGGCATTACATGCACTCTGGAACTCTCTCCCTCGATCAATCTTTCCTTCATCCTATGACTTAGAATGCTTTAAACTTCGTGTGTCCAGGCATTTTGAATCCAACGTCCCTTGCATTTGGCTCTGTCACTCTTTTAATTTGGGGGAGACACATGCTACAGGCAACCTTCCGGCACATACACATAGAAAACAAATACTAAAGCATAATCCAAGGAGGAGCTACAGGATAATTGGCCATGCCTGTACATTGGTAATTACATGGTTTGCTCAATGGGCTGGTAGTGGTGGTCCCTGAGCCTCTTAAGAGGGATGGCCGCATTTATTTGCATATTCATTTATGTTATTACTATTATTTTAGTTTCCTCCCTAGATCTCCATCAAAAAAAGACACCCCAAGATCCACCTTCAAGATAAATTTCTAATTTGTTTTCGGTAGAAAAGTGTTCCGGCCAGAGGCCGTTTACTTCTATACTGCAGGTTCGCTATCGCTCGCCAGGAAAAACATCGACACCTAAATTGTACGAATGGTATTATTATTGAGAAAGAAATGGGGTGAAAGGTCTTAGAATTGCCAAACTAATGAACCGAACGTCTTAAAATCTGAACACTAATATGGCTAACCATGAGGAAGAAGGGGTGCCAGATAAACGAACCATCCCCCCAAACGAATAATGGCTTAATTATAACAGGAATCCACAAAGCTGGAGGATGAGGATGAGGAGGGTTTATAGATATAAACCCTTGGTGTTGGTTTGCTATTAATATTCAACACACATACACCTACATGCATACACACCCACACAACACTTATATATATATATATATATATATATATATACACACAGACACACACACACACACACACACACTGCACCCACACATACACATACACGAGAGAGGAAGTGGATCCAAACTCACTTGAAAAGTCAAACATGCAAGTCTATTATTTAGCTATATATTTCTATGTATCTACATATCTAAATGTGTGTGTGTGTGTGTGTCTGTGTGTGTGTGGTCCCTAATGCCAGTCACTATATACCTACATATGTACAAGGAGCCGTATGAGCATGTTTGTCTGTCTCTACAAATGGGAATGGATATGTTCTACTGCTTGTGTAATGCAGACCTCTGGCTATTGCCGTGTTAGACCCATCCACCTGCCAACGATGGAAAAGGTAGGGGAGGGAGAGGGGGTGGGAGGGAGGGGGAGAAGGAAGTTAGGATAAAGGAAAGTAAGAGGGTGCAAGAGAGAGGGAGTGGGGAAGAGGATAAATGGGCGGGAGTGGGTGAAAATAGGGAATGTTGGAAGGGAGGGGTTTGCGTAATGCAGACCTCGGCCTATTGCTGTATTAGACTCCTGCACCTGGTAACTTTTGAAACAGGTAACACGGGAGAAGGGTGGGAGAGGAGAGGAGAGTGGAGGGGGAGGGTGGAAGAGGAGAGGGGAGGGGGAGGGTGGAAGAGGAGAGGGAGGTTGGGACAATAAGAGCGAGGGGGAGGGAAGGAAAAGGAACGGGTAAGAAGAGTAAAGGGAGAGATAGAAGAGATGTCAAAGCAGGGGAGATGTAGAGAGAGAAGCGAGATATAGAGGGACGTAAATAATGAAGGAGGTAAGACGTAGGGGGATAAGATGATATACGTTGAAGGGAGCGAGGAGGGGGTGTTATGTAATGCAGACAACTGGCCATTTCTGTGTTAGACCCTTGCACCTGCCAACGTTGACATAGGTAGGGCTGGGAGAGGGTGTGGGAGAAGGATTAGTAAGAAGAGGAGAGGGAGAAAGGGTAGAGGAGATGAATAATTAGAGAAGATATATGGAGAGATGTGGAGAATGAAAAGAGGAAAGAGGTAGGGGGATATGATGAAGACAAAAGGAGGGAGAGGGAGGGAATGGGGAAAGGGGGGATGAGGCCTTATGCATATTTATAGCCAACACAGAAACAGGCAGGGGGGAGGGAGAGGAGGGTGAAGGGGGGTTGGGGGGAGGGAAACTGAAGCGGCAGGAAAAAGAAGGGAAAGGGATGGTGATGGACGTAACGGGGAGGGTGGGTTTTGGTGAAATGTGGAAAGAGGGGTGAGTTTGGTGAGTCTGAAGGATGTTAAGGGGAAGGAGGGAGAGGAAGAGAGAGGAAACTGTGAGTGGCTATGGATTGAGATGGAAGGGGAGAGGTAGTGCGTCGTGAAGGAAGATGTAAAGAGAGGGAGAAGAAAGTGCAGATGGAGGGGAAGGGAGAGAAAGGGAATGGAGAATGGAAGGGAGAGAGATGGCAAGGGTAAGGATGAGAGAGTGGATAACACAAATACATGTAGGGAAGGGGGAATGAGACGAGATGAAGGAAGAGGGAAAGGGGACAAATAAATATGAAAGGTTGGCGAAATGGTAGAAGTATGAATAATAAACAAATGGGAAAGGCCGAATGAAGATAGGTAAATGGAAGAATGAAATAAAGATACAATGCAACAAGGTATGAGAGGATGGGGAGAGGGATATATGGAAGAAAGGAGTGATAAGGATAAAGACAAATAAAATGATGAAGAGGAATAAAGAGGGTAGTTAGGAAGGGAAGAGGTTAAGAAGGGAAAATGTAAGACTGAAGTAAATAAGAAGAAAGGCAGTACGAAAGGGAGTGTCTAAGGGAAGGAAGATCTTAGGAATGCATTGGTTAGGAGGAAAATAGGTCAGTGAACGAAGGGATTGTAAAGGGAGAAAGTTAAGAATACATGAGGTTTGGATGGGAGGCTGTAGGCGAGGGCAAAACAAAGAAGGGAAGTGAGGTGATGAAAGAATAAAAGGAAGTGGAAATAGTGGAAGCCAATAAGATAAATTAAGCAGGGCAACATGGAAAGGAGAGGCAAATAAGAGAACTGAAGCAAAACTAAATGGAGATTAGATGATAAGAAGACAGTAACACAAACATTTTTTTTTACAAAAACAAAACAGGAGCGGATAAAAGGAGAGACAGATAAACAGGAAGAAAGGAATGTAAGAACAAAAGGATACAATGGAAAGAAGAAAGAACAGAAACATAATAACTAGAAGGTGAAAGGACAAAGAAATAAGAATATTGAAAGAGAGGAGAAAAGAAAGAGAAAGACACGCCAGACACGGGGGTAGATGAAAAACATGTAGAGAGAAACATGAAAGGGAAACACAAAAGAAGACAAAGATGAAGAGACTGGATAAAAGAACACAAGGATGGAAATAAGAGAAGGATGGACATAATAATTTATAAGAAAGCAAAGACACTGGAAGGAACAACAACAATGTAGTGGAATATTCTTCTATGCATAAACGAAGACAAATTGGAAGAGAGGCGATGGAAGAACACAAAGATAGGAGGAAGAAAAAGATGGACAGAATATAAGGAAGCGAAGCGAGAGGAAGGAAGAATGGCCGCCTGGATACAAACCAGACAAGGCGTGGCTAAAATAATATTCTTCCATCCACAAAAGAAGACAACAGGGAAGAGAGGGGATGCAAGGAAAGAAGGATAATCAGAGAAGAGAAAGAGGATGAAGGCAGAGAAGAAATAGAAGAAAGGGAAAGTAACAATGGCCCAATGGGGAAAGGCAAACTAAGAAAGAGGAGGAAGATAAGTAAGACAAATTAGTGGGACACATTAACCTTTTGAAGATTATGGTACATTTTGACAGTTTTTTCTCGCTATCATTAGACGATTGTATACTGTTTAGGAAGGATCTGCGGGAATTATAATGGTAAAGGCTATCTAAATTAACCCTCTGACTTCCATATACCCTTCCTAATCATAATAAAATCGTCTAATAATAGCCAGCAAACAAAAAATAAATACGTGATCGGATCTTGAAAGGGTTATGAATACAAAAACAATATGGAAGAATATACAGGATACAAAGACACTAGTCCACAAAAGAAGGCGAGGATGAAAAGACAAAACATAAAAAGACATAAGAAACAAAAAAAAAAACAGTAATTGAAAAAAAGGGAGACAAAATAACGGAACAGAGATACAAGGGGAAATGAGAGGCTGGCATGTAAGAAGGATAGGAGGGAGAAAAGCTAGGATATACTGTAGACCGGGCAGCAGGCAGGCAAGACCGGAGAAGCACCAGCGACCGACCGGATTCAAGCCCAACACCCTGCCTTGATAATTGGATCCACGTAAAGAGGAGTTGTAGCTTTTGAAGGAGGAGGGGGGGGGGGTGAAGAGGAAAGGGGGGTTGCTTTGATGGAGGTGGGGAGTGTTTTGAATGAGGGAGAGGGAGAATCGGGAGAGGAGTTGTAGCTTTTGGAGGAAGGGGATGAAGAGGGAAAGGGGGTTATTTTGGAGGGAGGGGAAGGAAAGAGGTGGGAGAAATGGTCTATCTATTGCCAGACGGCTTGATCCTCGAAGGAATGGCTACGAATGAATCACCTTCATGCACTTCTGTCCTTTCAACCTGCGCTCCTCCTCCCAACCAACATTTCTCTCACTCATATACCTCTCAACTCCATTCTTCCATCTCACTCTCGGTCTGCCTCTTCCTCTCTGTCCTTCCACCTCACACTCGTACACTTTGTTAGTCATTCTCTCACTCACCATACGTTCCACATGACCGAATCACCTCAAAGTGTTACTTTTCACAGTCTCCAGCATGTCTACATCCATATAACAACGCTATCGTACTTCCGCATTCCTCTGTCTATCTCTCCATGGAACTCCACACACACTTCTCAAGTAACTCATTTACATATAATAGGGGAATGGTCTACTGTCAAAAACTAATGGGCTAAAATGGGGGGGGGGGGGAAGAGGAGGGAGGGGGAGAACAGGAAGGTGTACTGAAGGGAGGGGGGTAGGGAAGAGGTGGGGGGTATGGTACACTGTCAAAAATTATGGGGTAAAAAATGGAGTGGGCGGCGGCGAGGGGGGGGGGGGGGGGGTGAAGGTCGGGAGAGGGGGGTGTTCTGAAGGGAGGAGGGTAAGGGGTGAGGTAAGGAAGCTGGCACACTGTTGTGACGCCTACCAGTGTTGGCAGAATCGCCTCCCGGTAGCCAGTAGCGCTCGCCAGGGACGTTGAAATGGGCTACAGTTATCAGAGAATGTTGTTCTTTCTTTCCTAGCAATCGTATTGTTACAGACAGTCCAGTGGTGGTCTTTATTTTCGTCTGTGACAACGAGAAGTATATTATTTCATTGATTGAATATAACATACATTGTATATTGTTAAGGAGAGAGAACAATATAGGCAGTGAGGTGGTAGTGTGTGCGTGCGTATACATGTGTTGCTTCCCTCGCTCGGAGGCTCGTGCGCGTGCTTTCTCACGCCCCTTGATTGGCTGGCTGTGTCACGTGACACCTGCGGCCTTGTGACGTCTCGGCCTGTGATTGGCCGACCACCGCGTCTTTGTGGGCTCCTGTGTTGCGAGAGTCCACTGGAGCTTCCTTCTTCAGAGCAGGCTAGGGACGCGCACGACTAACACCCTTTTTACAACTGTCCCCCATATCCCCACCATTCTGATACTGTCTCTCTCACTTTACTTCTTCTCTTTCATTCCTCTAATCTTTTAACGTCACAGCACTCCCTTTGGGTTCTGCACACGATTTCATATCGGCCCATCGTATTGTGTGCGTCGCTCTCAGAGATATTTACATGTATTAGAATAGGCTATAAGGCTTCTTAGTCTATGGAGGTTTGATGACTCTGTGTGTGTCTCCCTCAATGTCCTTAGTTAATGGAGGTTTGATGACTCTTCGTGTGTGTCTCCCTCATTATCAGTAGTGCTCTGCTTGGTTATTTAATGCTAGACTGGGAAAGGTTTCTGTGTCATTGTCACCGATGTGTGTATGGTTCGTTTATACCTACACGACTTCGACGGTTTCTGTGGTAGCCTAGGTCGTCCTTTTGGATGTGCCTTTTGTGAGTGCAGCATCGTGTTGTAAGAGGGCATTAGCCTACTACCTTATAACACAGTGCTGCCTCTTTGCTTGACTTTTGAGGGATCGCCAGGGTAGAGCCAGATACTTGAGATCTGGGTTTACCAAGAGAGCATCCCCGTCATTAACGTAACTTTAACCATACCGCCTTAAGGACAACGCTAGGCTATGAGCCTGTCTTGCTCAGCCACAGTTTCCTAACCTTAATATCCCAGCTAGACTTTATTCACTTAGCAGACACTAGTTAGGACATAAGCTCTTTTGATATGTATGCATTATTATTCACAAACATTTATTAGTCTAGGTTGTTGTTGAGTTCCACAACCATAGCAGACTGTTTCGTTGATAAGGAAGTACTTCTTTTTAGTGTCGAGCATTACTACCGTTGCGCATTTATAGTATTCTCGTGTCAGTTAACATTATATGTCCTATCTTTTTGTGTATTCGCTTTACATGTGTGGTGTCCTGCCTCCTGCCTTTATTTATAGTTAAGATACGAGCATCTTATGAGCATCAGACATTCTTCAGAAGTTTCCAGGTCTATGCTGTAGGACTATACTTCACTTGCTTTCAGATAGGAGTGAAGAGTTTATTGTTGTTTAGAATAACTGTATTAAAGCATCTTTTTATTGTATTAAATCTTGCAGTGATTTAATTGATCTTCCCATAGATTCTTGTTTATGCATTTTAACGTAACTTGCATCCTGTGTGTTATCAGGCTATACCAGTGTGGGTTAGCCTGAAGTAGAGTACATTTATGCCCAGTTAAGGATACCCTGTTATCGCAGATTAACTCTGGAGCGTATAGGTGTTTTGTTCGCCGGCATATAAGTTCAAGGGTTTGGATCTAGCCGTTGTTGCATAGTGCCCTATTACTAGTCCAATCTTTAAGTGCCCTTGTTTTATTCGTAGCCCCGGTCGTAACAAATGGCGACCTTGCCTAGTATCTTATCTTAGTCGTCACAACAACCTAGTGAACTAAGAAATAATTGCAGGATTTTTGGACATTTGTTTTTGAGGAATATTTTGGACACGTGGGAATTTTTTTTGGCAACGTGGTATAGCACTTGAGTTGTCTTCAAGCATTTTTGAGTGAATAGTGCTACATGAGAGTAGGTACTTTTTTTTTTTTATAAACGTTGAGAATTTCCGGTGGACACTATGTCGGACGACGGATCAGTACATAGTGAGAGCACAGGCGAGGAGGTGGAGAAGGTGGAGTTGTCTAGCGGCGCTCGGGTGGTAAACAGTGAGGAGGATGCTCGGATATTTTTGGAGGAGCCTGTGTCGACGGGTCGGGTGTCGGGGCTAGACCGGTACGGACTGCAGTGTGTAGCCACAGTCTTAGGGTTTCCCGGTACTAGCAGTTTGTCGAGAGGTGAGCTGGTTACCTGTGTGCTCGGTGGGGTGCATGGGGCTTCGGGTGGAGCGGGAGCTGGGGCACCTTCTGCCCAGCCCCCATTCCACTCGACTCCTACCATGGCGCCCCCTCGGGCTCCGGAGCCTGGTACGTTCCCGCAGGCCGATACCCGTTGGCAGTTGGGTATGCCTCTAGGTGGCTCACGGGGTGGGTCCCCAATAGTAGCACCCCCTCCTCAGGGTTTGTCTGCCGAGATGTTGTTTAAGCTCGAACTCGCCAAACTTAACCAGCAGGCTGAGCAACGAAAGTATGAGGCTGAGTTCGAGCAACGAAAGTATGAGGCTGAGCTCAAGCAACAACAGCAGCAGCGGGAATCTGAGCTTAGGATTCAGTCTGAAGAGAGAAAGACCATGCACTGTGCAGACATAGATCTTGAGAAGTCTCGGGTGGAGTCGACAGGGCAGCGTCTCGGTTCTGGGAATCGAGGTCTTGATCAGTCTTTATCGCACCTGCTCAAATTAGTCCCTGTATTTGATGAGTCGGGTGTCACCGATTTTTTTTGCGTTTTGAGAAGAAGTGCCGGGAGCACCAGTGGCCCGAGGTTAAGTGGGCAGCCCTTGTTTCCTCTAGGTTGGTTGGCAAAGGACTCAAGGCATATGATGCGTTGCCCTTGGAGTCTTGCATCGATTATGAGGTATTGAAGGAGGCTGTTCTGCGGGCATATGAGTTACAACCAGAGACTTACTTATAGGTTGAAGTTCCGGGGTGTTACGAAGGGTCGTGAGTGCACCTTTCTTGAACGTGCCCGGGAACTGTCTGACGCTTTTGGGAATTGGCTGAGATCGGAGAAGGCAACGACGTTTGATGAGATTAAACAGTTGATGCTTCTCGAGAAGTTCTTTAAGTGTACGGGCAGCGACCTGACGTTGAACCTTAAAGAGAAAAATCCTAAAACTCTACAGGAGGCAGCTGAGATGGCTGACCGTAGGCTATCGCTGATTCGTGGGTGCGGGTCTGCACAACGGAACGATGCAGGTAACAAGGGGTGCAACACCCCACCCCCCCGAGTCAGTGATACACCATATAACAACGAAAATAAGAGCAATGATACCAATTTGATCACCAACCTAAAACTGTCCCGTTCAAGAAGGGTCTGGGCCCTTCCCACCTCAAGGGAAGCCCAATACAAGGGGGAGGTAGAGTGGTTTCATTGTCATAAGAAGGGGCATTTTGCACGATCCTGTCCTAGCAAACAACCTACTGCAGTCGTGTCTTTGGCTCGCAACATTGGGGTGTCTTTAAGGTCTTCTGCTATTACCCGGGGTGATATGACAGATGCGGGGGCACAGCCAGTGAAGAAGTGTCCGGAAGGCTTGAAACCTGTCCGCGATGCTTTTTGTGGCCATCGAGGGCACGGCTGCGTGAGTTGGGCTGGTTGCAAGTATGGGTTGGAGTTGCTGCGAGATACAGGTGCATCCCAGACTTTGATGAAGAATTTTACAGGCAAGCCTATAAACGCGGCACGGGTGGTTGTGGTGCAGGGTATCAATGCTACAAGGTCATACCCGTTGGTTCGAGTAGAGCTGGAGGTTGAAGGTGTGACACGAGAGTTGGATGTCGGAATCGTGGAGAAACTGCCAGTAGAGGGCGTCGACCTTCTTCTCGGCAACGACTTTGCGGTGCCTGCTTCTGGGGTTCCACCCTTAGTCGCTGCCGAGAGGGCGGCCGACGTGAGTAGGGAGGGGCAGGAGTTGGTCGAGAGGTGTCAACCACCGCAGAGGGCGTGTGTTGTCACCCGATCTCGTGCATCTAAAGTGTCACAGCCTATTCCTCAGTCTCTAGACCAGCGGAGGAACGGTCGGAAGGAGCAAGCTAAAGTTGGAAGTTTTGCGAGTTTTGCTCCAGCGGCTCTCCATAGCGACTTAGTACTTGACCCAGAGGTGAGCTCCGGAGTGGCCCCAGAACCTGTCACCCCTAGTGACATGGTTGGGCGTGATGGCACTCCGCGACTTAGTAGTTCCCAGGTGGAGGAGAGTTGTGGGAACGGGGCTATTGAACACGAGGACGGGGAAACATGTCATGTGAACCTGTTGGAGGAGTTTGTGAGGCAACCACCTGAACAGCCTACTGTCCCTGCGTTGGTCTGCAGCGGCCAAGGTGGAGAAGGAGAGGGGGGCAGTAAGGCACAGGTGGAGGAGAGTTGGGATTGTCATGTCTCGGCGGAGCAGTGGGCGGGGGACACGAGTCTGGTGGCTGTGGAAGCGCTAGAGCACCTGCCTGAACAGTAGTGTGCAGCGCTCCAGCACCAGCTCGGTTCATACCCCACTGGTTGTGCCGAGCACCCGAGCTTCACAACTCATGCGGTGCAAGAGGTTCCGCGGGCAGGTCACTTGAATGTTTATAGACCATTAGCCTCGTTGTTTCGGTGGTTCAAGGTGGGCGACGAGGCTTTGACATGGTTGTCAGGTCAGGGTCGACCCATGGCTGCCAAGGGTGGTGGTCAGAAGGAGGACATTGAGCAGATTGGTGAGGTTGGCTGTGGAGTGGATGTGCCCGGTCGTCGCATAGCCTCCCAATGCTGCTCTAGTCGAATGCAACAGCCCTACCATAGACCGACTGTATCTGGCCATGTCGCTGAAGGCGGTGATGCTGCGCAGGCAGATGTAGTTGCAAGGAATGCGGGGGTGCGCATGTACGGTATCGGCGGGGAGGCATTAGCAATTATGAACTATGAGAGTGACTGCACAGGTGGTACAGATTGTCACTCTCATGACCTGGCTGTTCTGGGAACAAAGGTGGAGAAGGAGGGAGGCTATAGTGTAGAAACTGTGGTCTCAGCTGGGTTGTGGGAGGGCAATGAGCATGTTGTTCGTCGAGATAAGTTGCAACCTCTTTTTCCTGAGTGCCAAGAGAAGTTGTTTACTAGGCTATGGCAGTACATCCGCATGTTTGTTTATTCTCCAGGCCTGATGTACGGGGTAGAATCCGACATCGAGGCTGGAGACAGTGCAAGGCAGTTGTTTACTAGGCTATGGCAGTACATCCGCATGTTTGTTCATTCTCCAGGCCTGATGTACGGGGTAGAATCCGACATGGAGGCTGGAGACAGTGCAAGGTTCAAATTGGCTCCCTACCGTATAAATCCTGCTCGACAGCCTGTGGTGCAAGCATAGCTGGATTACGTGTTGACGAAGGGTCTGAGGGATAAGGAATGTCGTGAGTGGTCGTTGCCTGTAACTTTGCAACCTGTGTTAAGTGGCAAGATCAGTGTGTGTGTTGATTGCAAGAGTGTGTGTGCATTATCCCTGACAGACGCCTATACCTTATCGAGAGTTGACAACACCATAGACCGCTTCGGGGCTGCATCGCTTATCACAAAGGTAGAACTAGTGAAAGGTTATTGGCAGGTCCCGTTGCCGGAAAGAGCGAAGAGAAGTGCCAGTCTTGTGATGAACTGGGCAGTTTATCAGTGTCAGGTGTTGTTTTGCTGCCGGAACACAAGTTGGATGTGTGGCATGCTAAGGGCACTGATAATGTTTTGGCTGATTGTTTGTCACGGGAGGGTTTGTTTGCAGGAGAACCCTCGCCGTTCAGTCAGTGTGTGTTGAGAGTGGAGAAAAATCAGGCTTGCCCCTGTAGAGCAGCCGTCAAAAACAACATTAAAATTAAATACAAAAATCACATAAAGATTCTTTCTTTTTGATAGTTAATTGTAAGTTGCCAATATTATAGCTAATGTCCTAAGTTGAACTTGTCTTTCACTTAGGAGGCTGGGCTCTGTGAAGCTCGCTCAGGGAGCATAGTAGGCTAAAATTATACTATTATGTTTGGGAGGGGTTATAAGATTTTCTTTATGTTAAAATGTTGCTTTATGTAAGATTGAGCTTTGCATTTCATTTTCTGGTGGAGTGGCTAAGTGTGTCGAGTCTTGTCGGCATTCTGCCTTGTCAGATATCGTGCTCGCCTATGGTTGAGCGTCCTATATCTTGGGCGGGGTGTGACGCCTACCAGCGTTGGCAGAATCGCCTCCCGGTAGCCACTAGCGCTTGCCAGGGACGTTGAAATGGGCTACAGTTATCAGAGAATGTTGTTCTTTCTTTCCTAGCAATCGTATTGTTACAGACAGTCCAGTGGTGGTCTTTATTTTCGTCTGTGACAACGAGAAGTATATTATTTCATTGATTGAATATAACATGCATTGTATAGTGTTAAGGAGAGAGAACAATATAGGCAGTGAGGTGGTAGTGTGTGCGTGCGTATACATGTGTTGCTTCCCTCGCTCGGAGGCTCGTGCGCGTGCTTTCTCACGCCCCTTGATTGGCTGGCTGTGTCACGTGACACCTGCGGCCTTGTGACGTCTCGGCCTGTGATTGGCCGACCACCGCGTCTTTGTGGGCTCCTGTGTTGCGAGAGTCCACTGGAGCTTCCTTCTTCAGAGCAGGCTAGGGACGCGCACGACTAACACCCTTTTTACAACTGTCCCCCATATCCCCACCATTCTGATACTGTCTCTCTCACCTACTACTTCTCTTTCATTCCTCTAATCTTTTAACGTCACAGCACTCCCTTTGGGTTCTGCACACGATTTCATATCGGCCCATCGTATTGTGTGCGTCGCTCTCAGAGATATTTACATGTATTAGAATAGGCTATAAGGCTTCTTAGTCTATGGAGGTTTGATGACTCTGTGTGTGTCTCCCTCAATGTCCTTAGTTAATGGAGGTATGATGACTCTTCGTGTGTGTCTCCCTCATTATCAGTAGTGCTCTGCTTGGTTATTTAATGCTAGACTGGGAAAGGTTTCTGTGTCATTGTCACCGATGTGTGTATGGTTCGTTTATACCTACACGACTTCGACGGTTTCTGTGGTAGCCTAGGTCGTCCTTTTGGTTGTGCCTTTTGTGAGTGCAGCATCGTGTTGTAAGAGGGCATTAGCCTACTACCTTATAACACAGTGCTGCCTCTTTGCTTGACTTTTGAGGGATCGCCAGGGTAGAGCCAGATACTTGAGATCTGGGTTTACCAAGAGAGCATCCCCGTCATTAACGTAACTTTAACCATACCGCCTTAAGGACAACGCTAGGCTATGAGCCTGTCTTGCTCAGCCACAGTTTCCTAACCTTAATATCCCAGCTAGACTTTATTCACTTAGCAGACACTAGTTAGGACATAAGCTCTTTTGATATGTATGCATTATTATTCACAAACATTTATTAGTCTAGGTTGTTGTTGAGTTCCACAACCATAGCAGACTGTTTCGTTGATAAGGAAGTACTTCTTTTTAGTGTCGAGCATTACTACCGTTGCGCATTTATAGTATTCTCGTGTCAGTTAACATTATATGTCCTATCTTTTTGTGTATTCGCTTTACATGTGTGGTGTCCTGCCTCCTGCCTTTATTTATAGTTAAGATACGAGCATCTTATGAGCATCAGACATTCTTCAGAAGTTTCCAGGTCTATGCTGTAGGACTATACTTCACTTGCTTTCAGATAGGAGTGAAGAGTTTATTGTTGTTTAGAATAACTGTATTAAAGCATCTTTTTATTGTATTAAATCTTGCAGTGATTTAATTGATCTTCCATAGATTCTTGTTTATGCATTTTAACGTAACTTGCATCCTGTGTGTTATCAGGCTATACCAGTGTGGGTTAGCCTGAAGTAGAGTACATTTATGCCCAGTTAAGGATACCCTGTTATCGCAGATTAACTCTGGAGCGTATAGGTGTTTTGTTCGCCGGCATATAAGTTCAAGGGTTTGGATCTAGCCGTTGTTGCATAGTGCCCTATTACTAGTCCAATCTTTAAGTGCCCTTGTTTTATTCGTAGCCCCGGTCGTAACAAATGGCGACCTTGCCTAGTATCTTATCTTAGTCGTCACAACAACCTAGTGAACTAAGAAATAATTGCAGGATTTTTGGACATTTGTTTTTGAGGAATATTTTGGACACGTGGGAATTTTTTTTGGCAACGTGGTATAGCACTTGAGTTGTCTTCAAGCATTTTTGAGTGAATAGTGCTACATGAGAGTAGGTACTTTTTTTTTTTTATAAACGTTGAGAATTTCCGGTGGACACTATGTCGGACGACGGATCAGTACATAGTGAGAGCACAGGCGAGGAGGTGGAGAAGGTGGAGTTGTCTAGCGGCGCTCGGGTGGTAAACAGTGAGGAGGATGCTCGGATATTTTTGGAGGAGCCTGTGTCGACGGGTCGGGTGTCGGGGCTAGACCGGTACGGACTGCAGTGTGTAGCCACAGTCTTAGGGTTTCCCGGTACTAGCAGTTTGTCGAGAGGTGAGCTGGTTACCTGTGTGCTCGGTGGGGTGCATGGGGCTTCGGGTGGAGCGGGAGCTGGGGCACCTTCTGCCCAGCCCCCATTCCACTCGACTCCTACCATGGCGCCCCCTCGGGCTCCGGAGCCTGGTACGTTCCCGCAGGCCGATACCCGTTGGCAGTTGGGTATGCCTCTAGGTGGCTCACGGGGTGGGTCCCCAATAGTAGCACCCCTCCTCAGGGTTTGTCTGCCGAGATGTTGTTTAAGCTCGAACTCGCCAAACTTAACCAGCAGGCTGAGCAACGAAAGTATGAGGCTGAGTTCGAGCAACGAAAGTATGAGGCTGAGCTCAAGCAACAACAGCAGCAGTGGGAATCTGAGCTTAGGATTCAGTCTGAAGAGAGAAAGACCATGCACTGTGCAGACATAGATCTTGAGAAGTCTCGGGTGGAGTCGACAGGGCAGCGTCTCGGTTCTGGGAATCGAGGTCTTGATCAGTCTTTATCGCACCTGCTCAAATTAGTCCCTGTATTTGATGAGTCGGGTGTCACCGATTTTTTTTGAGTTTTGAGAAGAAGTGCCGGGAGCACCAGTGGCCCGAGGTTAAGTGGGCAGCCCTTGTTTCCTCTAGGTTGGTTGGCAAAGGACTCAAGGCATATGATGCGTTGCCCTTGGAGTCTTGCATCGATTATGAGGTATTGAAGGAGGCTGTTCTGCGGGCATATGAGTTACAACCAGAGACTTACTTATAGGTTGAAGTTCCGGGGTGTTACGAAGGGTCGTGAGTGCACCTTTCTTGAACGTGCCCGGGAACTGTCTGACGCTTTTGGGAATTGGCTGAGATCGGAGAAGGCAACGACGTTTGATGAGATTAAACAGTTGATGCTTCTCGAGAAGTTCTTTAAGTGTACGGGCAGCGACCTGACGTTGAACCTTAAAGAGAAAAATCCTAAAACTCTACAGGAGGCAGCTGAGATGGCTGACCGTAGGCTATCGCTGATTCGTGGGTGCGGGTCTGCACAACGGAACGATGCAGGTAACAAGGGGTGCAACACTCCACCCCCCCCGAGTCAGTGATACACCATATAACAACGAAAATAAGAGCAATGATACCAATTTGATCACCAACCTAAAACGTTCAAGAAGGGTCTGGGCCCTTCCCACCTCAAGGGAAGCCCAAGGGGGAGGTAGAGTGGTTTCATTGTCATAAGAAGGGGCATTTTGCACGATCCTGTCCTAGCAAACAACCTACTGCAGTCGTGTCTTTGGCTCGCAACATTGGGGTGTCTTTAAGGTCTTCTGCTATTACCCGGGGTGATATGACAGATGCGGGGGCACAGCCAGTGAAGAAGTGTCCGGAAGGCTTGAAACCTGTCCGCGATGCTTTTTGTGGCCATCGAGGGCACGGCTGCGTGAGTTGGGCTGGTTGCAAGTATGGGTTGGAGTTGCTGCGAGATACAGGTGCATCCCAGACTTTGATGAAGAATTTTACAGGCAAGCCTATAAACGCGGCACGGGTGGTTGTGGTGCAGGGTATCAATGCTACAAGGTCATACCCGTTGGTTCGAGTAGAGCTGGAGGTTGAAGGTGTGACACGAGAGTTGGATGTCGGAATCGTGGAGAAACTGCCAGTAGAGGGCGTCGACCTTCTTCTCGGCAACGACTTTGCGGTGCCTGCTTCAGGGGTTCCACCCTTAGTCGCTGCCGAGAGGGCGGCCGACGTGAGTAGGGAGGGGCAGGAGTTGGTCGAGAGGTGTCAACCACCGCAGAGGGCGTGTGTTGTCACCCGATCTCGTGCATCTAAAGTGTCACAGCCTATTCCTCAGTCTCTAGACCAGCGGAGGAACGGTCGGAAGGAGCAAGCTAAAGTTGGAAGTTTTGCGAGTTTTGCTCCAGCGGCTCTCCATAGCGACTTAGTACTTGACCCAGAGGTGAGCTCCGGAGTGGCCCCAGAACCTGTCACCCCTAGTGACATGGTTGGGCGTGATGGCACTCCGCGACTTAGTAGTTCCCAGGTGGAGGAGAGTTGTGGGAACGGGGCTATTGAACACGAGGACGGGGAAACATGTCATGTGAACCTGTTGGAGGAGTTTGTGAGGCAACCACCTGAACAGCCTACTGTCCCTGCGTTGGTCTGCAGCGGCCAAGGTGGAGAAGGAGAGGGGGGCAGTAGGGCACAGGTGGAGGAGAGTTGGGATTGTCATGTCTCGGCGGAGCAGTGGGCGGGGGACACGAGTCTGGTGGCTGTGGAAGCGCTAGAGCACCTGCCTGAACAGTAGTGTGCAGCGCTCCAGCACCAGCTCGGTTCATACCCCACTGGTCGTGCCGAGCACCCGAGCTTCACAACTCATGCGGTGCAAGAGGTTCCGCGGGCAGGTCACTTGAATGTTTATAGACCATTAGCCTCGTTGTTTCGGTGGTTCAAGGTGGGCGACGAGGCTTTGACATGGTTGTCAGGTCAGGGTCGACCCATGGCTGCCAAGGGTGGTGGTCAGAAGGAGGACATTGAGCAGATTGGTGAGGTTGGCTGTGGAGTGGATGTGCCCGGTCGTCGCATAGCCTCCCAATGCTGCTCTAGTCGAATGCAACAGCCCTACCATAGACCGACTGTATCTGGCCATGTCGCTGAAGGCGGTGATGCTGCGCAGGCAGATGTAGTTGCAAGGAATGCGGGGGTGCGCATGTACGGTATCGGCGGGGAGGCATTAGCAATTATGAACTATGAGAGTGACTGCACAGGTGGTACAGATTGTCACCCTCATGACCTGGCTGTTCTGGGAACAAAGGTGGAGAAGGAGGGAGGCTATAGTGTAGAAACTGTGGTCTCAGCTGGGTTGTGGGAGGGCAATGAGCATGTTGTTCGTCGAGATAAGTTGCAACCTCTTGTTCCTGAGTGCCAAGAGAAGTTGTTTACTAGGCTATGGCAGTACATCCGCATGTTTGTTTATTCTCCAGGCCTGATGTACGGGGTAGAATCCGACATCGAGGCTGGAGACAGTGCAAGGCAGTTGTTTACTAGGCTATGGCAGTACATCCGCATGTTTGTTCATTCTCCAGGCCTGATGTACGGGGTAGAATCCGACATGGAGGCTGGAGACAGTGCAAGGTTCAAATTGGCTCCCTACCGTATAAATCCTGCTCGACAGCCTGTGGTGCAAGCATAGCTGGATTACGTGTTGACGAAGGGTCTGAGGGATAAGGAATGTCGTGAGTGGTCGTTGCCTGTAACTTTGCAACCTGTGTTAAGTGGCAAGATCAGTGTGTGTGTTGATTGCAAGAGGTGTGTGCATTATCCCTGACAGACGCCTATACCTTATCGAGAGTTGACAACACCATAGACCGCTTCGGGGCTGCATCGCTTATCACAAAGGTAGAACTAGTGAAAGGTTATTGGCAGGTCCCGTTGCCGGAAAGAGCGAAGAGAAGTGCCAGTCTTGTGATGAACTGGGCAGTTTATCAGTGTCAGGTGTTGTTTTGCTGCCGGAACACAAGTTGGATGTGTGGCATGCTAAGGGCACTGATAATGTTTTGGCTGATTGTTTGTCACGGGAGGGTTTGTTTGCAGGAGAACCCTCGCCGTTCAGTCAGTGTGTGTTGAGAGTGGAGAAAAATCAGGCTTGCCCCTGTAGAGCAGCCGTCAAAAACAACATTAAAATTAAATACAAAAATCACATAAAGATTCTTTCTTTTTGATAGTTAATTGTAAGTTGCCAATATTATAGCTAATGTCCTAAGTTGAACTTGTCTTTCACTTAGGAGGCTGGGCTCTGTGAAGCTCGCTCAGGGAGCATAGTAGGCTAAAATTATACTATTATGTTTGGGAGGGGTTATAAGATTTTCTTTATGTTAAAATGTTGCTTTATGTAAGATTGAGCTTTGCATTTCATTTTCTGGTGGAGTGGCTAAGTGTGTCGAGTCTTGTCGGCATTCTGCCTTGTCAGATATCGTGCTCGCCTATGGTTGAGCGTCCTATATCTTGGGCGGGGTGTGACGCCTACCAGCGTTGGCAGAATCGCCTCCCGGTAGCCACTAGCGCTCGCCAGGGACGTTGAAATGGGCTACAGTTATCAGAGAATGTTGTTCTTTCTTTCCTAGCAATCGTATTGTTACAGACAGTCCAGTGGTGGTCTTTATTTTCGTCTGTGACAACGAGAAGTATATTATTTCATTGATTGAATATAACATGCATTGTATAGTGTTAAGGAGAGAGAGAACAATATAGGCAGTGAGGTGGTAGTGTGTGCGTGCGTATACATGTGTTGCTTCCCTCGCTCGGAGGCTCGTGCGCGTGCTTTCTCACGCCCCTTGATTGGCTGGCTGTGTCACGTGACACCTGCGGCCTTGTGACGTCTCGGCCTGTGATTGGCCGACCACCGCGTCTTTGTGGGCTCCTGTGTTGCGAGAGTCCACTGGAGCTTCCTTCTTCAGAGCAGGCTAGGGACGCGCACGACTAACACCCTTTTTACAACTGTCCCCCATATCCCCACCATTCTGATACTGTCTCTCTCACTCTACTACTTCTCTTTCATTCCTCTAATCTTTTAACGTCACAGCACTCCCTTTGGGTTCTGCACACGATTTCATATCGGCCCATCGTATTGTGTGCGTCGCTCTCAGAGATATTTACATGTATTAGAATAGGCTATAAGGCTTCTTAGTCTATGGAGGTTTGATGACTCTGTGTGTGTCTCCCTCAATGTCCTTAGTTAATGGAGGTATGATGACTCTTCGTGTGTGTCTCCCTCATTATCAGTAGTGCTCTGCTTGGTTATTTAATGCTAGACTGGGAAAGGTTTCTGTGTCATTGTCACCGATGTGTGTATGGTTCGTTTATACCTACACGACTTCGACGGTTTCTGTGGTAGCCTAGGTCGTCCTTTTGGTTGTGCCTTTTGTGAGTGCAGCATCGTGTTGTAAGAGGGCATTAGCCTACTACCTTATAACACAGTGCTGCCTCTTTGCTTGACTTTTGAGGGATCGCCAGGGTAGAGCCAGATACTTGAGATCTGGGTTTACCAAGAGAGCATCCCCGTCATTAACGTAACTTTAACCATACCGCCTTAAGGACAACGCTAGGCTATGAGCCTGTCTTGCTCAGCCACAGTTTCCTAACCTTAATATCCCAGCTAGACTTTATTCACTTAGCAGACACTAGTTAGGACATAAGCTCTTTTGATATGTATGCATTATTATTCACAAACATTTATTAGTCTAGGTTGTTGTTGAGTTCCACAACCATAGCAGACTGTTTCGTTGATAAGGAAGTACTTCTTTAGTGTCGAGCATTACTACCGTTGCGCATTTATAGTATTCTCGTGTCAGTTAACATTATATGTCCTATCTTTTTGTGTATTCGCTTTACATGTGTGGTGTCCTGCCTCCTGCCTTTATAGTTAAGATACGAGCATCTTATGAGCATCAGACATTCTTCAGAAGTTTCCAGGTCTATGCTGTAGGACTATACTTCACTTGCTTTCAGATAGGAGTGAAGAGTTTATTGTTGTTTAGAATAACTGTATTAAAGCATCTTTTTATTGTATTAAATCTTGCAGTGATTTAATTGATCTTCCCATAGATTCTTGTTTATGCATTTTAACGTAACTTGCATCCTGTGTGATATCAGGCTATACCAGTGTGGGTTAGCCTGAAGTAGAGTACATTTATGCCCAGTTAAGGATACCCTGTTATCGCAGATTAACTCTGGAGCGTATAGGTGTTTTGTTCGCCGGCATATAAGTTCAAGGGTTTGGATCTAGCCGTTGTTGCATAGTGCCCTATTACTAGTCCAATCTTTAAGTGCCCTTGTTTTATTCGTAGCCCCGGTCGTAACAAATGGCGACCTTGCCTAGTATCTTATCTTAGTCGTCACAACAACCTAGTGAACTAAGAAATAATTGCAGGATTTTTGGACATTTGTTTTTGAGGAATATTTTGGACACGTGGGAATTTTTTTTGGCAACGTGGTATAGCACTTGAGTTGTCTTCAAGCATTTTTGAGTGAATAGTGCTACATGAGAGTAGGTACTTTTTTTTTTTATAAACGTTGAGAATTTCCGGTGGACACTATGTCGGACGACGGATCAGTACATAGTGAGAGCACAGGCGAGGAGGTGGAGAAGGTGGAGTTGTCTAGCGGCGCTCGGGTGGTAAACAGTGAGGAGGATGCTCGGATATTTTTGGAGGAGCCTGTGTCGACGGGTCGGGTGTCGGGGCTAGACCGGTACGGACTGCAGTGTGTAGCCACAGTCTTAGGGTTTCCCGGTACTAGCAGTTTGTCGAGAGGTGAGCTGGTTACCTGTGTGCTCGGTGGGGTGCATGGGGCTTCGGGTGGAGCGGGAGCTGGGGCACCTTCTGCCCAGCCCCCATTCCACTCGACTCCTACCATGGCGCCCCCTCGGGCTCCGGAGCCTGGTACGTTCCCGCAGGCCGATACCCGTTGGCAGTTGGGTATGCCTCTAGGTGGCTCACGGGGTGGGTCCCCAATAGTAGCACCCCCTCCTCAGGGTTTGTCTGCCGAGATGTTGTTTAAGCTCGAACTCGCCAAACTTAACCAGCAGGCTGAGCAACGAAAGTATGAGGCTGAGTTCGAGCAACGAAAGTATGAGGCTGAGCTCAAGCAACAACAGCAGCAGTGGGAATCTGAGCTTAGGATTCAGTCTGAAGAGAGAAAGACCATGCACTGTGCAGACATAGATCTTGAGAAGTCTCGGGTGGAGTCGACAGGGCAGCGTCTCGGTTCTGGGAATCGAGGTCTTGATCAGTCTTTATCGCACCTGCTCAAATTAGTCCCTGTATTTGATGAGTCGGGTGTCACCGATTTTTTTTTGAGTTTTGAGAAGAAGTGCCGGGAGCACCAGTGGCCCGAGGTTAAGTGGGCAGCCCTTGTTTCCTCTAGGTTGGTTGGCAAAGGACTCAAGGCATATGATGCGTTGCCCTTGGAGTCTTGCATCGATTATGAGGTATTGAAGGAGGCTGTTCTGCGGGCATATGAGTTACAACCAGAGACTTACTTATAGGTTGAAGTTCCGGGGTGTTACGAAGGGTCGTGAGTGCACCTTTCTTGAACGTGCCCGGGAACTGTCTGACGCTTTTGGGAATTGGCTGAGATCGGAGAAGGCAACGACGTTTGATGAGATTAAACAGTTGATGCTTCTCGAGAAGTTCTTTAAGTGTACGGGCAGCGACCTGACGTTGAACCTTAAAGAGAAAAATCCTAAAACTCTACAGGAGGCAGCTGAGATGGCTGACCGTAGGCTATCGCTGATTCGTGGGTGCGGGTCTGCACAACGGAACGATGCAGGTAACAAGGGGTGCAACACTCCACCCCCCCCGAGTCAGTGATACACCATATAACAACGAAAATAAGAGCAATGATACCAATTTGATCACCAACCTAAAACTGTCCCGTTCAAGAAGGGTCTGGGCCCTTCCCACCTCAAGGGAAGCCCAATACAAGGGGGAGGTAGAGTGGTTTCATTGTCATAAGAAGGGGCATTTTGCACGATCCTGTCCTAGCAAACAACCTACTGCAGTCGTGTCTTTGGCTCGCAACATTGGGGTGTCTTTAAGGTCTTCTGCTATTACCCGGGGTGATATGACAGATGCGGGGGCACAGCCAGTGAAGAAGTGTCCGGAAGGCTTGAAACCTGTCCGCGATGCTTTTTGTGGCCATCGAGGGCACGGCTGCGTGAGTTGGGCTGGTTGCAAGTATGGGTTGGAGTTGCTGCGAGATACAGGTGCATCCCAGACTTTGATGAAGAATTTTACAGGCAAGCCTATAAACGCGGCACGGGTGGTTGTGGTGCAGGGTATCAATGCTACAAGGTCATACCCGTTGGTTCGAGTAGAGCTGGAGGTTGAAGGTGTGACACGAGAGTTGGATGTCGGAATCGTGGAGAAACTGCCAGTAGAGGGCGTCGACCTTCTTCTCGGCAACGACTTTGCGGTGCCTGCTTCAGGGGTTCCACCCTTAGTCGCTGCCGAGAGGGCGGCCGACGTGAGTAGGGAGGGGCAGGAGTTGGTCGAGAGGTGTCAACCACCGCAGAGGGCGTGTGTTGTCACCCGATCTCGTGCATCTAAAGTGTCACAGCCTATTCCTCAGTCTCTAGACCAGCGGAGGAACGGTCGGAAGGAGCAAGCTAAAGTTGGAAGTTTTGCGAGTTTTGCTCCAGCGGCCTCCATAGCGACTTAGTACTTGACCCAGAGGTGAGCTCCGGAGTGGCCCCAGAACCTGTCACCCCTAGTGACATGGTTGGGCGTGATGGCACTCCGCGACTTAGTAGTTCCCAGGTGGAGGAGAGTTGTGGGAACGGGGCTATTGAACACGAGGACGGGGAAACATGTCATGTGAACCTGTTGGAGGAGTTTGTGAGGCAACCACCTGAACAGCCTACTGTCCCTGCGTTGGTCTGCAGCGGCCAAGGTGGAGAAGGAGAGGGGGGCAGTAGGGCACAGGTGGAGGAGAGTTGGGATTGTCATGTCTCGGCGGAGCAGTGGGCGGGGGACACGAGTCTGGTGGCTGTGGAAGCGCTAGAGCACCTGCCTGAACAGTAGTGTGCAGCGCTCCAGCACCAGCTCGGTTCATACCCCACTGGTCGTGCCGAGCACCCGAGCTTCACAACTCATGCGGTGCAAGAGGTTCCGCGGGCAGGTCACTTGAATGTTTATAGACCATTAGCCTCGTTGTTTCGGTGGTTCAAGGTGGGCGACGAGGCTTTGACATGGTTGTCAGGTCAGGGTCGACCCATGGCTGCCAAGGGTGGTGGTCAGAAGGAGGACATTGAGCAGATTGGTGAGGTTGGCTGTGGAGTGGATGTGCCCGGTCGTCGCATAGCCTCCCAATGCTGCTCTAGTCGAATGCAACAGCCCTACCATAGACCGACTGTATCTGGCCATGTCGCTGAAGGCGGTGATGCTGCGCAGGCAGATGTAGTTGCAAGGAATGCGGGGGTGCGCATGTACGGTATCGGCGGGGAGGCATTAGCAATTATGAACTATGAGAGTGACTGCACAGGTGGTACAGATTGTCACCCTCATGACCTGGCTGTTCTGGGAACAAAGGTGGAGAAGGAGGGAGGCTATAGTGTAGAAACTGTGGTCTCAGCTGGGTTGTGGGAGGGCAATGAGCATGTTGTTCGTCGAGATAAGTTGCAACCTCTTGTTCCTGAGTGCCAAGAGAAGTTGTTTACTAGGCTATGGCAGTACATCCGCATGTTTGTTTATTCTCCAGGCCTGATGTACGGGGTAGAATCCGACATCGAGGCTGGAGACAGTGCAAGGCAGTTGTTTACTAGGCTATGGCAGTACATCCGCATGTTTGTTCATTCTCCAGGCCTGATGTACGGGGTAGAATCCGACATGGAGGCTGGAGACAGTGCAAGGTTCAAATTGGCTCCCTACCGTATAAATCCTGCTCGACAGCCTGTGGTGCAAGCATAGCTGGATTACGTGTTGACGAAGGGTCTGAGGGATAAGGAATGTCGTGAGTGGTCGTTGCCTGTAACTTTGCAACCTGTGTTAAGTGGCAAGATCAGTGTGTGTGTGATTGCAAGAGTGTGTGTGCATTATCCCTGACAGACGCCTATACCTTATCGAGAGTTGACAACACCATAGACCGCTTCGGGGCTGCATCGCTTATCACAAAGGTAGAACTAGTGAAAGGTTATTGGCAGGTCCCGTTGCCGGAAAGAGCGAAGAGAAGTGCCAGTCTTGTGATGAACTGGGCAGTTTATCAGTGTCAGGTGTTGTTTTGCTGCCGGAACACAAGTTGGATGTGTGGCATGCTAAGGGCACTGATAATGTTTTGGCTGATTGTTTGTCACGGGAGGGTTTGTTTGCAGGAGAACCCTCGCCGTTCAGTCAGTGTGTGTTGAGAGTGGAGAAAAATCAGGCTTGCCCCTGTAGAGCAGCCGTCAAAAACAACATTAAAATTAAATACAAAAATCACATAAAGATTCTTTCTTTTTGATAGTTAATTGTAAGTTGCCAATATTATAGCTAATGTCCTAAGTTGAACTTGTCTTTCACTTAGGAGGCTGGGCTCTGTGAAGCTCGCTCAGGGAGCATAGTAGGCTAAAATTATACTATTATGTTTGGGAGGGGTTATAAGATTTTCTTTATGTTAAAATGTTGCTTTATGTAAGATTGAGCTTTGCATTTCATTTTTCTGGTGGAGTGGCTAAGTGTGTCGAGTCTTGTCGGCATTCTGCCTTGTCAGATATCGTGCTCGCCTATGGTTGAGCGTCCTATATCTTGGGCGGGGTGTGACGCCTACCAGCGTTGGCAGAATCGCCTCCCGGTAGCCACTAGCGCTCGCCAGGGACGTTGAAATGGGCTACAGTTATCAGAGAATGTTGTTCTTTCTTTCCTAGCAATCGTATTGTTACAGACAGTCCAGTGGTGGTCTTTATTTTCGTCTGTGACAACGAGAAGTATATTATTTCATTGATTGAATATAACATGCATTGTATAGTGTTAAGGAGAGAGAACAATATAGGCAGTGAGGTGGTAGTGTGTGCGTACGTATACATGTGTTGCTTCCCTCGCTAGGAGGCTCATGCGCGTGCTTTCTCACGCCCCTTGATTGGCTGGCTGTGCCACGTGACACCTGCGGCCTTGTGACGTCTCGGCCTGTGATTGGCCGACCACCGCGTCTTTGTGGGCTCCTGTGTTGCGGGGGTCCACCGGAGCTTCCTTCTTCAGAGCAGGCTAGGGACGCGCACGACTAACACCCTTTTTACAACTGTCCCCCATATCCCCACCATTCTGATACTGTCTCTCTCACTTTACTTCTTCTCTTTTATTCCTCTAATCTTTTAACGTCACAGCACTCCCTTTGGGTTCTACACACGATTTCATATCGGCCCACCGGGCCCATCGTATTGTGTGTGTCGCTCTCAGAGATATTTACATGTATTAGAATAGGCTATGAGGCTTCTTAGTCTATGGAGGTGTGATGACTCAGTGTGTGTCTCCCTCAATGTCCTTAGTTAATGGAGGTTTGATGACTCTTCGTGTGTGTCTCCCTCATTATCAGTAGTGCTCTGCTTGGTTATTTAATGCTAGACTGGGATAAGGTTTTTGTGTCGTCACCGATGTGTGTATGGTTCGTTTATACCTACACGACTTCGACGGTTTCTGTGGTAGCCTAGGTCATCCTTTTGGTTGTGCCTTTTGCGAGTGCAGCATCGTGTTGTAAGAGGGCATTAGCCTACTACCTTATAACACAGTGCTGCCTCTTTGCTTGACTTTTGAGGGATCGCCAGGGTAGAGCCAGATACTTGAGATCTGGGTTTACCAAGAGAGCATCCCCATCATTAACGAAACTTTAACCATACCGCCTTAAGGACAATGCTAGGCTATGCGCCTGTCTTGCTCAGCCACAGTTTCCTAACCTTAATATCCCAGCTAGACTTTATTCACTTAGCAGACACTAGTTAGGACATAAGCTCTTTTGATATGTATGCATTATTATTCACAAGCATTTATTAGTCTACCTTGTTGTTGAGTTCCACAACCATAGTAGACTGTTTCGTTGATAAGGAAGTACTTCTTTTTTGTGTCGAGCATTACTACCTTTGCGCATTTATAGTATTCTCGTGTCAGTTAACATTATATGTCCTATCTTTTTGTGTATTCGCTTTAAACGTGTGGTGTCCTGCCTCCTGCCTTTATTTATAGTTAAGATACGAGCATCTTATGAGCATCAGACATTCTTCAGAAGTTTCCAGGTCTATGCTGTAGGACTATACTTCACTTGCTTTCAGATAGGAGTGAAGAGTTTATTGTTGTTTAGAGTAACTGTATTAAAACATCTATTTATTGTATTAAATCTTGCAGTGATTTAATTGATCTTCCCATAGATTCTTGTTTATGCATTTTAACGTAACTTGCATCCTGTGTGTTGTCAGGCTATACCAGTGTGGGTTAGCCTGAAGTAGAGTACATTTATGCCCAGTTAAGGATACCCCGTTATCGCAGATTAACTCTGGAGGATATAGGTGTTTTGTTCGCCGGCATATAAGTTCAAGGGTTTGGATCTAGCGTACCGTTGTTGCATAGTGCACTATTACTAGTCCAATCTTTAAGTGCCCTTGTTTTATTCGTAGCCCCGGTCATAACACTGTCGACGATTATGGGCTTAGAGAGGGAATAAAAAGGGTGAGTAAAGTGTCTAGAATAATATACCCTTATGAAGGTATATTGGTGGAAGGTAGAAAGGTAAATCACTATAATTTATAAAAACAATCCGAGCATATATCTTCTTTATAACCTTGTTTATTTATGCTGTACACATCTATCTACCTGATCAGCTTTCTACCCCGTACTAGAAAACATGACCAAATAAAACGTAACTCACCAAATTATAGCCAATTTATAACCTATCCTAACCTAAATTTTGTTAGAAGATATATAGCGAGGTGGTATGATAGCGAGGTGGAATGATAGCGAGATGGTATGATAGCGAGATGGTATGATAGCGAGGTGGTATAATAGCGAGGTGGTATGATAGCGAGGTGGTATGATAGCGAGGTGGTATGATAGCGAGGTGGTATGATAACGAGGTGGTTTAATAGCGAGGTGGTATGATAGCGAGGTGGTTTGATAGCGAGGTAGTGTGATAGCGAGGTGGTATGATAGCGAGGTGGTATGATAGCGAGGTGGTTTGATAGCGAGATGGTATAATAGCGAGATGGTATGATAGCGAGGTGGTATAATAGCGAGGTGGCATGATAGCGAGGTGGTATGATAGCGAGGTGGTATGATAACGAGGTGGTTTGATAGCTAGGTGGTATGATAGCAAGGTGGTTTGATAGCGAGGTAGTGTGATAGCGAGGTGGTATGATAGCGAGGTGGTATGATAGCGAGGTGGTATGATAGTGAGGTGGTATGATAGCGAGGTGGTATGATAGCGAGGTGGTTTGATAGTGAGGTGGTTTGATAGCGAGGTGGAATGATAGCGAGGTGGAATGATAGCGAGGTGGTATGATAGCGAGGTGGTATGATAGCCAGGTGGTATGATAGCGAGGTGGTATGATAGCCAGGTGGTATGATAGCGAGGTGGTATGATAGCGAGGTGGTATGATAGCGAGGTGGTATGATAGCGAGATGGTATGATAGTGAGATGGTATGATAGCCAGGTGGTATGATAGCCAGGTGGTATAATAGCCAGGTGGTATGATAGCCAGGTGGTATGATAGCCATATGATAGCTAGGTGGTATGGTAGCGAGGTGGTATGATAGCGAGGTGGTATGATAGCCAGGTGGTATGATAGCCAGGTGGTATGATAGCCAGGTGGTATGATAGCCAGGTGGAATGATAGTGAGGTGGTATGATAGCGAGATGGTACGATAGTGAGGTGGTATGATAGCCAGGTGGTATGATAGCGAGGTGGTATGATAGCGAGGTGGTATGATAGCGAGGTGGTATGATAGCTAGGTGGTATGATAGCCAGGTGGTATGATAGCCAGGTGGTATGATAGCCAGGTGGTTTGATAGCGAGGTGGTATGATAGCGAGGTGTTATGATAGCGAGGTGGTATGAAAGCGAGGTGGTATGAAAGCGAGGTGGTATGATAGCGAGGTGGTTTGATAGCGAGGTGGTATGATAGCGAGGTGGTTTGATAGCGAGGTAGTGTGATAGCGAGGTGGTATGATAGCGAGGTGGTATGATAGCGAGGTGGTATGATAGCGAGGAGGTATGATAGCGAGGTGGTATGATAGCGAGGTGGTTTGATAGCGAGGTGGAATGATAGCGAGGTGGTATGATAGCGAGGTGGTATGATAGCCAGGTGGTATGATAGCGAGGTAGTATGATAGCGAGGTGGTATGATAGCGAGGTGGTATGATAGCGAGGTGGTATGATAGCGAGGTGGTTTTATAGCGAGGTGGTTTGATAGCGAGGTGGTTTGATAGCGAGGTGGTATGATAGCGAGGTGGTATGATAGCGAGGTGGTATGATAGCGAGGTGGTATGATAGCCAGGTGGTATGATAGCGAGGTGGTATGATAGCGAGGTGGTATGATAGCGAGGTGGTATGATAGCGAGGTGGTATGATAGCAAGGTGGTATGATAGCGAGGTGGTTTGATAGCGAGGTGGTTTGATAGCGAGGTAGTGTGATAGCGAGGTGGTATGATAGTGAGATGGTATGATAGCGAGGTGGTATGATAGCCAGGTGGTATGATAGTGAGGTGGTATGATAGTGAGGTGGTATGATAGCGAGGTGGTTTGATAGCGAGGTGGAATGATAGCGAGGTGGTATGATAGCGAGATGGTTTGATAGGGAGGTGGTATGATAGCCAGGTGGTATGATAGCCAGGTGGTATGATAACGAGGTGGTCTGATAGCGAGGTGGTTTGATAGCGAGGTAGTGTCTTAGCGAGGTGGTATGATATCAAGATGGTATGATAGCGAGGTGGTATGATAGCCAGGTGGTATGATAGCGAGGTGGTTTGATAGTGAGGTGGAATGATAGCGAGGTGGTATGATAGCGAGATGGTTTGATAGCGAGGTAGTATGATAGCCAGGTGGTATGATAGCGAGGTGGTATGATAGCGAGGTGGTATGATAGCGAGGTGGTATGATAGCGAGGTGCCTATGATAGCGAGGTGGTTTGATAGCGAGGTGGTTTGATAGCGAGGTGGTATGATAGCGATGCAGATTTGTAGTAATTTATACATGCATTTATTTGTTATTACAACATATTATACTAAATGAGACAGGATCTACAGAAACTTTTTCAAAGGGATTGTGAACTATATTAAAAATAATACAATTGACATTGGATTTTCAAGTCACCACCACCAGGAAGATAAAAGGAGATACTTAGTAAGAGAGACAAATTGGCCAAATTATATGAGGGAGTGTATGTAGAGTTGGCCACATAAGTTCTGTTACTCTCTGTGAACTTGTAGGTGGACATATAAATCCATCCATGATTTAATTACGAGTGTTCTTTCTTATGCAGTGGTTAACTCATCTGATTTGTCAACTGAAAATTAAAAGAAACCCCACTCGCAATTTACTCATACTAAATTTACTTTAATATTATAAGGTTACGACGAGGAACAGAACTTATGTGTTCAACTATACAACGTACATTCAAATAAGACTAATCCCACACACTCACAAACACATTATATCCCAGGTGCTTCCGAATTTGTCTTCAAAGATTCAAATTGGGTATAATCTAATTATTGCTGACGACTGTACCTTAAAATATAATTATGCGGTAAAATTTAAGGAAACCCAGTCTCCTACAGAACAAAATAGATCCGATAATTATATTAAAGATGGAAATAATTTGTTATATTCATATACTGAAAGTATAAACGCTTCAAAATAAATAAAACTATTTATATGAATAACTGAACAGTCGTATATATTTGTACTACTTGTGATTATTCCAATTTGCCGGTGCATGACTTTATATGCGTGAGTACGTGTGCCCGTACCATTGTGTAATTTGTGAGTGCCTGTGTATGTGGGAGGTGGGTGCCATTATCAGTGCCAGTAGAACCCTCGCCCTCATATGTCAGGGTAATCACCAAGGCACCCGGGGCCACCCTCACACTTAACAACAAATCACCACATACAGTAAGTCAGGGAGAAGGGGACCCCAAACTATTTCACTGAGATGTACTACGATTCAGGCATGGTGTGTAATTGCTGGGGTATAATTATCTTGGTGTAACTATTTCGTTAAGATGTACAACTATCCAGGTATGGGGTGTAATTGCTGGGGTGTACCTATCGTGATGCATGAAGTAACCATTCCGCTGAGGTGTACAATTGTCCACATGATATCCTACCCACTCCATGATTTTCTGTATGTTGGGAAATTTTAGTGGGATTGAATTGGGAGTATAAGTTGTCATATAGCTGTCATTTCATATGCTCAATTAACGGTTATAAAGCAAAATATTTTTGTAAATCAATCACATTCATTATACTTCCATACACGAGATTATGGAGTGTACACGAATTCATGTGGCCAACTGTACAGCCATCCAGTTATGAAGTGTAAATGCTCTGGTGTGATATGTAACTATTGCAATGTGAGAGTCATCTATCTTTAAGTATGTTACAACTTTGTACAATGCAACTTGTTTGCCAGATTCTCTACCAGTAACCAAACAGCAAATGCAATCTGACCTAAGCAACCTAACCTAACCTGGCACGACCAAATCTAACATGAGTATCTCACCTAACCTAACATGAACATACCTTACTTGACCTACCCTAAAATTATCAAACCTTATTCAAAATATCACATTAAGACACCTTTGGTCTAGTACTGTAGCCAATTGGGTTGTGGCCATTTGTCCTACTTCCATTCCTACAACCTTCCCTGCCTTTCCTGAGAACCCCAAGCAGAGACTAGTGAGAGCTGGGAAATTGGATGGACGATGTGGCCAATCCCAACCAGGCATGTGCATTACCCAACCTTCCACTAACAGGACTCTGGACCGACCAACCAACCGTTA
Organism: Paralithodes platypus; assembly: GCA_032716605.1. NCBI lineage: Eukaryota > Metazoa > Arthropoda > Malacostraca > Decapoda > Lithodidae > Paralithodes > Paralithodes platypus. The sequence continues at coordinate 64,526,576 of CM064482.1, forward strand.
TGGGATAAAAAGGAGATAAAACCCTCTCTAGCACGGGAAATTGATGTATTCCAAACACTTTCGGTGACAATTGCCACTCTATTTGGTGGAAATATGGGGGGGTGGGGGGTGGGGGGGGGGACTACAAGAAATAATCAATAAGAAAGATTTTTATGCACATGTATATTCATCTAAAATTACAACGACACACCTACAGTATACTGGTTACCAAATTCGTCCCGTTTATTCTGGGTATAAATAGATCAGAGGAAATAAAGAGAAACATTTCTGTTTGGTTTCTTAAAACTAGAAAATTTGTTATGAATTCAATGGTAATCATGTACTACTAGCAGGGGTACCCGGCGTTGCCCGGATTTAAATTCTACCATAATCACCATCACTACTACCACCACTACTACTACCATAATCACCATCATCAATCACTACTACCACATTCATCACAATACTACTACTACCATAATCACCGGCCTCGACCTCCCTGTGCCTCATTAAACGGCGACCTCGATTTCGGCCGCTAAATGACCTCCGATTTTGGATCTGACCTCATCCGTACGCCCATTTTGGGGGGCTGCGAACAACTTTCGTTCCATACACCTTTTCGATCGGAGGCCTCCTTCTGCCCCAAACGGCAATTTGTTTTCATATTTTTCAATTTCGGCCTCGAAACGACCTCCGATCGTGGCCTCGCCCCGTCTATGACCTGACCCAGGACACCCACATGCAGAGTTTCAGCTCTCCAGGTCCAAAACTGCGGCCGCCTATTAAGAACACACAGACAGACAGACAAACAGACACACGAACTGATTTAATAATATAGATTATAGCATGAAATTACTTTCATATTTGTTTTCTATTGTATAATTTGCACACTAGATAGTACCAGGTAGCTACGTCTTACATCTAAATTTCTTGTAAGTATTTTTTTTTTCGGTGTACGAGTGGTAAAAATAATAATTGTTCTAACATATTCTTCTCGCTGCTAAATTGTAAATACCATTAACGATTAATAGAAAATAACAACCTATACACATATAATCATAATAAAAGGCTTTTCATGACTTTATTTGTTCTCGTAGTTAAAGGAAATTACAAAGAAAACAAGGCAATCGGTGATGGCAGATTTCGCCCCCGCCGTACTTTCTGAGATTGACAGAAATTGTTTGGACTTATTGAAGGTGCTTTATCTTCAAAAAGTTGATATACCTTTCAGATGGGTTTATCACTACCAAATATCCTTTACAGGGTACATCAATGTGGTCAATTTATATACCATTCGCATTCCTATTACAAACCCATAATTTCTGAGTGCGCGCGTCGATATTTCACTGGAAGCAGGGGCCACAACGAACATGGTAGCTCATTGTTGACATTTAGGCGCTGGGATGCTTAATTAGGTTCTTAATATACCCTTCCTAAGCTGAGAAAATTGTCAAATGATAGTTAAAATAGTATATTTAAATCACTGTCATCTGAGTGTAAGGCGTGGTAAAAAGTCAATCGTCGATAGAAGGAAGTTGGGATTATTGATAGTGATATACCTTTGGAAATCTGATATGCTTTTCTATATACCTTTTAGATATATTTATCATTACCAATATTTCTTTAATGGGTATATCTTGCTACAGACACTGTGTCTCCTATTCACTTAACTACACTTGACAAGCACACCACACTTCTCTCCAACATACCTAAATTACCTCTAACGAACTTTGATGTTGGCTCTCTATCGCTCTTTCAAAAGTGTGTGTGTGTGTGGGGGAGGGGGGGGGGGGCACTCGTTACAGGCAGCTTTGCCTTTTGTCTCCTTCATGCACATACACAAATATCATACCTTCTGTAAACCAATATTTGTTTTAGTGTGTGAGACTATTATTAACTGGAGACAGGAGCTGAACAAAAATGGTGACATCAGGTGCGGGGATGCTTTATTAGGTCATGAATAAGTTCTTCCTAAGCTGAGTAAATTCGTCTAATGATAGCTAACATACAGTGAAAAATAGCTCTCATTTGATTGAAAGGATTGTGTGCACTGTAAAGAGACAAAGGAATAAAAAAAGGTATATAAAATATAGTTGGGTTTATTGATAGAGATTTGCCTTTGAACATTTGATAGCCCTTCTGTAACTTTTTGATGAGTTTTATCACTACCAATATGCTCTTAACCCCTTCAACACAATGACGCCTTTTTACCTGTGATTCGACCAAAAAGTAAACGATTTTATGCAGCTTATGAAGAACCTATGTTATTCAGAGGGTTTATTGAGATCGTATTTACTACTTTGAGTCCTAGAGATAGATTATAAGTTAAGGACAATCGTGTATTGGTAACCAGAATACTATGCAATTTACGTCATCGTGCAGAAAGTGTTAAAGGGAATATTACTCTATTATGCCCACTTTAAATACAATATTCATACCTTCCGGAAGCTCATCATTTATTAAGTGTGCGCGATGATAATTACCTGAAAACTCAACAAAAATGGCACCCTCATTATTGACATCAGGTGCGGGAGTTCTTAATTAGATAGATTCCCACCGCATTGCCATGGTTTAGTCTTAATTAATAATGAACCCTAAAATTGCCTGGGATGGGTCGTTAGCTGCTCGTAAATCCTTGCGGTGGCAAAATAAGTAAACGTGGCATTTATAATTAGCTAGTTTTTCGCCAAGCTTTATCACAGATTTACCGTAATACAAATAAATACTTGCGTGGTAGTACTGGTACACATGCATGCATACACACACATACACAAGCTGATCACACACACACACACACACAATATATATATATATATATATATATATATATATACAATCGTCATCAACTTAGTTCAATGGTATATCAAGTACTTATGTTACTTTCGCAAGATCTGGGTAGCCTACATACTACACCATTAACTTTGGTGTAGATTACTTTGAACATATTATTTTATAAAGCAGATTGGTAAAATATAATTGGTAACTTGTTAATTACAGATAATTTCTTAATGTGTCGAAACATTTACATCGATGAACTACAATTTCTACTTGAAAAGTGTTATTTTAATTATCTCTTCGCCGGTCTCACTGGTTCAATAAAATTAAACTCCCAGTCTAATACAAGTTCATCGGCTGTACAGTATGTAAAAATAACTACTGATTAATTCACCTCTTTGTCCCATTGTATTCCGTTTTAATTCAACTCACGCCAATTCGACGATATATATTATATCGTCAATGTCATCCACTCCAATTTCTCTTCACAGTAAAAGGATCTAGTCTCAATTTGAAAAGTAATAATCTGATAAGGAGCTAATTTTACTGTTTAAGCATGCATAATAGTGAAACGCCACAGCGTGCTCAAATATTTTGCAAGAGTCATTAATTTGGCTTGACAATGAAAACCTTTTGGCACGTGAGATTTACTTGGAACAAACTTCCCTCAATAGTTGTAAGTAGTTATTCAATATAAAAACATAAAACAGCAGTATATAGTATTCTGAACACTTTGTAATGAGACTACTGGTTTTTACACAAAGCGTAATTCCCTGAAATGGGCCTCAAGGGCCTTCAGATACTAACTATTTATGTAGCTTCTCAGTCTTCACGTATTTCTTCATCCTCATTATCACCCCCCCCCCCAAAAGCGGCTACACATTGATACTCTCTTACACACACAAGCCCTTTCCTTACACCACCCTCATAAAAACACCCACACACACAGAATACCAAAAGCACACTCACAAGCCCACTTTTCATCTCTTTTGTTCTTCATTTCCAGTGTATGTTCATTCCTCTCATCATCCCACTAGCAACCTCAGTGATTCAATCATAATTATACTGTACACGTAATCCCTTCTACACATTCCCACTAAACCATATACATACTATCCCACTCCCCCCCCCCCCTCTCTCTCTCTCTCTCTCTCTCTATTTCTCTCTCTCTCTCTATTTCTCTCTCTTTCTCTCTCTCTCTCTCTCTTTCTCTCCTTCTCCTCCATCTATTTCTCCATCTCCCCAGCAGCCCCCCCAGCGAGACACTCCAGGCTGGTAACTGCTAACCAACCAGACGTTCAGCCCTCAAAAACCTTCCCCTTCGTTTCCGGCAAAACAGAGCGGTGATAAAAAACCCTGCCCCGAAGAAAAGGACAAGAAAGGGATACAGAAAAAGGAAAGTTGGCGAGCTTTACTGATGATGCAAAATTGCATGTGTCTTGTTTTTTTTTTTGTGTTTTTTTTTTTTACCAAGGTAAATTGAAAGTGGTATTGTAGATGTGAGAGAGTCAGTTTCGGGAGCTTCAATTTTGTGGTATATAAACACACATTGGTGTGCAGCACTCGTTGATTTGAAATTTTACTTATATAATAGATCATGTGATAGTACATGTAGTATACTATATATGGTTTAATCTCTTATTATCTATATTAATTTTAATTCCTACTTACATATTTGCATGTAGTAACTATATTATCTATTTTGCATCTATTCATATTTATACCAGTTAACATATATACAGTATACTGTACATAATCGTCAATACATTCTCTATATTGTATATCCCTATTGTATTAGGAGGAAAACCTGAAGCTATTTTAACTATATCTATGTGGCGTCAGGTCGTGGCTAGGCAAAACCTTCATGCAGTGTTCATGTGATGCCTTGTTAGCATAACGTAACTTCTGGTCATGACTCATGTGATATGTGTTCCAGTTGAAGCCTGTTGAATTTTAAGGGGAGATGGGCCGGTTTTCTGGACCACTTTCTCCCTCATGTTTAGCCCCATTAGTTTTCAGATATTAAGATGTTTGCCCCATTAGTTAGTCGATTTTAAGACCTTTCGCCCCATTTCTTCGTCAATATTTAGACCTTTCGTGCTAATTAGGTGTCGATTTTTTCCCTGGCGAACAATAGTGAGCCTGTAATGTTGGAAGAACCGGCCTTCGGCCGGGAAATTTTTCTGCCGAAAAATTTATAAATTAATCTAGAAGGGGGATCTAATGGATGTTTTTTTTTTAAATTTCATGGAGGTCTAGGGAGGAAACTAGAAAAATAATGAATACATGCAAAAATTGCTCAAAAAGTGAACCATCCCCCCTTAAGTCGCGCTTCTCTTATCAAACCATAGCAGATATTGAATAGGATTTTTGTAAGTACCCTACTGAGTGGATTCACGTCATTTTCGGGGCATAACCCGAGGTGCTAAAGGCAGTGGATTTGTTGTGTGGAGTGTTGTGTAACAGGGTCATCCATCAATTCAATAACTGGCAACCCCCTGCACCTCCAACTTACCACGAACTCCTCTCATACCTATATTCAATTTCACTATTATGATTGAAGCAGACTTTATAAAGTTACTAAGAAGTTCATAATAAACCAGGTTGTTCAAGTGAAGTATATCAGCTTCCTTCTATTATTCTTATAAGGATTAATATTAATACAGTTTCCATCATACCAAGGATGGTGGCAGACTTCTACCTATATTTAATCTACGAACACCTTATACATAACCATAGACTACAGTAGATCTGGACTGGACACGAAAATGGAACTTTGCAGTAAGGGACCCAACATCGGAGAACGAACCCCCAAGTTCGAACCTCAAAACCGCGAAAATATCAAACAGCGAAGCCGACCACCACAATGCCCACCCATCTTACTTCCAGGCATCACCTTTCACAACATAGACCGGGTCCCCAGGCCAGCCGCCTGACGGATTATTATCTAGTCCAACTTACGAAAATATAACTATATAAACTATATTACATGATTAACATGGAGAAATGACCTCTTTGAATCACCCACCTTGTAACCTTGGTGGACTTTTACCACTGAGTTCTTGATTTTCGGTTGAGAACAATGCCAATTAACCACTTCTGAGTTTCAGGTTATAATATGTTCAAGACCCACAAATCATTACTTAGCAAAAATTAAAAATACTATTATGTAAGTCTGGTAGGAATATACTTTGTATTGATATATATTCAATGCAATTATGTGCCTATTATAAATCAATCTCCAGCTTCTTGATATCCTAGAGGGTGGACACGAATTAATCGCCTCCATTTTCCGAGGCAATTTGTTTGATTCTCTTGCTTGTTTTCGGTGGAGGGTTGCTATCTACAAACGTTTAATGGCTAATATATCTGCTACCTATCGATGTCTACAACTATGACTTCTTTCAATAATGACTCTCCTCTCATGGATCAACGAATAAGAATAATATAAAACATACATACTGGCACATAATATTTACTTTCTTTACATATTTCATAAAATCAGAATGGTGTATAGTAGTCGCAAAGCTCCACCATTTTTCCGAGAAACGTTTCCATGCATCTCCTGCTTTCCTGATTGTAAGATGAGACACTGGCTCTATCTTCACTCACGACAGACAAAAGAGAGAGAGAGAGAGAGAGAGAGAGAGAGAGAGAGAGAGAGAGAGAGAGAGAGAGAGAGAGAGAGAGAGAGAGAGAGAGAGAGAGAGAGAGAGAGAGAAGAATCATACAGAAAAACAAGAGAACCCGAGAAATAGAATATAAGTCCATCCAGAGGCCATAATGGACGGTAAAGGAGGGTAGGGGGTGCAGGGTGAGGGGGGGGGGGTGAGGGGTGAGGAGATAGAGTAAGAGAGGGGGGTGGGGGCAGACATGGGGTGAGATTTGGCCTCATAAAAAACCCTCTAACGCATCGTGTTTCAGGATATTGAATTCCACGCCAAGAGTATTTTGTGGGCATCAGGGCGGATTGGTGGGTGGGTTGGTGGGCGGGTGGTTGGAGGGGGGGGGGGAGGGGAAGGGTAGATTGAACGGCTGGCACATTGGTGAGGGGGGTTGTGTTGTGAGGGAGACACTGTGATGGTGGTGGGGATTGTGTGGGAGATACTGTGGTGGTGGTGGTTGTATTGGTGAGGGTGATGCTGCGGTGGTGGTTTTATTGGTGAGGATGATGCTGTGGTGGTGATTGTATTAGTGAAGGAGATACTGTGGTGGTGGTTGCTTTAGTGGGGGAGATACTGTGGTGGTGATTGTATTGGTGAGGGTGATACTGTGGTGGTGATTGTATTAGTGAGGGAGATACTGTGATGGAGATCGTATTACTGAGGATAATACTGCGGACAATTTGTGAGGGGGATTGTATTGCTAGGAGAGATGGCATTGATGGTGGATATTAAACAATGGAGCATGATGGAGATTGTGCTGGTGAGGGAGATTATGGTGGAGATATTACTGATGAGGGCTGGCGGTGGAGATATGAGATGGAATATTGGTGGAGAGTACATTGTTATAGACGCCTTGGTGGGGACTGTATTGTGTTGGTGGTGGAGATTGTATTGAAGGAGATTGTATTGGTGGAGAGGGTTGTGTTGGTGGAGAGGGTTGTGTTGGTGGAGAAGAATGTGTTGGTAGAGATTATTGTGTTGGGAGGGAGATTGTGTTGGTGGAGAAGATTCTGTTGGTGGAAAAGAATGTGTTGGTGGAGAAGATTGAGTTGGTGGAAAAGATAGTGTTGGTGGAGAAAATTGTGTTGGTGGAGAATATTGTGTTGATGGAGAAGATTGTGGCCGTGGAGAAGATTGTTTTGGTGTAGACAATTGTGTTGGAGAAGATAGTGTTGAAGAAGATTGTGTTGGAGCCGATTGTCTTGGTGGAGAAGATTGCGTTGGTGGAGATAATCATATTAATGTCGAGATGGAGTTATTGTTAGAAATTGTTGGTTGAAAATAATATATTGGTGGAGGAAAGTATTAGTCTGGGATCCACACCCCAAAAAGTGCAAAAAAAATGCATTTTATTATGACACCCTGCTGTAAAATTTTTGACCCTTGGAACATGATAAGGGAAGTGTTGGACATCTGAAAAGTGAATTTGGACACTTGGTTCGGATTGCGCAACGTGAGGACACTCAATTTTACGAAGGACAGGAATTTTAAAAGAGGAAAATTTTGAGGTTGAGGAAATTCAATGCATCATATCTCCTTACTGTGACACTTTATTGCAACAAATGACCACTAATTTTTTTCGTCATGATGCCAGCTACAGAATGATAGGTAAATAATATTGATTGGTTGAACTACAAGGTCACCAGAGGTCAAAAGGTCAAGAAAATCATGTCTCACCCCAAAACTGGTATATATTTTTTACAAAGCATCTGTATAATACATTTTTCTCAATTGTAATTTAGAAAAACACTTTCATTAAACCTTGTATGTCCTACTGATGTATTTTAGAAAAGAAAATACTAATAAACTAAAAGTAAAAGGCATCACTTTTGCCTGCTGCTTAGAGATGTAATGAAAACAAATGTGAATTAGTGACAGTGACATATTCTTTAAAGTATACAGTCCTATTTACACATTGAAAATTATTGATGTAATGTCAATAAGTGGTAAAATAAGGCTTTTTATTCTTCATTAATACATATGAAATTATTGTAAAACAGACATTATGTGCTAAAGATAATAAATGTAGCAAACCTAACAGTTAAACCTATATTTTGCACTAATCGCTATCGCCGTTATCTTCAGTTAGCCGGCCACATTTTGGGGAAGTCCCATTGCAAGTGCATGCAATAATGCACTCCAGTCTAGCCTTAGCACATGGACAGTTTTTAATGCAGCCTTTCCTACACTTGCAGAATGTTAGTTTTGCTGTTGCAGGTTTACTAACTTTGCGCTTCATAACTGGGAACAATCTGCCATTACTGTCCAAATACCTGCCATACTGTTCAGGTGCAAGAAGAGTTGGATTACACACATTAGCCTGTTTGTACAGGCTAATCTGGCAAAGACTCCTAAGGACATGAAAATGAAAGGAGTCTTCAGTTGGAGGAAGAGAGCGGAGATCCTGTTTGCTAGAGGCAAATATATGGGCACGTAACCTATCCAATGATGAATATCCTGGCTTGCCGTACAAATCACACCAAAAGTCCCGTGCCTCATCAAACAACTTGTCACTTAGGCCTACATTAGTATGTGAGAAGCTAGTCAGCATTGTCATTTTACCTATGTGCTGCATTGCTACTTTTGCCGCTCTTTTTTTCCCTCGTCCAAATGGGAAGCTTACTGAATCACAGCCTGATAAAACATATGAAATAAGCAGAGTGTCTGTGAGTTCAAGTGCATCTTTTTCTACTGTACTAGCTAGTTTATCAACTAAATCATGAATGGGAAAGAAGATGTAGTTCTTTTCAACCCACAGTTTAGCAACATGTGGAAGTCGAGGATAATGATACATAGAAAGCATAATGATATCTGTATCAGCTGCATGAACAATAAACACACTACTCTTCTGACAGCTTGCAATATGTGAAAAGATCCTGGTATCAGCTTCTTCATGATTGTGGCAACACAGTTCCTGTAACACAGTTGTACCGCAACTGGTCACACGAATTCCCTTAGTACCAACTCCTATTATCAGGGTAATCCCGTCAGGAACTGAGGATGGCTGGGTCCAAGAGGATGAAATATATGAAAGTAGGTTTGCCTTGTTCTGTGGGTTTGAAAGAAATCCTTTCCACTCTGGTATTTTCATGTTATGATCAGGGATATACTCTGGTGTCAAAACTCCCTTCACCCGCCTCTGTCGTTCACCATCCTTTAAGCTCATTTCACCAAAGTCATACCTGTCACCAACAAAGTGAACCTCTGAGCAACCGATTGGTTTCATGGCCAGAATCTTCTGCAAGTACCTCTCCTGAAGCTGACCAAAACTCTCTGATGCCAGTGTCCGATAGCGTTGTATAAATGCCATGGCGTCAATAACATACACTGATTCAGAATCAGATTGAGAAATTTCTGTCATTGGTTTCCATGAATCAGCTACCTCTTTTTGAAGTGTTTCAATAAAATCATATTTAGTTCCTTTGCGCATGGTATATCCCTCAGATGCAGTACTGTTTGGCTCAAATAATGATGGGGGATAGTCATTCCATTCATAACTAAAGGCTTCAATCTTTGCCTCATCACTTAATTCTTGTGTAAAACAAAGGGCTCTTGTAACAGTGTTTTCCACATTGATTAACTTCTTCATACAATGTCGCTTTCCTTTGCCTTGTTTCTGTTGACTGGCAAATGTCATTATCTTTGGGGTAACAATTTTAGCAGCATTGGTGGTGCTGGCATCTCTGATTGATTCTAGCCCAATCGTTCTAGCTTTGACTAGTTGTGTAGATTCAAGCGTCTCTCCTGTTGCAATGTTTATCAGCTTATCCGTCCCAAGGGTTGCAACAAACGGATTCCTCATAGTTTCTGCTACAGTGTTTCTGATTTCCAGAACCCTTTCTATATCATCTTTACTCCTCTTTTCATGGTGATCTGGGTGAGGGGATTCCATGTGCACCATCTTCTTGACATTCTCAGAGACAGATGTCAAGAATGGTAATGTTTTTATGTACTTTTCTCGAGCAGCCTCAGCATGAGTAATACCTTTGAATAAGCGAGTCTTTCCCTCATTATTGTATGTTTGTTCCAATGCAAGATCTGTCCATACACCATTGAACACACCTTCTGTCTGGTGGACAGTAAAATTGCCTGCTTCAAATTCTCTTTGTATCTCTGGTGCAGTGTTGGGTAGGTTTTTCATTTCATTTAAATAGATTGGGAGACATGACATGTACTTAGTATGTCCAGAGGAAACAGTGTACGGTAGCATGTTCTGCACCTCCAGCAGGTGTTGCTTCCAAATACCAGCTCTTTCAGCATGGATGTAGCGCTTCAAAATGAGCACCATGTCAATATACATTCCCCATAACTGAGCTGTTACTCCCAATGTGTTCTCAAAGTCTTTCCACTGTGATTCAAGCAATCCTAATTGTTTCATCACATCACCAACAAATACAACGATTATCTCAGTGTCTTTTGTTTCATAAGCTGTCCTAATTCATCATTGTGCAACAACCACTGCTCAAAGGCCTCCCACTTCAGCATAAAGAACGCCTCACAGAGTAGGGAATGATAACGAACCATTTTGTAGTAGTCCTTCCCTGCCATCACCTTATTAGCTGTTCCTCTACCACATATATTACTCACAGCTAGTATGTCTTCAATGCCACTTTCCCTCATAAAGAACCTGATGGATTCCATAAAATTCATTGCAATGTGGAATCCACCCAATCGTACTATGACATCTTTATACTTGAGAGGATTTTTGTTCAACAGGCCTTTTACAATGTCATATATTGCCTGGTCACATGTGATAACAGTTTTTGATTGTCCCAGTTTCAGATTAAGGGAGATGAAATAATCCAGGGAGGTCTGGACAACATCTGGGTTTGTTGGAGTTTGAGGATACAGTGGTCCATAGCCAATACTTGTTTTATGTGCCTGTTGTCCATCATACACTTCAAAAAAGGTATTCCAAGTTGGAGTACATGAAGTGCTATCATTTCTACATGTCATCATTTGAGTGGGAAACATCCGTAAAAGGAACCATACAATATTTTCATCAATCAGAGTGTTACTAGCTACAGTGGCATCAGAAATGAGTTCTATTCCACATAACGATCTTGCCTCTTTTCTGTCCTTCAGGGTAAGGTTGCTGCTAACAGGGACAAACGCCTCCGGTTTATTGACTGTTAACTGTCTTGTCTTATGTAGAGGTACTTTCCCAGCCCCAATTATATTCTCCTGCTTTGTATATTGATATATAATATTAGTAGTTGCATCCAGACTACCATCATCAGTTTCAGAGTGAAAGTTAAGGTTATCAAAGGCATATTGAGCAAAATGTCTGTGTATAATGTTGGATGGAATAAAGATACCTTCGTTTCTTTCCTGTTCAGTTACTTCACTCGCAATCGTTGTTAAGTAACGTTGAGCACGGGCATAGCTAATGCTATTTCCAAATCTGTTTAACATGGTAACAATATTTTTGCTGTGAGTTTCTTTTAGAACATGCATTGCCAATCCTACCTGCTTAGGTGTAGGCTGTTTACAAATGTAATTAATAATATCTTGAGATAAGTTAAGAACAGTTTCTTTGTCATTTTCACTAAGATGAACTTTCTCACTGTCACCTTTGTTTTCATCACTTTCAGTAATTAACCATGCTAGATGATTGTACAATTCAACAGGAATTTGTCTTGAGGCAGTATCATACGAAATACTGAATTCATTGTCTACATCAATATGCATTCTTTTTGCAGCTGCTTTTACCTCTGTTCTTAGATGCTTTGCCAAAGGGTATGAGCTAATGTCAAAATTTTTCATTGGATTAGGATCATCATCAACATCATCATCACTATATACCTGATATTCCTCTAATTCAGATTTCAGACCCACAACTTGATCACACAACTCCTTCACAGTCAATGAAGATGGACACATTAAACATGATGCACCCTTTAAAGAGACAAACTGAATGCTACTGCCAAAGTGTTTTGTCAACCGTTTTATCAGTCTGTCTTTTCTATAGCCAGACTTTGTAGCAATGTCATACTGAGACAACAGTTCATTGTACCTTTTTAAAATCTGATCAATGGAGTAGGCATGTTTGTCATTCAAAAGTCCATGGGAAATCTCCGACACAAGCGCTAAAAATGCTGAATCATACACGGTCATGACTGCTGAACTGCCACTGTCAGTGTTAGGTTTGCCACGTGCAGCCATAAACCTGTTCATGCATCTGAGATGATAGCTAAAGTCATTGGCAATTAGATCTAAGCATGTATCTCCATGCCCTTGAATTTTCAGTAACACAGTTTCGTCATTTAGTTCCTTAGCTTTCTTGTGAATTGATGCCTGTCGTTCATAGCTAGCAAGTGCAGTCAGCAGCCTATCACCTTTTCCATCGCGTTCTTTTTCACACAAGAAACACACAAGCTTATAATCAATAATTCCTGTTCTACTGGTTCGACCCGATGTGCTAGATGTTTCTCCAGTCATTTCATTTTCTGTTTTCAACCGTTTTGCCTGTACATTTTTCTTATGTGTATAATCACTTCGACAGTTCACATGACACATAGGTTGCCTTCTAAGGAACTCATCAGCATTTTGTAGGGCATTCCAAAGTCTGTAATACACATGATCTCTTCTTGTTTCTACTGCATCTTTGAATGTATTGAAACCCCTGCTTGTTAATTTACACATACGTCCAAGCTCATCAGTAGTACTTTGGCATATCAAACACCTGGAATAATCAGTTATTGTTGAACAGGGCTGCTTGCGCTTTGTTGTTATCACAGGATCCATCGTGGATGTCAAGGAAGCAGCAGTATCACCTGTCGGACAAGAAAAGTGTATCGTTAGTAATTTCTTCAAATTGGATTATACAAATAAATGCATAGTGCTGCCTTATATTCCTACTCCACAAGCATATCCCACTCACATAAAACATTATAAAGGTGTAAAAAGTTGGGTAGAACTATAATTTCTTCATAAATCATACTAGAATATATTCTTAAACCCATTTCTTTGATAAAAATACAAAATTTTAGGCGAGACATGATTTTCGAGATCTTTTGACCTCTGGTGACCTTCTAGTTCACCCAATCAATATTATTTACCTATCATTCTGTAGCTGACATCATGACGACAAAAATGAGTGGTCATTTGTTGCAATAAAGTGTCACAGTAAGGAGATATGATGCATTGAATTTCCTCAACCTCAAAATTTTCCGCTTTTAAAATTCCTGTCTTAACTTCGTAAAATTGAGTGTCCTCACGTTGCGCAATCCGAACCAAGTGTCCAAATTCACTTTTCAGATGTCCAACACTTCCCTTATCATGTTCCAAGGGTCAAAAAATTTACAGCAGGGGTGTCATATCAAAGTGCTGTTTTGCGGCCTTGGATCCCAGACTATATGGTGTTGGAGGGGATTCTTTTTGTGGTAGAGAATGTGTATGGGGAGAAGAAGACGAAGGAGATATTGTATTGATGGTGAAAGCAAAATAATTGCTATGGTAGTAGAATAATGATTTAGGAGCGAGGAGGTAAGAGGGAAAGATGAGAGCAAAAGAAGAAGAGCAAAATAGATATATTTTTATTATTGTAATGGCGGAAAGATAGTATTAGTGAGGAGGATTTATATATTGTATTTATGGTGCAGAAGGAGACGTGTGAATTGTATAATACAATTTGAATTTATGGAAATGATAAAATGGGCAGGAATAGGTTAGATTTAAGACATACAAAACAATGTTGAAAAATATAAAACTCAAGTAAAGGTATTTCTTAATTAGGGTGTAATATAAAATAGGTTAAAATAAAGAATTATAGTTGGTACCGGAAAATATTTCGTAAGATCAGTAAAGAAAGTATATGTTTAAGTAAATGGCCCAATAATTATATAGATCAACGGTTTGGAGCAGGATGAAGCGAGGGAGGAGAAAAATGGTACAGTATTTGAGAAACCGGATTTAGAACCAAGTAATAGAATCAAAATATGTATCTCAAGGTCTTGGTTGTCCCGGATCGTAGGAAATTTGTTAAAGACAATTTCGAAGATTTGTGAGAGTGTGGAGATAGAAGAGGAGTATACATATAAACACACACACACACACACACACACACACACACACACACACACACACACACACACACACACACACACACACACACACACACACACACACACACACACACACACACACACACACACACACACACACACACACACACACACACACACACACACACACACACACACACACACACACACACACACCAACACCATACACACACATACACATACACACATACTTACACTATACTACACTACAATCACACAGTTAAACGAAGGACAAAAGCACAGAAGCAAACACAACACACACACACACACACACACCAACACCATACACACACATATACATACACACAGACTTACACTATACTACACTACAATCACACAGTTAAACGAAGGACAAAAGCACAGAAGCAAACACACAACACACACACACACATACAAAACACACAAACACAATACCACTACCACACACCCACATTAATACACACACACACACACACACACACACACACACACACACACACACACACACACACACACACACACACACACACACACACACACACACACACATTAAACACAGCACAGGAGACAGATCACACCGAGATATGACCTGTGACTATCTATCTTAGAATTAAGAAAGATGATCGAGAAAAAGCGAAGTTATGTAGTAAATGAAGATCTACGTACATTTTACCTGTCTATTCTGTCTAGTCTGTCTGTCTGTCTGTCTGTCTGTCTGTCTGTCTGTCTGTCTGGGGTAAATGATGATCTATGTACATTTTACCTGTCTATTCTGTCTAGTTTGTCTGTCTGTCTGTCTGTCTGTCTTGGGTAAATGAAGATCTATGTACATTTTACCTGTCTATTCTGTCTATTCTGTCTAGTATGTCTGTCTGTCTGTCTGTCTGTCTGTCTGTCTGGGGTAAATGAAGATCTATGTACATTTTACCTGTCTATTCTGTCTGTCTGTCTGTCTGGGGTAAATGAAGATCTATGTACATTTTACCTGTCTATTCTGTCTGTCTGTCTGTCTGTCTGGGGTAAATGAAGATCTATGTACATTTTACCTGTCTATTCTGTCTAGTCTGTCTGTCTGTCTGTCTGTCTGGGGTAAATGAAGATCTATGTACATTTTACCTGTCTATTCTGTCTGTCTGTCTGTCTGTCTGGGGTAAATGAAGATCTATGTACATTTTACCTGTCTATTCTGTCTGTCTGTCTGTCTGTCTGGGGTAAATGAAGATCTATGTACATTTTCCCTGTCTATTCTGTCTAGTCTGTCTGTCTGTCTGTGTCTGTCTGGATGGAATGGTCTACTGGTTGAGTTATCCAGGAACCCTATGAATGTAATGAATCCAGCATCTCCAACCATTAACCTTTATTTGATAACCTCGGAACCTCGGCTGTAGGCACTGAAATCTTTGAGTAGTAGTTGGATATAGATGCCTTTTACAGTACATATTAACAATTATATACACTGACAATGCATACCTCACGATCCGAACAAGGTGGTCAGGACTTAATGCTAGTAGAGATAACAGAATCCCAAATACATATAAGTGGAAGAGCAGGATAGCACAGTAAAAGAGAGAGAGAGTACAAAGGAAATCAAGCAACAACAGATCTAGTGACCCTTCTAGGCTGCTTGTCCTCCAAAACACTGAGGATCAAGTGTCCAAACAGTGGTTTAGAGTGGGTAAGGGAACATTGGAAAGGGAACTACTACCCTGCCACTAACGTGGCAGGACTAGGAAGTTAGTAGGGGACATATGGGTTAGTAACTGAGGGGAGGATAAAATAAAGTTATTCATTTACAAACGCAGTCAGTCGCGGGTTTGATGCGAGATATTTGTCTAGGCGGAATTTAAATGAATCAACGGTGCTGCAGTCTATAACGTCTCGGGGAAGCCCATTCCACAAGTTGACAACTCGATTGAAGAAGAAATTCTTAGATTCGTGTGAGTTAAAAGATTTACCAATAATTTCGCAACCGTTTCCCCGCGTGTAATTAGATTGGTCGATAGTGAAGTACTTACTACAGTTCATATTGTCGATGCCTTTGATGATTTTGAACACTTGAATTAAGTCACCTCATAATCTGCGCTGGGTTAAAGGAAATATATTTAATTCTCTAAGACGCTCTTCGTATGGTTTGTTCTTTAGGCTAGGTATCATTTTGGTAACTCTACGTTGAACTCGTTCTAGCTTGTTTATATCTTTTTGGTAATAAGGGCACCAGCATTGAACGCAGTATTCCAGAAGAGGGCGGACTAAGGAATTGTAAAGGGTTAGGATAACGTCTTTGGATTTATGCTCAAATGATCTGCCTATAAAGCCAATTATTTTGTTTGCCTTCTTAACAACTTCTGAACATTGTTGACTCGGTTTTAGGTTACTCGATATTGTTACTCCCAGATCGGTTTCTCTGTTTACATTCTTAAGCTGAGTGCCATTCATCGAATAGTTTGCTTTCTCATTTAGGTATCCGATATGTAGTACTTTACATTTATCCGCATTGAAACTCATTTGCCAAATTTGGGCCCAATGTGACAATTTATCTAGATTGTGTTGCATATCGTCAACTTGATCTTTTGAGAGTACGCTATTTGCAATTTTTGTATCGTCAGCAAATTTTGAGATTGTACAGGTGAGACCCTCATCTATGTCGTTGATGTAAATTAGAAAGAGAATTGGTCCTAGTACCGATCCCTGGGGTACCCCGCTACTTACATTGGTCCATTTAGATGCCTTACCGTTTATGACTACTCTTTGCTTTCTGTCGCTGAGCCAATTTTCTATCCATTTCAACACACCGTCTTGTATTCCATGCGCTTTTAGTTTTAGCAGTAAACGTTTGTGGGGAACTTTGTCAAAGGCCTTTTGAAAATCAAGGTATATAATATCTACAGCTTTACTCTCATCGTAGAGGTTGAGGATATCGTGGAAGAAGTCTAAGAGGTTTGTTAAACAGGAACGTTTTTTACGAAAGCCGTGTTGAGTATCTTTAAGTATGTTATTTTCCTCTAAGTGATTTAAGAGTCTGTCTCTTATGACCGTTTCTAGCATTTTACATACAACTGAGGTTAAGCTAATTGGACGATAGTTACTGGGTAGGGATTTGCTGCCTTTTTTAATATCGGTGTTACGTTGGCTATCTTCCACTGATCAGGCATAGTTCCAGACTGCAAGGATTTATTGAATAGTAATGTCAGTGGTTTGGAGAGCTCATCCTTAGCTTCCTTTAGAACTCTAGCCGAGATTGTATCAGGTCCAGGCGTTTTATTTACCTTGAGTTTATCTAAACACTTCAATACTTCTCTCTCTGTAACGGTGATATTGCTTAGAACATCTGAATTATCAATCTGAATCGGCGATGGTGTAGGGATATCACTGAGGTCTTCTGTTGTAAAAACTGATGCAAAGAAGGTATTGAGGGCATTACTCATTTGTACTTCGTCTTTGGTGTATTCTCCATTTTCATCGACTAACGGTCCAACAGTTGAAGTAACTACTTTTTTCTTTCTGATATAACTATAGAATTCTTTCGGGTTTGTTTTACTTTGATTCGCAATATGTAACTCTAGGGTCTTTTTACTTTGCTTAATTAACTTTTTGGCTTTGCGTCGTAGCTCTACAAATTTCACCCGTTCTTCGTCATTTTGTGAGGATTTTAATCTATCATTAGCAAATTTTTTAGCAAGCAGGCAGTTTGAAATATCTTTATTCCACCATTTGGGCTTATTATTATGGCCTGGACGCCGTATTTTCGATGGTATGCAGTCTTGCACTGCTTTTAGGTAAGTGGTTTCGAATAACTTCCAAGATGTATTTATGTCGTTATTGTTAATTAAAAAGCTCCAGTCAGTTTCTTTAAACATAGCTCTAAGTTTATGAAAGTTTGCTTTCTTGAAATTAGGGACTTTTTCGATGCTACTATTTGGTTCGTTACTAGTAAAGTTTAAAGTGAAAGTTATCGTACGATGGTCGCCGTTACTGAATTCATCACCAACATTCAAATTCTCTATTAATTCTTCTTTTGTTGCAAGTACAATGTCAAGAACGTTATTACCACGGGTCGGTGTTCGAACAAATTGATAAAGCGAACTCTCTTGCAAGTTCGTATACAAGTCATGTCCGGAGTGTGAAGTAAGAGTATCGCCACACTTGGTCACAGGTAAATTAAAGTCGCCAAAAAATACGGTATCTTGTGAGTTACTTACATCTGCAATTTGTTCATAAATTTCTCGGTCAGTTTGCACTGAATGAATATTAATATATTTGTCTGTATATTAATGCAAGTATTATTTTTGTACCTTTATTATTCTTTATTAGCACAAAAGATGTGTCGACGTTCACAATTTGAGGTTTTGACAAGAGGGTCGGGTTAAGACTTTCTTTGATATAAAATAAAACGCCACCTCCATTTTTATTTATTCGGCTTTTCTCAAACATTACATAACCGGGAAGTGAATACTCTGCTAAAAAGTCTCTATCTACTGTATTGAGCCAAGATTCTGTTATACCAATCACACACAGAGAGAGAGAGAGAGAGAGAGAGAGAGAGAGAGAGAGAGAGAGAGAGAGAGAGAGAGAGCGAGAGCGAGAGCGAGAGCGAGAGCGAGAGAGAGAGAGAGAGAATGCAGAAGAGGGAAAAGAAATATAATGTAAGCGAGCATTTGGCGAACAAGCTGGGTAAGAAAACAAGCTGTGTAAATACGATGAGACAAGGACAGAAAGAGAGTCTGTAAAAGGACTTGGGAAGTTTTTGATACAGGATACTAGCCAGATAAGGAAGTTTGCAACAATAACACAAATACAATGCAGGTTACGAGAACAACGATAAGGAACACAAAACAACGAAACCGTAAAGATGCAAGACATGATGAGAGTTGTACAGCAAAGCATAAACTTTAATTTGGATTATTTAATTTAGGATAATCATGGAGTTAATACAGTTCTGACTATCAATATATAGTTAAGATATAAGGCTTAGACTAACTTGGAGACATTTATATTAATCACACGTGCGCACACATAATTTCCTTTACACTCACATACATTCTCTTCCACTTCTACGCACACATATTTTCTTTCTTTCGCACACGATTTCTTTCACACACACACACACACACACACACACACACACGTATTTTTTTTTAAACAAGCACACACAATCTCTTTCTTTTACACACCCACTGGCACACTTTGTCTTAGTTTTTACAAGCACACACACACACACACACAAACACATCTATCGTGTATTATGTTTTTTCTGCGGCGTTATGACCATTCTGGTACTCGTCAACTCTGGGTTTTAATCGACTGCTCTCTAAACTGGTCGCTTCCAGGAACTACTGGAACCAGATCTATACCAGTCTCACATTTCAGAGGATGGAGGAATTAGTGGTCTTTTTCCGGTATAGCACAGAGACCAACAAACATACAGACGGACACACGCGAAAAGGACAGACACATACAAAGATGGACACACGAACAGGCACACATTACACAGACGGACACACATTACACATACACACATACACGGACGAACATTACACAGACAGACACGCATACACAGACGAACACACATTTCACAGACACACACAGACGAACACACATTACACAGACGGACACACATTACACAGACGGACACATTACACAGACGGACACACATACACAGACGGACACACATTACAGTCAGCCACACATTACATAGACAGACACACATTACACAGACACACACATTACACAGACACACACATTACACAGACGGACACACATTACACAGACTGACACACATTACACAGACGGACATACATTACACAGACAGACACACATTACACAGACTGACACACATTACACAGACGGACACACATTACACAGACGGACACACATTACACAGACGGACATACATTACACAGACAGACACACATTACACAGACTGACACAGACGGACATACATTACACAGACGGACACACATTAGACAGACGGACACACATTAGACAGACGGACACACATTATACAGACAGACACACATTACACAGACAGACACACATTACACAGACGGACACACATTACACAGACGAACACACATTACACAGACAGACACACATTACACACACACACATTACACAGACCGACACACATTACACAGACGGACACACATTACACAGATGGACACACATTACACAGACACACATATAAAGACAGACACACATTACACAGACGGACACACACTACACAGACGGACACACATTACACAGACGGACACACATTACACAGACACACATATATAGACAGCCACACATTACACAGACGGACACACAGTACACAGACGGACACACATTACACAGACGGACACACATAATATAGACAGCCACACATTACACAGACGGACACATTGTTGGGACTGCAGCAACAAATAGCATTGACAAAAACATAGAAAATAGAGCCTAAATAATACCTGAAATTGAGCTGCATATTTGATGTTACTTTCATATTCTATATGATCTTAATACATAATATAGGCCCAGTGATCATGATATATATATATAAGAGTCTTAGCTATTTGGTAGAGTAGAGACGATTATAGCGTTGTCCGGATTATCGTGATTATTGAAGATTAACTAGGTCAGTGAACTGGCGGATAGGGCTCCAATGTGGTAATTTGTGAGAAATAGGGAGTGTTCTTTGTTTACATCCGGGAGAATGACTTGGTTCCTATAAATTATTATTTATAAATTCCTTTGGCATATCTTTGCATTGACATATATTGACCAGATGCATTATAACCAACTAATTCAAAATATATTGTTTAAGCATTAAATTAGCTTAACATATTACTATGTTAATTGATAGGAGCATCTGTTATACTGTATATTGCGTTTCTGTTAGTTCAGTATCTTCAAGCAAATATCCTGCTATCTTATGATATAAGTATTCATATATATTTTTCTATCATACATGGAATATGTATACATTATGTATAAATTGCGGAAAGTTTCCCTAACAGAAAACGTATATGAGGTAATCTTATATAACAGAAAACATATATTTTAAGGGAAACTAAACTATAATAAATAGATGCATACATACTGTCGAGTTTCGACACACACATTACACAGACGGACACACATTACACAGACGAACACACATTACACAGACGGACACACATTACACAGACGGACACACATTACACAGACGAACACACATTACACAGACGAACACACATTACACAAATGGACACACATTACACAGACGGACACACATTACACAGACGGACACACATTACACAGACGGACACACATTACACAGACAGACACACATTACACAAACACACACATTACACAGACAGACACACATTACACAGATGGACACACATTACACAGACGGACACACATTACACAGACGGACACACATTACACAGACGGACACACATTACACAGACGGACACACATACACAGAGACGACCACATACACAGAGACGACCACATACACAGTCGAACACATATACACAGAGACGAACACACATACACATAGACCAACACTCATACACAGAGAAGAACACATACACAAAGACGAACACATACACAGAGACGAACACATACACAGAGACGAACACACATACAGAGACGAACACATACACAGAGACAATCACACATACACAGAGAAGCACACATATACAGAGATGAACACATACACAGAGACAATCACACATACACAGAGATGAACACATACACAGTCAAATACCCATACACAGAGACGAACACATGCACACAGACGACCACATACACAGAGTCGAAAGCACATACACAGAGACGAACACACATACCCAGAGACGTACACACATACACAGAGACGAGCACACGAACACATACAGATACGAACACATACACAGAGACAAGCACATACACAGAGACGAACACATACACAGAGACGAACACACATACAGAGACGAACACATACACAGTGACGAACACATATACACAGAGAGGAACACATACACAGAGACGAACACACATACTCAGAGACGAACACACATACTCAGTGATGAGCACATACACAGAGACGAACACATACATAGAGACGAACACATACACAGCCGAACACATGCACAGTGACGAACACATACACGGAGATGAACACATACACAGAGACGAACACATGCACAGAGACGAGCACATACACAGAGACGAACACACATACACAGAGACAAACACACATACTCAGTGATGAACACATACACAGAGACGAACACATACATAGAGACGAACACATACACAGCCGAACACATGCACAGTGACGAACATACATACACAGAGATGAACACATACACAGAGACGAACACATGCACAGCGACGAACACACCTCCCCGTGGCGTAACTGATAGTGCGTCTGGCTCACAACCAGAAGGTCCCGGGTTCGAGACCTGGGCGGGGAAGAGACATTTGGGCAAGTCTCTTAACGGTGTAGCCTCTGTTCACCTAGCAGTATAAATAGGAACCTGGTGTAAGTGGACGAAGTTGTGACGTCCCATCTGGGGTTGGTGATCGGTTACAAGGAGAGATGGGTATTATCGTACTGGTCAACCTAAGCCTTCGGGTGAGACTGGTACCGTAGTGAGAATGGTACCGTACAGATTAACCCTAAGCCTTCGTTTCCAGATGTCGCCAATTGGCTAAAATACAGACTACACACACATCCACAGCCATTCCAACGATACATAAACACTTAACACGCATTTCACGCAATACATTCCCAGTTAAGGAGGCGCGATAATAATGAGCTTAGCTCGCATTGCGTGGATTCCCCTTGACGAACAAGCAAGTGAATAAGTGAATAACATACACAGAGACGAACACATATATAGAGACGAACACACATACTCAGTGATGAACACATAGACAGAGACGAACACATACATAGAGACAAACACATACACAGCCGAACACATGCACAGTGACGAACACACATACACAGAGATGAACACATACACAGAGACGAACATATGCACAGAGACGAACACACATACACAGAGACGAACACATTCACAAAGACGAACACACATACACAGAGACGAACACACATACACAGAGATGAACACATACCCAGAGACGAACACATGCACAGAGACGAACACACATACACAGAGACGAACACATACACAGAGACGAACACACATACACAGAGACGAACACATACACAGAGACGAACACATACACAGAGACGAGCACACATACTCAGTGATGAACACATACACAGAGACGAACACATACACAGATTCGAACACACATACACAAAGACGAATACACATACACAGAGAAGAACACACTTACATACAGACGAACAGCCATACACAGTGACATATTCATTGTACATGATCTCATATTTGCTTGTGCCCCCCCCCCCCCCACACACACACACACACACTTTACTCTTTCGTGACGAGTACATCAGCATCTTTATATTACAATGACTACCGTTAAAAGACAGTCATTCGATTTATATGTAATGTACGGTACAGTATTACGTGGGAAAACATAAGTTTTAACATTTGTTAATCAAAGTTTTTGAATATCATCAGCTAATGCTAACTTGAAACTTGATAAGGCTACATGACAAAATACCTCAATGGGAGTGGGCTAATAGTATTTGTTAAATCCATTCGCATATTGTCAAGCGTTATCGGTTATACATAAATGGGCCATCACTGCACAGAGCGAGCTTTGTATTGGCCAACAGATAAACGGAACATAGGAGCTTTACATTTTAATCACAAGCTTTTCTTGAATATCCCTCCAGATAATACAATAATAATGTATACATAATTAAACTTAACTTGCAGCCATAGATACACCAAACACGAGAGTTTCCCATTATTGCGACTATTGTGAAAAATCGCAGCAGTTAATGGAATAATAGTAATTATAATGTTAAACTAGAGAACGCATGATGATTAGTTATGGTATAATCAATGTCCATCAATATATGTTACCAGACGTCTTTATCCCCGAAGGGCTGACCAT
Source organism: Paralithodes platypus (assembly GCA_032716605.1). Lineage (NCBI taxonomy): Eukaryota > Metazoa > Arthropoda > Malacostraca > Decapoda > Lithodidae > Paralithodes > Paralithodes platypus. The sequence continues at coordinate 64,551,045 of CM064482.1, forward strand.
AAATTAATCAACTCCATGCTCCTCTGTCACAAGTCGGACGGCACTCCTCCTCTCATCCAACTCCCATTTTCATACATATACCTCTCCTCTCCATCCCTCCATCTCACTCTCGGTCTCTCTCTCCCTCTCAGCCCATCTATCTACCCATGTATCTCACTTTCAAACTCCTTTTTCTTTATGCTTTCACTCTCTATACGCTTCACATGACCGAGCCACCTCAAGGTGTTCCTCTCCATACATCCACATCATCAATCTGCATCAAGTATATTACTATACAGTTACGATCCATATGTATATAGATGTTTAATTATTCTTCCGTTCAGGTTAATGACCATGCATCCATTCCAGCTCACAAATATACACTAATAAGTAGTACAAATATTTTGAACAATGAATGATATTGAACTATTTTGGCACTCTGATGAAATATTTAAACCACTCCCGTTAGACTCATGCACACATACAGTATGTTTATATTATAACAAGAAATGACTTTAACGTTTCAAAAACAAGCTTAAAACCATTTCAGTATTCACAGGTAATTTAGAACACTTGCATGGTTTTCGTGTAAATCCTATTAAGGGGGGGGTGACCTGCCTTTTGTTATTTCTGTCCTTTTCTCTCTTTCTCTGGCTTGTATCCATTCAGCCCCATTCAACCAACTATTTTAAGACGTTTATCCCCATCTAGGTGTCGATTTTTTCCTGGCGAGCGATAGCGAGCCAGCATTATATGAAGAAATCCGGCTTCGCCGGAGAAATTTTTCTATCGAAAAATGTACAAATTTAGCCTGCTGTCAAACAAAAATAAAAAAATATGCTGGCTCGCTACCGCTCACCAGTAAAAAATTAACACCTGGATGGGGATAAACGTCTGAAAAACAGTAGGCTGAATGGGGCCAAATGGATACAAGCCAGAGAAAGATAGAAAAGGACAGAACAAAAACATGTCACCTCCCTTAATGTGATGAATGAAAAAACCCTACTGTCAAGGATTTACGGTCACTCACCGTAATGTTTTCAATTACCTGTATTAATATTCTAGTGCAATCAAAACATATAGTCAGCTTGGTTAATAACTCATATTCACATTATTGAACAAACCATCTTTATTACGTAAGTCTCAAGTCGGTAGCCAATTTCGAAATGGATATAAAGAGTGGCCAGCAATACCGAAAAAATATTAATAATAATATCATTATAATGATAAATAATATTTGTTTAGTGAATCACAAAAATATCCAATTAATCAACTGCAACGGGTATATTTAATTTTGGAAAAAAGAGCACAACAATGTTCGCGAAACTTTATGAATGACTATGAACCCAACAACACAGGAATTCCTGAATAAACCGAATGGATCCCACATCGAACAGTTGGCCACATAAAGTATTCACATCTCCAATGTACAGTACGGGTACTTTGTAATACAGTACTTTGTTATACAGTACTTTGTAATACAGTACTTTGTAATACAGTACTTTGTAATACAGTACTTTCCAATACAGTACTTTGTTAAACAGTACTTTGTAATACAGTACTTTGTTATACAGTACTTTGAAATACAGTACTTTGCAATACAGTACTTTGTTAAACAGTACTTTGTAATACAGTACTTTGTTATACAGTACTTTGTAATAGAGTACTTTGTAATACAGTACTTTGTAAGAGTACTTTGTAATACAGTACTTAGTAATACAGTACTTTGTTATACAGTACTTTGTTATACAGTACTTTGCAATACAGTACTTTGTAATACAGTACTTTGTAATACAGTACTTTGCAATACAGTACTTTGCAATACAGTACTTTGTAATACAGTACTTGATAATTATAGGGAATAGGCTCGCAGTCTTATTATACATAATTTATTAGGGACAATGTAGGTCTATGGAATCCTTATACTGTACTCATGTATAATCAACTGTGGGAGAATAATTTTGATCACATTTATAAAACCCCATATTAATAGAAAAACGCCCATTCTAATCAATCCTGGAGCTCTTTCGGACATCCTCACTGTTTACAAACGCCTTATTTATGCAGTATAATCAATATTTATCCCTGCTGGCAAAATAGATGACGATTTCAATAATTCATGGGGGGGGGGGGGGGGTGAGGGGGGCCAAAGCCCCCCCTCAACCCATCGTGTATCCCACATTGGAATTATAACTAAGACCATGAAAACACTAATTTCTCAAAATCTGGAGGAAAAAACATGAAAAATAAGGGTGCGAGCCTATTCCCTATAATTACCCAGTACTTTGTTATACAGTACTTTGTAATACAGTACTTTCTAATACAGTACTTTCTAATACAGTACTTTCTAATACAGTACTTTGTAATACAGTACTGTACTTTGTAATAAATTACTTTGTAATAAAGAACTTTGTAATACAGTACTTTGTTATACAGTACTTTGTAATACAGTACTCTGTAATACAGTACTTTGTTATACAGTACTTTGTTATACAGTACTTTGTAATACAGTATTTTGTTATACAGTACTTTGTAATACAGTACTTTGCAATACAGTACTTTGTAATACAGTACTTTGCAATACAGTACTTTGCAATACAGTACTTTGTAATACAGTACTTTGTTATACAGTACTTTGTTATACAGTACTCTGTAATACAGTACTTTGTTATACAGTACTTTCTAATACAGTACTTTGTAATACAATAATTTGTAATACAGTACTTTCTAATACAGTACTTTATAATTCAGTACTATCTAATACAGTACTTTATAAGGCTTGAGGAAGTGTAAATGTTCAAGGACATAATTTATAACCCTTTTAATTCTACAGACCTTTCCAAAGCTGAGCATAATCGCTTACCCAACAATTATTATTATGATACCATAATGCTAAAAAGGTTAAAAAATAACTCAAATACTTAACGACCAAAATTAAGTACAAGGTTCGACACGAGTTATTTGCCCAACTGTACAACAGAACCGGTGAGCCCAGGTTCAATCCCCGGTGTGCCCAGGTTAAATCCCCGGTAAGGCCCCCAGCAATAGCGAGTAAGCCTGGAGATTAACAGCCCTCCCTACACTGTCATATCAGTTTGGAACATCGGGTTTACACTGGTGTCAGAGGGTGGTGAGCAGCAGCAGCAGCAGAATAGGGCGTGGATGGGGCCTGTAAAACAACCCATCACACCTGATTGCACACCACTTACTACATTTCCACCTGGACTATATGCAACTAAATATAACTTTCTTTACTCTAAATACCTCATTTTAACTTACCCTAGATTTAACTAAATATTCACACAAATTATTACCATAGCTAAATATAATTATGGTACTGTACTTAACCTGTGAACATAATACAGTGTTATTCCAACACATACGCTTCCAGATTGGAGTTTCGCAAGCTAATTGACCTACAAAATAGGTTAAATTATTTGTTTATTATGCTTGTTTTGTTTCTTCTTTATACTGTAGGGTGGAACCGGTTCGGTGGGTGTGTTTTTGTTCTCCTGTTTACGGGGGGGGGGGGGGGAGTAGGTGGCGAGCGTAGGGTACCTTACGATGCTGATAATCATATCCACATCAAGTGTCAGGAAAACTATATCAAGAGAGACTCATACGAGCAAATCAACAAGTAAAGTTACTCAGAGTCACTGTGTCCAGCTCTATCTTACTTAGGCTATTAGTTAAGTCAATGATTCGTTTATTGTTACTTTCAAAATATCAACACATTTTAACATCGTAACTAAATGTTGAGTCGTCAAAATAAAGCTTTCATAAATTCCACACACAATCTGTTAATTTATAGCGGATACTAGATTCCATATAAAATACTCAGCTTACACCAGTTTTAGCAAAGAATTATACTTAAGGCACATTTTTTCGAACAGCTATTTTCGGGCTTGGTTCTACCAACAAATTTTGGTATGGTACTCTATTAGAATGTGGTCATTATAATGGGTAAAGGAACTCATACTGAGACAAGTAAAATATATTCATTAAGGGCAATAATACGTAAATCCAAGGACAAACAGTACACCAAGGAACCCCAGGCCTCGAGGCGGGCAGCGAAGATTGCCGTTCATAAAAATTGTATAAATATGACATAACTATCGGTTGAGGTATCTCCATTATAGTGTAAACTCAAGCTTGACTTTTGATTGTCCGAAATATTCAATTAATAATTATGGAGACTTCCATGACTCTTTCAAGGCATTATGTCATGAGGGGGCTGTGGGTAAAGGATTAGGTGATAATAATAATGGAACAGATGTCTCAAACAGTCGCACAACGAAATGATCAAGTAAAATCTACAGCAGCTTCAACATTACTTCAGTGTAGTCAAGTATGAAGACATATCCCTATTCTATGAAATCTTGATAATACTTTGGAACTGGAATATTAGTATACAAATAGCTGATTATCTCATTTTTACGTACGATTGCGAAACCGTCGAAACTGTTGGGTCTATAGTTCTGTGATATAAACTACTGCATTGCTGTTTTTATCAGTACCGTCGGAAGTGTATGATAAAAGAAAATCACCCATCAGTCGTCATTCTACGGTCATGTACTACCTGGTACGTAATGGATAGTCTTTTATCCCAAGTACTTAGATACTATACCCTGTTCCAAATAGGTAGTTGTGAAACCTAACTTCTATAACTCAAAAGGGGCTAAAGCAAATAGGCTGTACATTAACACCTACTCCCTGTCTGACCCTTCCCAAATGGTAGAAATATTAGCTCAAATACTTTACTTGTTTGGGTAAAAGGTAAATCTACAGTTATACTACCCCTCCCCCACTACCCCCCACCACCTTCCCCCTTCAAAACACGCCTTTTAGCGTGTTTTTGGATGGTTCAGCAGACGCAGAAACTGGAAAAAAACGTATTTTGATAACCATTGATGGTCAATATTTACGAGCCGCACCACAGTTGGGATCTCATTTCTAATAGTAGTTTTTGGGTTCTTATCATTTTATGCTTCATTGATATATACTTTTTATCCACCGGAAAATATTTGTTTTTTTCCTTGGCCTTTTTTTTTGTTTAGCATTAACCTAACCAAAAAAACCTAACCTAACCTAACCTAAATGTATTTGGGGGCTATTAGGTTAGGTTAGGTTTTTTGGTTAGGTTAGCCTAGGCCTAATGCTAAAAAAATAGAAAACAAAAAAGAAAATATCCTAGGCCTAAAGCCCCCAGAAAAAAATAAAAAAATAAGAAATAAAAAAAATAAAAAAAATAACCCGGTGGGTAAATAGTATATAGCAATGAAGCATAAAATGATAGGAACCCAAAACTACCATTAGAAATGAGATCCTAGCTGTGGTGCGGCTCGTAAATATTGACCAAATTGATCACCAACCAGATACGAGTTTTTCAGGTAATTTGTTGTTGTTTTTTATTTTTTATTTGATATACAGTGTTGTTTAATACCGAGGACCGTCGCATTCTAGTATTTTTAACATTAGCCTAACCTAGCCTAACCTAGCCTAACCTAACCTAACCTAACCTAACCTAACCTAACCTAACCTAACTTAACTTAACTTAACCTAACCTAACTTAACTTAACCTAACCTTGGTTGGTGTAGTGACTAGCGTCTCGGACTTCCACCCAGAAGGCCCGGGTTCGCGCCCACGCTTACCATCCCTCATGAGCAAAGGGATGGGGTAGTAGTACAGGACCCCAATGGAAATACGCCTAATCGGCCTTATTGAGCTATCCTTAGCTAGCTTAGCATGCGCTAGCTTTAAGAACTATTATTATTATTATTATTATAACCGAAAACTAACCTGTCTCGCGATGGTCTAAACCCAGCTCACGTTCCCTGTTTATGGGTTCGCGAAGGTTTGTAATACTTCAATGTATCTATTTCAAGTCCAATATACATTTCCGCACATCATCAAACCATACTAAGTCTATTACTAATAATATTAACCCATTAGTACCAATAGAATAGAGACTAAATAGGGGTAGTATAACTGTAGATTTATCAAATACTGTAGTGATCTGATTATTTTTCACATTTTCATTATAATTTTAACACGTCACGAACATACAGTATACTGTAGGTAGGTAAAAAGTTTTCTAACTGGTGATTTTTTTTTTTTTTATCTGAATGTAAGTAATGTATGAGTTCCTAACACCATGTCTTACAGTCTAGAATGGGTAACAAAAAATATAAATAAACAAATATATAAAATAAAATAAAACAATTTTGTTTTTAAAGCTGTGTTTATGTATGAACACCACGGAAATTGCAAAAAACCCATTATCCATCAATCTTAAGATACGGCCCCCACGATCTCCATTTTCTACAATTTCATTTCTAGTGACGATTTCAATACCGTCTCTCGTGATAGTGCCCCTCAACTAGGAGCAAACTTTTAGGACACGGATTTGTACTAGGGGATTGCTGGGGCTTTGGAGTCTATGTTATCTAATCTATGAGTTGAACAGCAACAAGCTGCAAAGCAAACACCCACCTAGAAAGCTGGGAGGCAGTGCCAGTTGAGAAGTGGATACGGGTACAACATAGGCAATGAAGTTTGTATAATTAGTTATTAATCTGCATAAATAAATGTAATTTATAATTAACTGACCAAAACTGTACGAACAAAAGGATGGCCTGAACACCTAACCTTTGATTTCCGGTGGTCAACACTCGAGCGGCCGGCTGGCAACACTTCACACACTGTGAGCAAACTGGATGTAAACAAACATCAAACGGCTTGTAAACACTCTCAGGGAGCTCCTCACCTGGCGCCATCTATAACTCCGAGATCTATACTAACTATTGAACTACGAGAGCACCGTTTTCCTATCTAAATGATTTTGTAGGGATATTAAGAGAACAATTCACACATACTAAATTATAATATTTTACTAAATCAATTATGATACACATATGCACGTATCTTAACACGTTGGGTGACCCAAACATGTAGTTAATGCGTTTATCTAATGGTGCCTTTTCATGTTCATCGCCAACCACTTGTTTCCGAAAGATAATCATGAAGCATAACTATCTAAACCATTCATTACAAAATACAAATTAGTCAAGATATCGAAAGAAAAGGTTTACTCCTAATATATGTTAACTCGTTCACTACGTGAGTTTTACCAAGATGAATAACTTTGTTTATCATTAGCTAAAATACATAACATAATATATTATCGTACTGAATGGATGTAAAGCTTGTCACTTTTCAAGCGAGCGGAAACAGTTCTGAAACAGTCTCGAACACAAACAAGACAACTCTGAATCATTGCTCAAAATATTCGTTGCAGATTTGAAATTGAAATTGCAAAGCTATCTTTTTACATATTAACCCTTTCAGTAGCCGAGAACGCCTTTCTTCTGGCTCATAGTAGATGATTCTATTAAGTTTCGGAAGAAATATTGGATGTAAAATAATTAATTGATTTATGCTTTCCTCATTTGATTCCTAAAGGATATTCCAAGGTTATTTAAGGCCTCTAATGTTAGCCAGCATATTGTGAAAAAGGCGCTTAAATGATAAAGGGTTAATGTTTCATATATTTAATTATTTGTTATTAATAGTATTATTTTATTCGATTTATTTTCTTTTGTTTATAGTTTCCTCCATAGACCTCCAAATGTCCCTATTTTACATGAATGAAGTCCCTTTTAATTCAAGATTGTTTAGTCTTGTTAAGTATGTTTTTACTTGATCAAATATGGAGATTTATACTAAAGTTATGAAGAATACGACTTTTGATAATGGCTATTCCAGGTTTATAACATTGTACAGTACAATTTCCTGCAATGAAAGGTGGTACGCATTTGATTTCACAGCTGCCCACATAAGATCTGTTCCTCATCGTGACCGTGTGATGTAAGTACAATCAGTATGAATGAATTGCAAGTGTGGTTTCTTTTCATCATCAGTTGACTATTCAGATGAGTTAACCACTGCAGAAGAAACTACACCATAAATTCAGTCATGCACATTATATTTCCATGCATGAGATCACGGAGAGGAACAGAACGTATGAGGACAACTGTACAATTCTGACACGTTGACGATCTACTTTGAAGCATTCCCTTTAAACGCATCCCCGAGTCAATATTTTCCCTCAATGAGTGTTCACTGTTTCAAGTTTCAAGTATAGTAGTGCACCACGCAGCAATAACTAATTTTGCAGACAAGTGCTCTCAAGGGGGTGTATTTAATGTGCTCCCTAGACTTCCATCAAGCTTAAAGAAAGACCCCCAAGACCTCACTTCGAGATAAATTTGTACATATTTTGGTAGAAAAATATCCCGACCGAAAGCTGGTTCCTCCTAAATTGCAGGCTTGCTGTCCCTCAGGATAGAATCGACACCTAAATGGCACGAAAGTCTTACAATTGACAAAGAAATGGGTTGAAATGTCTTAATTTCGCCAAACTAATGGGCCGAACGTCTTATAATCTTATAACCATTGGGGTTAAACATGAAGAAGGGAGCCCAGAAAAAACGAAAACCACCCCATAATTGTACAATACGTGATGCAAAATAGTTTCTAGCTATATCTAATTAGTCTGAATATAATATGAATTGATATCGGGACATCATATATATTGATTATTTTAGGATGATTAATTGGAGAGGTTTGACAAGTTTGTATGAGTCAGATATCCAAATGTTATGTTAGATGAATTTCAATATGCCACGAGTGATTAGGATCAAAGGGCACAGCAAAGGCTCACCGAATGTCCTGCTGATCCATCCCAGCATCATAATTATAATGTATTACTTATATACAGTATAACACTTTGTGTAATATGTATGGCTGGTGTACAACTAGATATCCTGCAGTCACTATATACTGTATATATATAAAAAAAAAAAAAATCTTTCTATAATCCAACTACTCCCTCTCGGGCATAGGCTGAGAGCCTGCACACTCTACCGCTGAACACGGTGAGGCCCGTGAAGTCTTGTTCCAGTCTAGGGAGTGAGACATGCGAAATACCTATTCACTGCCCGAAGCAACTCCATCTCTGAAGCCGCTTCGCCTCCGCGCTTCACAGTCTCATCACCCAGACTCTGACCCTCACTCTCAGAACGCCACCTATTGAGCAATTAACTCACTAGGCATTGCCCCCCTGTAGCATATTTTGAATATGGGAATATCCATACAATGCAATTTAATCAGGGAACAATGAGGGTATTTTTTTTTGCATTTCGGTGTGCTGTGGTAATGCACTGAAACTAGGTACAGCACAGCATAAATTCCATCCCAATAAAATCTTCCCATTAACATATTGGGATTCGAACCCCGGTCCATTGGATTACCAGTCCAGTGGCAAGACCACTCTGCCACACCTCCCCTTTATATATATATATATATATATATATATATATATATTGTAAGGGTCGGGAACATACACAAACTTGAGTAATAGGTTAATTACCCTTGATCAGAATTCAGGAAATATCAAGATAATTTTTTTTGTTACACCCTAACAACATGAATAAATACCGGTATTAATGCAAATTGAACGGATATCACACACCAAATATGATTACCAAGGACAAGTGCCAGCAACATGAACATTACACCACTCTTCATCAAGATTATCGTGGAACAACTGAATCAGGCTGTTCCTCCAAAGCAACTGAAACAATAAGTGAAAACAAGATAAGCCCTCCCTCCCCGACAACACGCCTCTACATCTCACAAGGTAATCTCCTTAGAAGGGGGTAGCGCTCTTCCTCTTAATTAAGATAAACACTTTCCTGAACTTTATTCCTTAGGCGCGGGAAAAGACGGAAAAATCTCTCCCCACCCCCCACCCCCCGAAAAAATATCAAGCGGCAGTATCTGTAAGTTTTCATAAATGATAATAGGGTTCACGCTTACTCTCCTCCTCCCCCCTTCTCGTTCCACCCCTCTCCCTCTCGCTCACCCTCACTCTATGTAAAAAACCAAGAAGTCATACCTTAAATCATTATATACTGCACTGCCAACACCTAGCGAAATATAGAAACAATGTCATAGATAAGGTCGATGAACAAATTATATGGATGTTCAATCATAATATGATTACTCAAATAATAGCCAAATGCAAAAAAATACAATACATCGTAAGGTAAATATACATAAAACAAAGTTTAGGATTTAGTGTTATGATTAGTATGTAATTGATAGCCTCATTATATCATTATTGTTATTATAATAATAAATGTGTATGTATACACTGTATATTGTGAAATTTGTGTGTTATTGTATGAATTATTGTGTGTATAGGTATGTATGTAGGTATATGTACATGCATGTGTGTGTGTATGTATGTATGTATATGTATGTATATGTATATATATATATGTATATACTGTATATGTATTTATATGTGTATGGGTGTATGTATGTGTGTGTATATATAGGCATGTATTAAACTGGAGTGGGAGGGTCATTCTATGACATTAAGGAAAGTAGAAGGATTATAGCAAACCCACGCTAAGCCTAAGCCCAGCTTAGCTAAGGGTCCTTCTTAAACAGTTAGGGACAACTGGTTTGCTAACAAGTATAGAGATAAAAACTTACTAAATGTTGTATTCATGTCTGTGTTGATATTGTACATGTATAATATGAGTAGGGTAAAAGACTGTTTTATCACCTTTGCCCTTTTGAGACGTGTAATTATGTATTCCCATGTATTTATGCTTTCTCAATAAAGAATCAATCAATCAATCAATCAACCCTCACTCTCTCTATATATACTGTATTTCTCCCTCTTGCTCTCTCTCTCTCTCATATATATACTGTATATATAGTGACAATAAACAAGACTAGTAGCATGGACAGACTCAAGGTTTAGTTTAAAATGCAATAACAAAGCCATATAAAACAGTTAAAATATTGTATCCACCACAGTGGTTGTCAAAGGTCATGCACATATAAAAATACCACGACTGGAGCGATTTGCATAGACTCCAGTTCTATGGGAAATGATGGAGGGTCTGAGTATTATTAAAAGAACATATGTCAATTAATATATGTTGCCACAATCTTTTAATTGTGGCTACACACTTTAATTGACATGTGTTCTTTTAATAATACTCAGACCCTCCATCATTTCCCATTGAACTGGAGTCTATGCAAATCGCTCCAGTCGTGGTGTTTTTATATGTGCATGACCTTTGACAACCAATGTGGTGGATAAAATATTTTAACTGTTTTATATGGCTTTGTTATTGCATTTTAAACTAAACCTTGAGTTTGTCCATGCTACTAGTCTTGTTTATTGTCTACTTATTTTCCATTGGTTTACGCAGTCTTTGTACTGCTTCTTTTGTGTGTATTTACTTATATATATATATATATATATATATATATATATATATATATATATATATATATATACTAGGAGGGATACCCGGCGTTGCCCGGGTTTAAATTCTACTACCATAATCACCATCATCAATCACTACTACCACAATCATCACAATACTACCACTACCATAATCACCGGCCTCTACCTCCCTGTGCCTCATTAAACGGCGACCTCGATTTCGGCCGCTAAATGACCTCCGATTTTGGATCTGACCTCATCCGTACCCCCATTTTGGGGAGCTGCGAACAACTTTCGTTCCATACACCTTTTCGATCGGAGGCCTCCTTCTGCCCCAAACGGCCATTTTTTTTCGCATTTTTTTCGCTCCCGTATTATAAATAAGTTCTGCCGAAAATTTTATTAAACAAAAGTGTCTTTGATTTCCACTAAACTCGCCTAAAACCATCTCCAAAGCCTGGGCTTTCCAACGGTGCCCCACACTCCCACCTGGCACCAAAACTGTGGGAGGAGTTTAGTAACAAAGGTACAAAGGTCGGGTAACTGACAAACAGACAAACATTGACCTTTATTTATTAAGATATTATATTTTTACATCATCATAACCAGTATGTCGTAAAAGGGTCAGAAAGAAACCTTAACACTCACTCACTCACACTCACTCTTTTCCGCGCGCACTCTCTCTCTCTCTCTCTCTCCCCGTGCTGGCTTTTACGCTAATAGGCCATAACCTGCCTGCGAGAAAACACCCCTCCACCGGCCGAGTGGCTTGCTACTGGTGGCCGTGCAGAAAAGAAAACTCAAGAAGGCGCCGAAGAAAAAGTACTGAATAACCCTGTTCGTTCTGGTTATTTCTAAGAGATTGTATTTAAATTAGAAAAGGTCTGAGGGAGTCTAAGGAGTAATTGAGATGGATTGTACTGTACCTCCTTTATTTCTAGAAGGCCTTCCAAATTTGAGAACAATCGTCTAATGTCAACCAGAATAAAGAGAAAACAAGGACTTAATCGTAAGCGGAGAGGGTTAACATCGACTAAGAATTACCAAAATAGCACACTGAAATAGTTAAGATCTACGGATATAACCCCCCCCCCCCCTAACACACACACACACACACACTCCCCGCGGAGTGAGAGGATTTCTATTCTGTACTTTGTTCCAAGTAAATTGGCCAGATATCGTGAACCATTACCTCTGTAGCTTAAAAATGGCTAGAGCAAATGGGTTTTTAATATCCTCACCTATACCCTGGTTGACCTTTGCCAAATGGTATAAATACTAACTCGATTACTCGCGTCCTATGAGAGCTATATAGAGGTTAATTTTCAAGTGTTTTGCCCTATTTATTTTGAATAGGGTATAGTACTGACGATTCTCTGGCTGGAATGTGTGAGGAAAAGACACTGAAGGCACTGAATAAGGCGCTGAAGAAGCCACTCGGGAAAAGTACTGAATAACCCCTACAGTATTGTGATATCATTACTTCATGCTAATTACTGTTTGATACCTTAACTAGACTACGAGAGGACATTCCTGAGTGTGATGACATCGTCATCACAAGATTCATCAGTTATTTTGAAGATTTTGTAATGACAAATGGTTGTAATTATATAAAATTGGTCTTAATACAGAGATATAGTAGTTTCATATTTTGTCATTAGGTGTCGATAAATTAGCTGCTAAAGGATTCAATTTATCGTCAGCATATATATATATATATATATATATATATATATATATATATATATATATACAGTATATATTAGCACATATTTTTTTCAGATATATCATTAGTCCAACAACCATGGCTCGTCACACCAGAACTCCATCTTCCCGACTCCATCGTCTTCAGGCACTAGCTCAACACCTTCATCATCATCACCAGTGGGCCTCCAGGAGTCTCAGCCAACAGTCACGGTACAGCCAGTTTTAGTCAGCGGCTGCAGGGGAGCTCTCCAATTACTCCCGAGACAGCCAGCAATGTGTCTCAGGAACAAGGGTATCTCGACTTGAACGTCCATGTGGCAGACAGTCCAATGGTGGGTTCAGACGTGTACACAAACAGAACAACACCTCGGGGTGTCCTGCTTATCTTTAACAACGATCAATTTACAGACAGTAGTGGGAATATGAAGCCACAATACCAGAGGGACGGGTCTCGGTATGATGTTGCCAATCTAGAGAGAGTTTTTTCGGCAATGAGATACGAAGTACATCTTCATATGAACTTAACTGCAAAGGAATTATTGAAGACATTGAAACACTGGCAGAAGGAAAAATGACTCTGTGACCAAGGCAGTTTCATTCTGGTGTTGATGTCTCACGGCAATGACAGAGAGCACTTCTATAGAGCAGACACACATTTTGTAAGCGCCCAGAAGATACAGAACTATTTCTATGACCACAGATGCCCCCAGCGAAGTGAAAAACCGAAGATTTTCATATATATATGTATTTTGTCGAAGAGCTAACATCGACAGCCGGCAGAGACGTGACGCTCCAAGGGATAGCGCCTGCATATATTCTACCACCGAGAGGTTCGTGTCCCCCCAAAACCCCTACCTGGGCACTCCCTTCTCAGGTCACTGTGTCTGGTCCTGGCAGAGTACGCCCACTGCCTCTGCTTCAATGACCTCCTCCGGGTGTTCCAAAAGAAGTACGAGGAGACCAGCACCACAGATATCCAGTACAACGGCTTCACCAAAAGTGTCCTCTTCAATCCCACAGGAAACTGATGTAATGTTTATGGACTTGCTCTCCATTAATTGCCTGTGATAGTGCCGTGAGTAGTTCAGACGCTGATGGAGTTCGTCAAAGATTCAGCACAAAATCTACAACTTACCCCATAGTTCTATATCATTATTGATGGTTGTATTAAGTGTAATACATACAAAACATTAATGCATTTCCTAATTCCGATGCCCGAGTACTGTTCTCGTTACTTGAGAAACAAGAATAATTGTATATACTGTTTTACTTTTCGTCAACTTCACCAATATCTAGTCAGCAATAACACGCAGCTCTTCTTGATGCAAAGATAACCTCTTTTTCATGCTCGCAAAATAATGTGCATATTATTTTGTATATATTCTACAAACATTGTTTGCATATGACTTTAAATAACACCTTCACATTAAAAACTAGTTACCGTAAACGTGTAGGTGAATACTTAAAACCAAATAATAATACTATAATAATAATATGAAGAAACAATGAAAACGCATTTAGTCATTTCATTCACAATCCTGAAGCGTAACTGTGTTTCAGTTGTGTGTTGTATCCTACCAAGTGTACATTTGGCTACATGAATTTATATCCACTGAATGACTTTATGTATGGATGGAAAAAAGATATGATTGATTTACAGAAATAATTTGTTATCAAACCGTTAATTGATCACATTGTTGTACTACTACATTGCAAACTATACGTCTAATTCAATCAGATGTATTTCCCTTCCATGCATAGAATCACGGAGTGCATACACACATGGGCAACTGTACAGCTACTAACAAATGTTCGTGAGTTCTTGCGGTTTTCGTTATGTAATTATGTTAGCTATACATTAACAAATACAAAATGTATGTTTATTAATATATAGCTGATTGGCTCTGAATATTAATTTCAATGAATATACTGTATTGTCTAAAGAAAATCGCAAGTACTCACGAACATTTGCCAGTGGTTGGTTCATAACTAATAATTAGGTATATATTATCCGAAAATTACTAAATAACTAAAATATACAGGCATTACTTAAGACATAATTTTGATTGCACATTTGCCAACTACACCCGGATATTTTTTATGAAACATTATATTAAATGGATCGTCAAATAATTACAGATTATTCGCAGATTGTCTTTTTTTAACCAAAACACACACGTTCATAAGTACTAAACATTATGTATATGATCCGAATAAGTTTTAATAACATACGAGCTAGTTTCTGGTTCAAAAGTATTAATACGAGTAATAATAGAGCTTCTAATAACCATCACCCAAACAAAATATTGAATCAGTAATATATTTTGTTTACAATAGGCAGACGGATATATAAATCCTCTGCTCGAGCCTGTCAGAATAAGTAATAGTCACAAAGCTTAAAGACATAAAATGCTCCTTGTATTTGAACATAAAAGAATCAGCTATATCGAGAGAAATTGTTGATATGTTTTTATTTAGCAGTATCATAATCATAACGGGTGGATGGGACTTGTTAGCCTTGGTAGGCAACTCATCTAGGGGAGACAACCTTATACAAATCCGGGTGGATGGGACTCGTCAGCCTTGGTTGGCAACCTGTCTAGGGGAGTAAACCTGATACAAATCCGTACTGCTTACCTAAGGGTAAGGCAGGTTAGTGGATGGATTAGCCGAACACCACTGTAGAAAAATAGTGCTAACAAGATACACAGGGGCCTCGGAGTCGGACGGATCCTAAATTGAGTGGTCAATCCTGTAAGTCCTTCACTAAAGTGGCTCGGGTTGTCCCGCTCACAGGGAATGGGTCCGCTTGGGGGCATTCTGTGTATGGCCACACTCGTAAGGGGAGTAAGGCGTCCGGCAATAGATAGATAGATAGATAATAATTTCATTCAGATGGAGCTAAGCTGTTTTTTTCTGACTACCTCCAGACGATTCTATTCAATATACGAAGGACAGGCCAGGTTTCTAGGGTTAATTTCGATATTCTTCAACGCGCTCTTTCCTAGAGGTTCTTAAGATGAGTAAAATCCCCTGGCTGAAGCATTAAGTAAGTCAGTCCCTCAGTAGCCAGCCCTTATTCCCTCAAGGAATAGGGAGGATCAGCAAGAAACGCAAGAAAGATAGATACACCCTAAACTATGGAGCCAACAAAGGGGCGTAGTCTTCAATGACGATACTTTAACCCGGAAACAATATACATACATACGAAATACTCCTGACACACACACACACACTTAACCCCGACACATACATGCACACTAACATCAAAAATACATGCATACATACATACAAAGCAATCCTCACGTAAACACTGACACATATAAATTAGCCGTCACAAAAACACACATGCATGCATAAATTAACCATCACAAAAAAATACCTGTAAAACAAATACATCATTCCAACCCTCATACAGGCAATGCAAATTGCAGACACACATACAAACACTTTAACCCTCACAAAACACAAACAAATTAACTCACACACAAAACAAATCTATCCTAAAAAAACAGGCACATACAAAGAATTAACCCTCACACACAAACAAATTTACCCTCACACACAAACAAATTAACCCTCACACAAACAAATCAACCCTCACACACAAACAAATTAACCCTCACACAAACAAATTAACTCTCACAAACACACGAGACACATACAAACAATTACCCCTAACACACAAATAACTTACCTTTCACAAACCACAGACATATGCACACAAAAATAACTATCACACACAAACAAACTAACTCTAAAAGTAACACAAGCACAAAAGTAAATTACCCCACACAAAAACAAACAGATGAACACATTAACCCCCCTTCCCACGCCCCCAACCCCGCCCGCACCCCACGCTCACAGTTCCACCCTAGAATATAAAGAACCAACCAACGGGCGAGCACTTTAAGGGAAGGCTGGCCGTTTGTTTGGTCTATTAATTCATGTATTCATTTATTGTTTTAGTTTCCTCCCTAGACCTCCATCAAGCTTAGAAAAATACCCCCTAGACCTCCCTTCAAGATAAATTTGTAAATTGCAGGCTCGCTATCGCTCGTCAGGAAATAATCGACACCTAAATGGCACGAAAGGTCTTAAAATTGACAACGAAATAGGGCGAAAGGTGTTAAAATCGCCAAACTAATGGGCCGAACGTCTTATAATCTCAAAACCAGTGGGGCTAAACATGAGGGAGAAGGGGGTCCAGAGAAACGGTCCGCCTCCCCTTAATTGGCGATACATTAACCCGGAAACATTGGGGGACGACCGTAATGAAGAACCAGTACACTATGGAGCAGAATTTACTGTTGTTTTATTTTAAATATTATTATTATCACTATTATTTTTATTATTATTATTATTATTATTATTATTATACAAAAATAAAAAGGAAAAATGGGGATTGGGCCTGAGTATATACATACATGCATACATACAACACATCCATACAATTAGTTATCCCCTTCAAGTTATAAATAGCCTCTATATAAACATAAAGTAAATGTTACCCCAACTCCTCCCCTTCAAACGAAAGTTGTCCCGGCCAAAGGCATTTGTATCCTAACTTGCAGGATCGTTATCGCTCGATAGGAAAACTTGGATACCTAAATAAGGTGAAACGTCATATAATTTCCAAAGTAATAGGGCAAAACTTCCAAAAAATCGCTGAACTAATGAGATAAAACTGTGGAGAAAAAAAAAAGGTACACCCCTGAGTTGGACACAGTAAACCTAGAACCATTGAGGGTCCATGATGAAGAGCCAATTGATAAACTGAAGGAGGGAGGGAGGGGGGAAGGCGTTAATGTCCAGCACCTCATCTTTAAAACAATGATTTCTAACTTTATTCCCTTCAAGCTACTCACACGCACGAGCGCGCGCTTACTAGCCTTCCTAGAAAACCTATTCAGACTTTATGTAACGCCCCTCTGTCAAGCCAAGGTTGTACATTTTTCGGTAGAAAAATGGCCGGTTTTTTCAGAAATTGCAGGCTAAAAATCGTTTGCTAGGAAAACATTGGCACCTGAATCGAGTGAAAAGTATCATAATTACAAACTAATAGTGAAAGCTTGCCAAAATCGCTAAACTAATTAGACAACACAGGGTGTGTGGGGGGGGGGGGGGGGGGACACAGTTACTCCGGAATCATTGGGGCCAATACACTTGCTAAAAAAAAAAAAAAAAAACTCACCTTACATTTGATGGTAGAAGAATCTCCCGGCGTTCGGTCTCCCTTAAATTGCAAGCTTGTATCGCTCTCCGGGAGGATATCGATACTTGAATGGGGTGAAGGGTCTTATAATCGACACACTTATAGGGCAAAACATCTTAAAATCGCTAAGCAAATAAGACAAAAAGGGTAAAAACAGAAAATAAATAGAATGCAATAAAAACAAGTTTCCCAGGTTAGATACAGTTACTCCGGGGTCCATATTTAAGAGTCCATACACTGGGGCGGAATTACGTTTATTTTCTAAATGTTGGGTTAATGTGCTTCACAAACGTTTATTTTCTGTGTTAAATGTTGGGCTAATGTGCTTCACAAACGTTTATAATCTGTGTTTAATGTTGGGTTAATGTATTTCACAAACGTTTATTATCTGTGTTTAATGTTGGGTTAATGTGCTTCACAAACGTTTATTTTCTGTGTTAAATGTTGGGCTAATGTGCTTCACAAACGTTTATTTTCTGTGTTAAATGTTGGGCTAATGTGCTTCACAAACGTTTATAATCTGTGTTTAATGTTGGGTTAATGTGTTTCACAAACGTTTATTATCTGTGTTTAATGTTGGGTTAATGTGCTTCAAAAACGTTTATTATCTGTGTTAAATGTCGGGTTGATGTGTTTCACAAACGTTTATTATCTGTGTTAAATGTTGGGTTAATGTGCTTCACAAACGTTTACTAGCAAGACAATCAGCGGTGGACATTATTACGAAAATTTTGTGACAGCGAGGTAAAAGGGATCCATAATTATATAATTTGTAAATAATCATATAATAGTAACAGCTAATTGCTTTAAAAATAAGAGCTAGCAGATTAAATATATACTTAATAGATTATACATTAAGTGTGCGGAAATTAGACGGCGATGATAGAACGTAAGGGATTCAATTAAAGAATATATAATACTCATACATACTAATATTATACTGTATAAGCAACAAACTATATTCCGATCAAGAACAAAATTCTATAACTAATGGACATATACTGTAAATAGGTATACACTATACTGTATGTGACAAAACAAGGGGACTTTAGGATTAGTTCACAGCCTTTATCTACATATGACTTGACAAAAAGTAAATAGTTATATAAGTAGTATATTAAGTCAATATATGTAATCAATATATTATTACTCATTCCTTGTGTGTGTGTGTGTGTGTGTGTGTGTGTGTGTGTGTGCGTGTGTGTTTACATTATGTATTCGCAATAAACGTGATCTGCGCACAACCAGATTCATAAGTTCGCCAGCCACTTAGATTTGAAAACTGCAAAACATTCATTAACCCAGGAGTGAAAATGTCTAAAACATTTAATTAGGTGATTATAAACAACTAATTCTGTTAAAATAGATCCTTTCTTTTAAGAATGTTCAGATATTTATCAATATTACTGAATATCGTGTCCGTATGGTTAGGTCTCGACTCGCAAGGAATCACGAACAAATTGCTTACCGGTACGCAATTTGAGAAGTTGTTTTAGATTATCGGCAACACTGCGGTCATATTCCTTATAATCAGGCAAGAAATCCTGATCCCTAATCTCTTGTAAAGTCACGCACGGTGGTATACGTCGTAGAACAGGAGGTGGGCCAAAGTCCTAGCCTCACATCGGCAGAGGGTTCGAACAATTTATATTCTCGGTGGTTCAGTGAAACTCCAGTGAAACACGTGCATCAATAGTTAATAAGTTTTGAATGTGATCCACCTGCGTAGTGAAGAAAATTGTTCATCCCCAGGTCTACAATTTACCGCCGTGACTGTACCTCAAACAGGGCTAGAGAAAATGAGCTGTAATTTTTCACACCTATTCTATGTCTGATACCTCCCAAATCGTTATTTTTTGCCGATACCCTCTTGAAAATAGAGTTACTTAATCAACCTGTGGGACTCACTTCGGTGCTTTAATCCAAGAATCACAAGCCATAATCCGTTATTTGGTAGTAAAGGCGCCGTTTTGCCTTTAATTCTGGCTATTATTAACGACTGTTTGCAGTTTAAGAAAGTCCTTTGTTATTAAGATGGTTTATGACCTCAGCCAACGGAATTGGACCGATTGTCACGAAATTTGGTGGGCAGATTGGGTATGCACCAAGGAAGACATTATTCAATTTAGGACGCGATCCGAATTACATGCCACTAGTGTCATTGTTGTGCATTTAAATTTATTTTGTAACAAAGCGTAGGCTGAGGTATGCGCTCTACCGAGTGCCCCTCTAGTTGAGATAGTATTAACCTATTGGAGTCCTAGAGGTTGATAATAAGATAGGTAAATCGTCCAATGTTAATCAAAATACGACTAAACTTATGGCATCGTGCTGAAAGGGTTAACATTATACAGAGCGTAATAATCTACCCACTCAGAAACGAGATTACCAGTTCTGTTGTCTCTATTGAATTACCAGTACTGTTGTCTCTATTGAATTACCAGTACTGTTGTCTCTATTGAATTACCAGTACTGTTGTCTCTATTGAATTGGAACCTATAAATGGAATCCTAATAAGGGTTGAACGAGGCATATAATGAATTGCCTGTCGTAGCCGAATGGACTCGCTGGAGCTTAAGGGGAGGCAGACCGTTTTTCTGGACCCCCTTCTCCCTAATGTTTAGCCCCGCTAGTTTTGAGATTATAAGACGTTCGGCCCATTAGTTTGGCGATTTTAACACCTTTCGCCCCATTTCGGTGTCAATTTTAAGACCTTTCGAGCCACTTAGGTGTCGATTATTTCCTATTCCTGGCGAGCGATAGCGAGCCTGCAATTTTAAGAGGAACCGGCCTTCGGCTGGGAAAATTTTCTACCGAAAAATGTATAAATTCATCTTGAAGGGGGGTCTAGGGAGTGTTTTTCTAAGCTTGATGGAGGTCTAGGGAGGAAGCTAAAAATATATATGAATAAATTAATGAAAAGACCAAACAAACAGCCAGCCTCCCCTTTAACGCGCACGGTCAAAGTAAAACAATGCCGGAATCCGTTGTATAATTAAGGGGGAGGTAGTCGCTTTTTCTGGACCCCCTTCTCCCTCACGTTTAGCATAATAGTTTTGAGATTTTAAGACGTTCGTTCCGTTAGTTTGGCGACTTTGAGACATTTCGACTCTTTTTTTTTTTTTTTTTTTTTTTTTTGCGAATATTAAGACCTTTCGTGCCATTTAGATGTCGGTTTATTCATGGTGAGTAATAGCAAGCCTGTAATTTTAGAAGGAACCGGCCTTCGGCTGGAACATTTTCCTTCCGAAAAATGTAGAAACTAAAAAATAAATAAACACATAAATACGTAGACTAAAAAAGAAGAACATATTTGTAAACAAAATGTAAACATTTAATAGTATTATATAAAGTAGGTTCGGCAAAATACAAGTAAATTAAGATTATGGACTCGATGAGTATAGACAATAGAATTCTAAACATATTTAAATAAACATCTACACACTAATTCCCTGCAAAATAAACATCTACATACTAATTCCCTGCAAAATAAACATCTACATACTAATTCCCTGCAAAATAAACATCTACATACTAATTCCCTGCAAAATAAACATCTACATACTAATTCCCTGCAAAATAAACATCTACATACTAATTCCCTGCAAAATAAACATCTACATACTAATTCCCGGCAAAATAAACATCTACATACTAATTCCCGGCAAAATAAACATCTACATACTAATTCCCGGCAAAATCATAAACAAATAACGACACTTCACAACTGTTATATAACATTATATTATGTATGCAAATAATGCGATTTAATGTAAATGAGCCACAGATAAATGACAAGTGTTTAAGAGCCACATGGAATATAATGCAAAGAGTCACGTCCAATGGTAATGTCGGACAGGTTGGGAGAGAGCTATCCTGGGGAGATGGTTCACTTTTTGGGCGATGTTTGCATGTATTAATTATTTTTCTAGTTTCCTTCCTAGACCTCCATCAAATTAAAAAAAAACATCCATTAGATCCCCCTTTTAGAGTAATTTGTACATTTTTTGGTAGAAAAATTTCTCGGCCGAAGGTCGGTTCTTCCGACATTACAGGCTCACTATCGTTCGCCAGGGAAAAAAATCGACACCTAAATAGCACGAAAGGTCTAAATATTGACGAAGAAATGGGGCGACAGGTCTTAAAATCGACTAAATAATGGGGCAAACATCTTAACATCTGAAAACTAATGGGGTTAAACATGCGGGAGAAAGTGGTCAACAAAACCGGCCCATCCACCCTTAAACTCAATCACTCAGTGCCCAACTCTCACACACATACTTGATTGAGTTGGTTCGAATCCTGGCCAGGATACCTCTCTCCCAAAGAGTCACGTACTGTACAAAGGAGTGCAAACCACGTACTGTATGTAGATCCTGGAGATTATGTTTAGTCTAATTCAAAGTGTGTGACAGAAATGATTTGCATATCAATCATCCCATTTTAACTCATTCAGTACCAGTAACACCCTTTTAACTTTATTCAGGGTACTATTAGATGATTGTATTCAGTTTAAAAAGGGCCTCCACCAATTAACAAGCTTCGAACTATCTCACTTAACCTCTTGTATTACCACAGATTCTTCTTAAGCTGCACAAATCGTATAAATAGAGCTAGAATAAAATTAACAATACGTCGCCGGTACAGTAAAGGTTAAAATTGGTATCACGAGTGGCATCAGAAAACCACACATTGGCCAATATCCAAAGTGAAACCCGACACATTGGCTACCGAAAAATGATGACTAATATGTTGATTAATATATCGGCTAATATATCGATATCTTTAAAAGAGTCACATTAAACAGTTCGAGTTAAAGTTTCTCCGTTAGGATTGTCTGGTTATAAGATCCATATGTAATCAAATCGTGTAAGAGCATTACTGTAAAAACCATGTGTTCATGTGAGGACGAAAATTATACACATAAGTAATTTTATAATCTTGCATTCATTTGAGCAAATCATTCGACCATTACTCATGTGTGTATGATATGTGTTACATCTGAAGGCAAAATGTATACAGTGTACTTGAAAATTAATTAAGTCGTGTTTGCAATCCACAGTTGTGTAACCGAGACAGATCTAAAACAATTGCTTAATATCGTAGTGTTGCAATTCCTTTCACAATTTTTCACTTCTCATGGATCACAATATTACACATCCTTGAAAACGCCTTGTTATGTACAAACTTTACTCCCATTATTTTGGTTTCTTTCATTCCTATACAATTAGATTGTATTCCTAGCTTCTTCTTGGTGTGGTGTTTTGTTTTAATTATATTTAGGTATAACAAAAGTCACGATCTGTGTGCAGCAACAAATGTGAAATGCAAAACAGACACACAAATGGAAAGAAACAGAAACATACAGTAAACACACATACACATGACCAGTTTCATAGGAAGATAGATCAATATATATATATATATATATATACAGATTGAGAGATAGATCGATACAGACAGACAGGAAGAAAGAATGCAAGGAATAGAGAATGAAAAAAATCCTACGAACGAAAATAGCGAAATTAGAACACAGGATAACATCAAAGTACCGAGAAGACTAACAAAACGCAAAGAAAGCAGACTATCGATATCAAGACTGAAGATGATTCCATACAGGAACTCGGGATTGTAACAGATTGAGAATAAAATGATGAAAAGTGACGCGGAAACTTGTGCAACTCGGGAAAATGATATATCAAAAGCCGAGAAAGATCAAGGTCAAGGATGAGTTTGGAAGGTTTGTATTTATTTTTGTATTTATTTCTTTATTTATGATTATCTTTAGTTCCACCCAAAACCTCCGCTAAGCTTATACAAATACCCCCAAGACCTCCATTCGAGATAAACTTGTCTAAATTGCAAGCTCGTTATCACTCACCAGCAAAAAAAATATATATATTCCTGAAAATACAAACCTCCCTTTAAATTAGATACCTTCATAACCAATATCTATATAAACGTATTCACAAATACCTGAGGTCGGAAGGACACTGGAAAGGAAATATTTAACCTTTTCGGCATACCATGACGCATTCATATATTTCACTCTGCCTATGAAGAACTTGAGGAAGTTTGAGGGGTTGTATGAAAAAGTGTTTACTTCTTTGATTCCAAGAAGTTCTTCCTAAGCTGTATAAAATCGCTCAATGACAACCAGAATAAAATTTGAAATAGCACCACAACTACCCAAGGAGAAAGGCATAGCAAGAATATTAAACAGATAAGGATCACACAGTATATGAACCATACTGTTAGGTTGAGGAAGTTATGTGAACTTTGTGTACAAGATAAGGCTCAGCAAAGTCTTAAGGGGGCGTTATATTATTTAGTTACCATTATTTTGATTGTTGTGTTATTACCCTATATATATATTTGTTTAAGTTTGTTCCCTAGACCTATATCTAGCTTAGAAGAAAAAAATATCACAAAGACCACCTTTCGCGATAGATTGGTAAATTTTTCGGTAAACAAATGTCCCGGCTTAAGGCCTGTTCCTCCTAAATAACAGGCTTGCTGTAGCTCGCCAGGAAAAAATTGACACCTAAGAGGCACGAAAGGTCTTATTATTGACAAAAAAACATGGGCGAAAGTTTTAAAATGTAAAAAAACTAATGAGGCTAAGCATGAATGAAAAGGGGGTTTAGGAAACAACAAATACTTCCCCTTAAGGAAGTTATAAATACGTAATATTATGTTTGACCATCTCAATACGGTGGTGCCATTTTTATTTGCTTTGGCTAATGCTATAGTCAATTTATTATAGTTAGTGCAGAAATCCCGATGCCCAACCTTTATTACCTCAAAAATAAACTGACACCCAGACTTAACGCCCTCAGGTCACTTTCCCACACAAAATTTGGAAACAACAAAGAAACCACCACCACAGTTTACAAACAATACACAAGATCAGTGATGGAATATGCAAGCCCTGCCTGGGCTTCTAACCTAGCTGAAACACATCATCATACCTTGCAGACTATTCAAAATACAACCCTAAAAATCATTACAGGCTGCACAGCTACTACACCTACAGATTACCTACATCAAGAAATCAAGTCCTCAAAGTTAAAGATCATCTGAACATGAGAAGCACTCAATTCCTGGCTGCAGCCTCCACAAACCAACACCACCCAATGGTGGGTGGGTGCCCAACCCAGAAAAGGGTTGAAATAGGGGAGCTATCCCCCCCCCCCCCCACCCCCGCCAAAGGCGGCTTTCTAGGGCCTTTCCTAGCTGATGCTGAGAGGATTGGGTTCTAGTCATGTGGTGATGGGCTGGTCTATCAGAGTGAGAACTGAGCAATCTCTGCCATACCCATAGCTTACTCTGAATGTTCCTTTTACTTATATATTTTCTAGTTCTCAAGTGACGGCATCTCTTCCGTGGATTGACCTTCCAATCTACCAAGATTGGAAGCCAAAGCGTCACATTTTTCCCTTGCCCCTCAACTTTCTCTTCATAATTGCTGAGGGCCCTGGGTGGGGCTTTGGTTTCCCAGGCGTTTCCGCACCCTCCTCAGCTCCCCGCCATGGAGTGGCTTCGGTCACCCAGGCTTTATTGTGGTCGGCGGGGAGGGTTCTGTGGGGGCGCTCGGTTATGGCCTTGACCTTGCTCGGGGCCTTGGGGCTGTTCGGCCAGGCAGCTTGGGGAACAACAACAACACTACATGGTAACACACCCACAAACACCAATAAATATCAAAACAACACCCAGCACACGGTATCACACAAATACTGTCATCTCTCCCTCCCTACTTACCCCAAACCAGCTTCCTGAAGCACATCCATACTCATATATCTCGCCGTTCCATCCAATCACTCATAGACAACAAGAAGCTGCAGGAACGACTCTCCGAAATCCATCCTTCTGAATCATCCCTTCCTCGCGAGGATAGAGTTCACCTGGCCAGGTTGATAATTAGGCAACATCCAGTTCTCCTGAACAATCTGAAGAGACTGGATGACTCCGTCGACGATACCTGCCCGGGATATTACACAGCACCCCACACCATTAAACACATCGTAGAAGACTGCATTTCACACAATCGCTTACGCCAACAACATAATCTACACTCCTTGAGAGCCCTGTGGGAAAGCCCGACCGTATCCATGGCCTTCCTTAGGGATTCGGGGCTGTTCGGCCAGGCAGCATAGGGAACGACAACAACAACAACCACCTCAAAAAGGACTTTAAAAATCGAACTAGCATTGCTCCCCGTTGGGAAGAGTCAACCGGTGAATAGCTCTGGATATTCACAGACCTTTCGCTTCAGCCATCTCTGTCTTTCAAAGGGATAGGGGACATAGAGCCTAGTCTCAGTCGAAATGAATAGATTCTAAAAATATATAAATTCAGCTGCCTTGCCTACACCAACTTACCACCACACCGTTACCACACCGTTACAATAAACACAATACACACCTCACTACAACCATACAACTATGACAGAACTATCACAGCACCACTCTACCACCATGAGAAAACTAGCGAGTGTATCAGATGAGGGTACAATTAGCCTTATCAAACAATATCACGACAGCTAAATCACACCGCACCCACAACTACCACAACCAACCATGCTGCTGCCGCAACCACACCTACCACAAGCACAATTACAACAACCACAGTACCACACCACAACCTATAATTACACCACCAAAACTACTTCAGCCACATAACTACTACAACCATCACTACCATAACATCACCAAGAGTGAGACAATGAGTGCATCAGGTGAACGTACAATTATCCTTATCAAACAATATCAACACAACTATACTACACCACAACCAAAACTACCACAGCCACAATAACAACCACAACACTACCTACAACCACTACTTCCATCACTACCATACCACTACTATCTACCACCGTGAGAGAGGCAGTGAGGGTACCAGGTGAGGGTACAATTAGCCTTGGCCACCTGGGAGACCAGACCGTCATAACAACCAGTCATCAAGGGAGCACCACCCCCTCATCTCTCTCTCTTTTGTACTTCCTTTGTACTTCCTTTGTACTTCCTTTGTACTTCCTTTGTACTTCTCTCTCTCTCTCTCTCTCTCTCTCTCTCTCTCTCCCTCTCTCTCTCTCTCTCTCTCTCTCTCTCTCTCTCTCTCTCTCTCTCTCTCTCTCTCTCTCTCTCTCTCTCTCTCTCTCTCTCCTCTCTCTCGCCTCTCTCTCTCTCTCTCTCTCCTCTCTCTCTCCTCTCTCCTCTCTCTCTCTCTCTCTCTCTCTCTCTCTCCTCTCTCTCTCTCCTCTCGCTCTCTCTCTCTCTCACACACACACTCTCTTCTCTCTCTCTCTCCACACACACACACACACACCCACACACGACAGTCCCTCCCAATCTATAACCAGACAACACAGCCTCCCTCCTTTCCACCTAGACCACTTTTTCCCATCACCTCCCTCCACAACACAACGGGGCACCTCCATAACAGTCACAGAGACACAGATAGATAGATAGATAGATAGATGATAGATGAGGATATATATATAGATAGAATAGATAGATAGAGATATAATAGATAGATAGAATAGATAGATAGATATAATAGATAGAATAGATAGATAGATAGATAACAGATAAATAGATATAGATAGATAGATAGAGAGATAGCTTAGAGAGATAGATAGATACATAGATAGATAGATAGATAGATAGATTAGACACAGATAGATAGATAGATAGATAGTAGAAGATGTAGATAGATAGATAGATAATAGATAGAGAGAAGAGAGAGAGAGAGAGAGAGAGAAGAGAGAGAGAGAGATGAGAGAGAGAGAGAGGAGAGAGAGAGGACGAGAGAGGACGAGAGAGAGAGAGAGAGAGAGAGAGAGAGAGAGAGAGAGAGAGAGAGAGAGAGAGAGAGAGAGAGAGAGAGAGAGAGAGAGAGAGAGAGAGATAGATAGATAGTGTGGATTGGAGAACCATTCAATAGATTATTTTAAAAACTACCGTCATATTCAAGCGTAAGCCATATGTTCCTAATTATTACTATTGCATTCATTTTATATTCTAACATCAACCAAATCATTAATAATTTCTACCCTCCAGAAAGCGGTGTTATTTACATAACTCTTTGTATCACAATTTGTGGAAATGGGGGTTTAAAAAAAAAAAAAAAAAAGGGATATATTTGTATTGGTACAATTGTTGTTTCAGTTCGGGCTCTGTCTCGAGTCGGCCACCCCCAGCTATGGGGTATATGTGCCTGAGTATAGTCTATACATACAGAGGGAGGCGATAGCACAGTGGATAGCGTCGTGGACTGCAGCCCAAGAGGACCTTAGGTCGAGTCCAAGCCAATCGTCAGGGTTTTTTCCGAGGTGATCTGATCGTTCCTGCTGTTCTACAAATATCTTGGCTACTTGCAGTGGTAGCAAGTCTCTAAGTGGGGGCCCCCCGGGGGTATTACATGTTATGCTTGAGATTATATATAGGAAATATTAATTCTACTCTTATACTGTATGTACATACAGTATATTTAAGCAGGCAGCTCTACACCCCTATGTGCCTAGAGGTTGGATCAATGTCATTCTCCGGGTCTTGTATTCCCGTGTCAGGTATAGCAACACCCTACTTATTTAAAGAATGCTTAAGTAGGGTCACCAGGCCTTGGTTCCCGTGAGGCAGAATTGATAATTGGAATTTTCCCTCACCTCCCAGGGGGCGGAGGAGAGAAGTAGAGAAAGGTAGGAGAGAGAGATTTTAAACACTTAGACAGGGGGCTGGGGGGTGGAGATATTTCTCCCTATATGGGGAATATTCCTTCATATACTTAAACTACTTATCAATTTACATTTCAAGTTCCTGCATATACACACTGTTCCTGTATTTCCAGTTTGTTCCTGCAATCCTTAATACAGTATGAGTCGGCTGGTTAATAGCTTTCTAATTTATCCCACTACCTTACCATTTGTGGTAACTAGGGATAAGGTGGCAGCATATTACTACTCAAATGATTAGAAGAAAAGGTGAGTAAACCAGAGTCTACCAGACGTATCTACCTACAATCAACCAAGAACTATATCACCAACTTACATAGTACCCACATCACCTCCTTACAAGGTTACATTATCTTGTACCATACATTCAAACTAGAAATCTATATGGGTAGTTTATAGACTGTTAGGGTGATTTGTACTATACCTATACAATCAATCAACGGTATTAGTGTTGAATCCGCCACAATCAGTGCCTTAATAGTAGTAATAAATGGGACTCCCGAATGTGTTTTGTAGGAGTAAATTAAGCCGGTAGAACCCAATGAATGCTTTGACCCTCAACACATATCGTCAACACACTTATGAGGTATACTTTTAGAATGATCCTACCACCTAATTCTCTCTATCAGCATTCTAGTTTCCGATACCAGTACAAAATATCCCATAAATGTTACCATAAGAATGTTAACCTCGAATGTTGAGGATAAAAACTCTCATTTGATACTCCCTTAACGGGGTAGTGGTTATATTTGTGTATATTTATTTATTTATTTATCAATTGATTGATTTTTTAGATTCCTCGCTAGACCTCCATCAAGCTTAAAAAAAAAAACACACACAAAACAAAATCCTAGACCCGATTTCAAGCTAAATTAATACCTTTTTCGAAAACAATTTTCGGCCGAAGGCCGATTCCGTACAATATTACAGGCTTGCTATCGCTCGTCAGGAACAAATTTTACCTCTAAATGGCTCCAAAGGTCATCAAATCGCCAAACTAATGGAGCGAACGTCTTAGAATCTCAAAACTAAAGGGGCTACACATGAGGGGGAAGTGGGTACAGAAAAAGCACCCCCCCCCCGTAAACCTGAAACTACCGGACTGAACACATGAATGCCTGTATGTTTAATCATGCATACAATAATTTAACAGTCTAGTGAGTAGTTGACCTATTTTCTATTTACAAGATACCATGACGCATTTCTTTACTGTTTTTGGCTATACTTAGACGATTTTATTTAGATTAGGAAAGATATATGGAAGTCAGAGGGTTAATAGTGATAGCCTCCACTCTTATAATTCCAACAGATCCTTACAAAGCTGTATAAAATCGTTTAATGATAGCCAGAATAAACTAAACACGCTTCATGATCCTCTAAAGGTTAAAGGGAAGTTTTTAGTCTGTTCCCTAGACCTCCATCGAACTTTTTTTAAATATACCCCCAAGAACCCCTTTCGAAATAAATTTGTACATATTTCGATAGAAAATGTCCCGACCAAAGGCTGCTTCCTCCTAAATTACAGGCTCATTAATCGCTCGCCATGACAAAATCGACACCTAAATAGCACGGAAGGTCTTAATATTGGCAAACATGGGTCGAAAAGTCTTACAATTGCCAAACTAATGGGGTGAATGCTTTAAAATCTCCAAACTAATGGGTTAAACATGAGGGGGAAGGGGGTCCATAAAAAGAAGCCTTCAGTGAAAATCTCTCCTTAACCCTATAATTGCAAGTGCGCTTTGTTGCTTGTAAAAAAATCCTCTACAGTTCTCCAGATTTAAGCTACCAAGGTATAATTTTACTCGAGGCAGTCTAAAGCCACTTGCTACACTCTCAAAATGTCTGGGTATAGAAGAGGTATGAAAAATGTATATAAGATCATTGGGTATATTGATAGTGATTAACCTTTCTAACTGGTATAAAATGGGTATATTACCACCAATATACCTTTAAATGGCTCGTTAATTATGGACACTTTATAGACCCTTTCTCATACCCATATTTTTGGAGTGTATGAGACGGCCTTGCTAATCTTAACAAAATTGTCTAATGTTATCCTGAAATAAATGTAAATAACGGCACCCATAGTGAAAGTGGCCCTCCCCGTCACTGGCACTCTTCTCTTTGCTTGGCACCTCTCTCACCTGTCACTTCTTTTACCTCTCACTTTATTTACGTTCTTTTTCTTCTGTGACTAGCTTCTCAGACAGTTTCCCATGGCAGCCTTGTCGACTTCCCCACACTCAGCTCTCTCTCTCTCTCTCTATTACACACACGCATACAGACTTATAATTATCCACCATTCATGACACACAAAATCACACATATAAGTGTACGCACACTCAGATCACCCCACCCCACCCACCCGACACATGTACCTTGCTGCAAAATTCACACACGCACACAAACGTCCACTGCACACTCAGTTCCCTACCCACAACACACACACACACACACAAATATAAAACTCCTCCCCCCCCCCTCCACACTTACACACTTCCTCCCTCTCATCAAAGTCAATTTTCAATCTGGCTTTCACCTTTTCCTCCCAAGAATCACTCCCACGTCTTTCACAAACTTCACCTGCATATCTCACTGTCAGGACATGTTGCTTCGTTTATACCGTGAGCTATGATCAAAGAAGATTTACGTCTCTCTCCCCCCCCCCCTCAAATATGGGTTAGGCCATATGGAACGTTTGGGAAGCGAGAGAATGATTTAGAAGGTGTACGAGAGCGAAGTGGAAGGACAGAGAGGGATAAGTAAACAGAGAGAGTGGTGGAAGGATGGAATGAACAAGTATATGAATGAACGCGGTGCTGGTTGGGAGGAGGGGCGTCGACTGACTAGAGACAGAGGTGCATGGGGGTGTTTCGTTCGAGGCCACCCCTTCGGGGATCACGGCGTCAGGCAATATAGATAGATAGAATAACCGTTTGTCGTGAGATATCGAATTAGTTGGGGGGGGGGGGGGGGAATCCCCCCTCAGCCCCCAAGAACTTATTGACATTCTTATATATGTTAACAGTAGTATTTTTATCGTATTATATATCACCCTTAAAATACATTTCCGACAGTACGGACATACTGTATATCATCGAATTTTTATTAATTTCACTCCAACACCAAACACCTCCCAATTAAATTAATGAAAGCAAGCATGTGATCCACCGGGATTCGAACCTGGGTTACCACATGCAGATTTTGGTAAATTGATACGGTGTGACAGTCACGAGTTTTAGAATGTTTTTTTTTTTTTTTTTTTTTTCTTTGATATACAGTGTTGTTTTACCTAACTAAGAAACCTAAGAAACCTAACCTAACCTAACCTAACCTAACCTAAAAGTAATACGTGGATAGAAACTAACCTAAAATGTACGCAATTACCAAAGCAGCACTGGATCGCGCAACTGTAAGGTCCCCCGAGTAAGGTAGGAGGGAAAACAAAAATCTATAAAGCAGAAATCCCGTAAAACAGGACTTGTCATTATGCAGACAAGACTCTGTGTTTTACCCTATATCTCCCTTATAATACACTTGCGACGGGGACATCTATAGGACTGAAGACTATTACAGGGAAGTACTACCGCCAAGGTTTCGGGAGACTCAGGGAATAGCCTGAATTCCATTTTCTCTCCCAGGCCTTGGTAGCTGGATACATATCTTTCTGCCTCACACATCAGGGGTATCAGGAAAACCCTCTTTATATAACATACACATCCAACTTCACGAAATTGCCCTACATCGCTATCCTCTATCCATAAAACACTACTCTTCCCACTACATATCATACATTGTAACACCATACACTTACCTAATAAATATGGCAGTACAATTGTTAAGAGCAAACCTGGTGGTCCCTCGGATATCCACCCCCGGCAGGGTTGGGTCATTGACACAGGGCCCTCTCGGTCGTCATCATGCGACTGTGTCAAGAGCATTGCAACGTCCCAAAGCTGCTCGTCGGTGCAGCTTTTTCTTTAGTAATATAAGGGGACTTCACTCTAACATCAATTCTGTACACCAATTTCTTCAAGCAGAATCCCCTACTCTCCTTTTTTTGACAGAGACTCAAGTAACATCCACATCTGACACGTCTAGATTTAATTTTCCAGGTTATCAACTGCTCCAAAATTTCAGATCTAAAGGAGGTGTATGTTGCTTCGCAAAATCTGAAATTGCCCTGGAGGAGGTTACTAGTTTCAATTGTCCCTATTTTGATTATTCTATATACAAATTAATTTCTGCTGGTAAATTTAAATACATATGTTGCATCTACCGTTCCCCAAATACTCCTCCAGAGCAAAGTCTTTTTGATTCTCTGTCCTCACAACTCAGTGTCCTCAACTTAAATGCTTCTTCTGAAATCACTGTGTTGGGTGATTTTAATGTCCATAATGTTGAATGGCTCACTCATTCAGCCAGGACTGATGATGCTGGTCTTGAATGTGAGCTATTTGCAGACTCATTTAATCTCACTCAACTAGTCAACCAACCCACCCGTGTACCAGATAATCCTAATCATAATTCCCACCTACTGGACTTATTTTTAACAACCAATTCAGAAAATTATGATGTTACAGTGAGGTCCCCGCTTGGATCTTCTGATCACTGTCTGATACAGGCCACCTGTCTATCACCTACCACACCTTCCCACTCTGAACCTGTTTTGGTGACTAAATGGCATTACGATAGGGCAGACTGGGAGGGTCTTCAAGGTTTCTTTATTGATATACCCTGGACCTCTTTCTTTTCTAATGATGACCACTCCACCTTGAGCCACATACAAGATTTTGTAAAAATTGGAATGGAAACTTTTAATCCTCATCAAAAGTACAATAAAAGATCTAATTCACCTAAATGGTTTGACCATAATTGTGCTAGAGTAACTGAACAAAAAAAATAGCCTACAATGCATACACAAGATCAAAAACACATGAAGCCTTTAATTACTTTAGAAACATCAGAAATCATGCCAAAACTGTATTAAACCTAACTAAATCAAACTTTCTCCACAAGCAGGCAAATAAACTTCTAAATAATCCAAATGATAACAAAATATTTTGGTCTACTCTTAACTCATTCAAATCCAACTTCACTACTGCTTCATCCATTCCACCATTAAAATCTCCGACTGGCAATCTTGTAAGTGACCCACGAGGTAAAGCTAACCTTCTTGCGGATATTTTCTCCACCAACTCAACCTTAGATGAAATAAATCAAGATGTCCCTGTACTTAATTTTAATTTGCCTGAAATTCCCTCACTTAAGATCCACACCAGACATGTCAAAACTATTTTGCAGAATCTCTCAGTAGATAAGGCTCCTGGTCCAGATGAAATTCCTCCAATAGTACTTAAGAATTGCTCCTTGGTGCTCGCTCCTGTATTGGCAAATTTTTTCCGTCTGTGTACTCATACCTCATGCTTCCCAGTACCCTGGAAAGAAGCAAACATCCATCCAGTTCCTAAAAAAGGTGCCTCTTCAGATCCATCAAACTACAGACCAATAGCTATAACTTCCACTCTTGGTAAAGTCTTTGCAATTATATTAAATAATCACATAATTAAGCATCTTGAGAATAATAAATTAATCAGTGATAGGCAATATGGTTTTAGACGATGTCGATCAACTGCAGACATTCTTTGCCTTCTTACGCATCAAATCAACCAAGCTACAGACCAACAAGGTGAAACACATACAATAGCACTGGATATATCAAAGGCATTTGATAGAGTCTGGCATCAATCCTTATTGTCGAAGATGTCATACTACGGCCTTGCATCATTAGTTCCACTAATTTCTTCTTATCTTCATAACAGAAAAATACGTGTAATGGTAGATCCCCTTTATTCTCAATTTCACTCAATAAATGCTGGTGTTCCCCAGGGATCAGTTTTGGCCCCAACTCTGTTCCTCATTCATATCAATGATCTCATATCTACCACTCATAATCCAATACATTCCTACGCAGATGACTCAACACTCCACAGTTCCTTCACATTTACCAATTCTTTCACCCAACCCGATCTTATAAATTCAAAAATAAACACTGCAATTTCTCTGAACCAGGACCTTTCTAGAATTAATGAATGGGGACAAAAGAATCTAGTTTCCTTTAATGCACAGAAAACCAAGTATATTAAATTTTCTAACCGACAGAATCTCACTGACTCCCATATATTTTTTAATGATGTAAATATTCCCACTTCCCCTAGTATTGACATTCTCGGTGTAACATTAACTACTAACTTGAGCTGGACACATTATGTTAGAAGCATTGCTAAGAATGCCTCTAAAAAACTGGGACTCCTGTACAGAGTTCGAGAATTCTTCACTGACGAGCAGTTGGCCGTAATATATAAAAGTCATGTGCGTTCTCAGATGGATTACTGTTCACCTCTGTGGGGTGGAAGTGAAGTGGTTGCATTGAGGCAGTTGGACAAAATTCAAAATAAAGCTATTAGATTAATCAATAACCCTGCAATCACACAGGACCTTCCTACATTATCCATACGAAGAAACGTTGCATCCCTTGCATTATTCTACAGATATTTTCACAGCAATTGTTCCGAGGAACTTGCTTCAATTGTGCCTCCTCTCCACATCTTTCCCCGTAGAACTAGGGCAGCTGAGAGCACCCATGAATTTACACTTTCTCCTCCACAATGCAGAACTTCTGCTATCAGAATTCATTTATCCCCAGAGCTACTACTCTTTGGAATTCACTTCCCTCGAATTGCTTTCCACAAACTTACAATCTACAAATGTTTAAATCCAGTTGTTACAAACATTTTATGAATGGAGAATGCCTTTAGGCACATGGACCTTTTTGTTTTATCTGTGTTTTTCCTTCCTCCGTTCTTTGTCTTTTTAAAAAAAATAAAAAAAAAATATATAACATACCTATAGGCTACACAAACATCGATGGGGCTTGTAACTGTCAAACCGTAAAATCTTGCCCAGATTTTAAACACTCTAACCATTACACCATCAGGGCAGTTGTAATAATGCAATATGTGATATGATGCAAGTTCTGAGGACGGTTTTTAAAATAAATTAGATAAATATCGGAGAAATCAAAACTAATTATATATCTTTAAAGCAAAAATCGCGTCCAGCACACAAAGCCACCATAATAGTGTTGTGGATCTGAGTCACAGGCTGGTTAGCTTCTTCCAGAAGGACTTCTGTGAGTATCTGTGAGTATGACAATTCCGTAGGTCACACACAAATTGATGGGTCTCGCGGATGTCACACGGTATTATCTTATCAATGCATTTGTCCAACACCCTATATATAGCAATGAATAATAGGGTATGAGAGACCTATCAAACATAAACAAATTGATGGTTAAAATTTGTGAGCTAAACTTAATATTGTCCAAAACATTTCCGAACAGTTAGCCGTAGTATACTTATTATCATAA
Source organism: Paralithodes platypus (assembly GCA_032716605.1). NCBI lineage: Eukaryota > Metazoa > Arthropoda > Malacostraca > Decapoda > Lithodidae > Paralithodes > Paralithodes platypus. The sequence continues at coordinate 64,587,425 of CM064482.1, forward strand.
TAATATACAGTATATTGCTAGCATTGTTTCCATTTACGGATTATCGTCTGCTAGCACGGGCAACACTGAGCATCGATGACGTGTAAGGATGAGTGTGACGTCACTCATCCTTCCTACGGAATTTACAGATTTTTGTCTTTTTTGCAATTTCATTTTTCTTACGGCATATAAAATCATAAGGGATGATGTATAGTCGCTATATGTATGAATACGTTAAATATGTTATGACATGAGAAATAGTATTCAATTTGCCACGATTAGCCGTTATTAATTTTCAATGTCTAATGATTAGAACAGTTACCCAGGTTCTTTCTATAGTTATCCCTTGGTTAAAGAAAATGTAATGATAGGGACGAATAAAGTAACACATTTTAAATTACTTTACTTTATCTAGAAATCAATTATAGTGAACTCGGTATGGGAGCATACAGTACTAGGAATGAGCCAAGATACTGTACATATTTGGGTTTTTTGGCATAGTTACCCTGATAACTGAGAAATAAAACTGGTTTGACGTCATATCGACAGTGTGTGCTGTGATTGGTTGGAGTTCCTGAGCAATGAAAGCATCACCTAGCACGGAAAACAACAGACGGAATTAACGGCAGCTCTGGTTGCTAGCAGGGGACGAATAACAGCTTGTTGGATGATTCGACGCAAATAACGTAACCGCAAGCGTCATGTAAACACTAACACAACCCTTACCGGTTAGTGCATGTTAAATTAGGCTCGATAATGTGATATATTATTTAAGTGATATATGTTTATTCTTTAACTATTTAAATATCACGTGAAAACAACAATACAACTATATTTTCCACCTTAATCTCCGAGATTACTGATGTATACTAAATACCAAACAAAATAGCATTAGGTAGTTTGCATAAACAAACCCTGAACAATGCACAAAATTATCCTCCACATAAAACATAATCAAGTTGGACAAAACATGCATGCACTATACTGCATTTCCACTTGCAATGCCAAATCGAAATACTATTATCAAAAGCTTACCAGTGTATGAACTTCCAATATCTGACACAGCACGACAAACGCGGGCTCCAAGCGAGAACAATAACAAAACGAAACTGATGGATATAATGAATAAAACAAAATATAGAAAGGAAACTGCAAATTTCAGCTGCCGGAGAGCGCGAGATAAAAGTACTCCGAGCATTGAGACAGCTAACGCCATCTATTGGCCTTATCTAACACTATATGGGGTGCGAGGGGAGGTTCGCTTATTTAGAATGATAAGGTATTTCTCTCTTCCTCTTTCTATCTTTTACCTTCTCTCTCTCTCTCTCTCTTACCTCATCTGGTTTCTCATCTCATTTTCAACTCTTCCCTCTTCCCATTCTCCTTCCCTTTCAATTTCCTCTTCTCCCTCCCGTCAGTCTCCCTCTCTCTATCTCTTTATGGCGGAACTTGTGAAAGGCAACAATGACCGTTGAAAATATTTTCGAGCGCTACTGTGCCTGGCCCTAATTAATCCGCATTATGCTTATTCCAGAAAGATTAGGGTATTAGGTTGCCATTCATTAGGCTATTACGTACGGCAGTGGGTCATAATAACAACCATACGCCCATTTGAATATAGGAACTTTTAAATCGAAAATCTGGGATAATTATATAACACTGTAATATCTCGTTTGGCCTCGATACAGATTCAGGTGAATACTGCATGCTTATTAGGATTTCTTGAGTATACCTGCATCTGGTACACTCACGACCCACAATAAGCTTACACCTAATAAACTATGTATCAAACCAAATCCAGATAATACACTGCTGCACTGTATACCAAATGATTCAGAGTTTTGCTATAAATCAAGTGAGTATACAGTATAATTATAGTCCCATCCGGGTGGATGGGACTCGTCAGCTTTGGTCGGCATCCTGTCTAGGGGAGTAAACCTGATACAAATCCGTACTGCTTACCTAAGGGTGAAGCAGGTTAGTGGATGGATCAGCCGAACACCAGTGTAGAAAAATAGTCCTAATAAGATACCGTACATAGAAAGGCTCGAAGTTGGACGGACCCTAAATTGAGTGGTCATCCTGTAAGTCCTTCAGTAAGCTGGCACGGCTTGTCCCTCTTACAGGGGATAGGTCCGCTTGGGGGAATTTTGTGTATGACCACCCTCATTAAGGGGAGTAAGGCGTCTGGCATAGATAGCTAGATAGAGTATATTTACAACGGGTTGTGTGTGTAATTCTGTTCACTTCATAATTACCTGTTTGACTCACTATTGATGCTCCTTATCTTTCTAAATTTTCGATTAAAGATTAGACATTTCCAGGCTTGTTCTGAACAAAGTTTGTATAATATATTACGTTGACACTATAGTTGCATATTCAGTTTTAATAAACATCCATAGTTGGACTTCATTGTATGTTGAAGTCTTTAACTGTTAGGAGATCTGGGGAGGAAACTAAAAAAAAAAAAAAAACAATAATAAATAAATATATATTTAATAAAGACTGTCTTGGTGGTGTAATGGTTAGAGCGTGTAAGTTATGTATGTGATATCCTAGGTTCGAATTCTGGGAGACTCACATGCTTTCATTTCATTTGGGATGTTATTGGTTTTAAGAACGATATTAAAATAGTTGAAGCCATGCAACAGAACCAATATTGGTCACTGCACTTTTTTAACCAAGATTAATAAAGCAAGCAGAAGAAGGAGTAGTGGGTTTCTGGCGACTCCAGGTATGAAGGGAGAGGGGGCAGGAGGAAAAAGGAAGGGCATGGAGGGGAATATATTGGGGAGAACATGCAGAAAGGAAAACTGAGAATAAAAATCGATGGAGGAAATTGGACTACGTGAGTGGGTAAGGAACCGTGAGGCCTTGGGTGGGGTATCAACACATCTCGCCACCGCATTACTTCGCTAATAAAAACAAATTATCATGGAGACGTGTTAGAGAACCCAACTTGCCAAATATAGCTTAGTAAAATATAGATTAGGTTATGTTAGGGGGGGGGGGGGGGGGGGCTTATCAACACTTCTCGCCACCCGACTACTTTGCTAACAAAAACAAATAATCATGAAGACGTGTTAGAAAACCCAACTTGCTGAATATAATTCACTCCAAGTTAGATTAGGTTATGTTAGGTTAGTTTATGTTAGGTTTATGTTAAGCTAGTTTAAGTTAGATTAGTTGCTCTAACTCCTTCTTGACGGCGCCCATCACCTGATGGGAGTCGATTTCCGCGTATTATGTGGCCTGGGAGCAAGGCAAGCTGTTGCAGGCAGTGCGGAGGGGTCTCATCCGGAGCCCACGGTGTCCAGGCTCATACTAGTGCGACACTAAGCCATGTCTCGCACATCTTTAATTTTTTATTTTTTTATTTCTATGTGAGTGAGGGAGACACAAGGCAGAACTGCCTGTAGCAAGTGCCTCCCCCATAGTTGAAAGAGTGACAGGACCAAAATCAAGGGACGTTCGAGCCAAAATGCCTGGACACACAGAGTTTGAAGCAATTTAAGTCATAGAAGGAGGGAAAGACTGATTCTGGGGTGGGATTGTGTTGCACGATGGGTACCACGTACCCTACGTAGAGGAGTTGGTATACACTGGGAGAGCTCTGAGGAGCACTGATTATTGTAGTAGCGATAAAATAGCGAGAGAGATGCAACATTGCGTCGAAGAGGGAGAGTTTGCAGAGAGTTGGTGAGTGGGCGGGAATTAATGATACGAAAGGCCTTCCTTTCTACTTTGTCTAGGAGTGCAGTGTGAGAGGATCCTCCCCACACATGTGAACAATACTCAATACAGGGATGCACTGTGCCCCTATACAGAGCAAGTAGCTATGCAGGGGTAAAGAACCCCTTGAGGCGGTTGAGCACACCCAGCTTCTGGGAGGCTGCCTTAGCAAGACTGATAATAGTGAAAACCGCTAATTTTTAACGATTTTGGCCTTCGTTTGCAAGATCGTTACAAGACAACCAGACTTTGTACGGATATGATTCATGTGTTATTGGAAAGCTCTATTAGCCTACCGTACTTTCATGGATATATAATTGTATTACGCTCTGGTATTTGCTTATGCATGAAAATGAGCAAGGAATGAAGGTAATTTCGAGCCATTATGCCCACAGATATTGGGTTAATATCCACAGGAGTCATAAATGTAGTAGGCAAAAGACAATAATCAAAGTTAGTTCTGGAATACGGCCATCCTAACAGCCTCTTCCTATTTTCGTCCATTTTACTATATATACTGCAAAACTAAAGGTATATATGTCAGTGGACCTGTATATACTACACCTAAGCAAACGTGAGTTAGAAAAGATATGGTTGGTTATGTTAGGCTAGAAATATTTCACTGTGACAGATCATTGTAACTAAACTCTGACAAGGAGCGGTCATTTCTGAGTATTGAAAAATCGCTCAGTGTTAGCCCGAATACAAGAACGTAACTCATCGTTCTCTTGGTAGTTAGACACACGAAGCAGCGACGAACAATATTAGTATGAAGGAGGGAGAGAGTAAGAAATTTGATAATGATGACAGAAAGGAAGGGAGAAAAGAAGAAGAACAGGAATAAAGTAAGTAGAGAAAGAAGGGTACAGAGAGAATAAGAAAGATAATACAATTAACATAAAGCAAGGCTAAGGAGAGAAAGGGAGCAAGTAGGTTAAGAAGAATAAGAGATGAACGAAATATGGGAGTGGTAAGTAGGTTGAGAGGAAGGCAAATAGAGAGTAAGGCATGTCGGATAATTATGAGAAACGAAGGAAATAGAGAAAAGAAGATAACGAAGGAAAGGTAAGAAGAGAGTAGGAGAAGCAATAAAGATAAAAGGAAGGAAGGTAGAAAGGAGAAAAGGAAGACATACGCAAAGAAGGAAGTGAAGACGGAAGAGTAAGGAGAGTGTAGGAGAAAGCAATACAAATAAAAAGAAGGAAGTGAGGTAGAAAGAGGGAAGAGATAAAAAGTAAAAAAGGAAGGGCAAGGAGAGAGTAGAAGAAGCAATAAAGATGAAAGGAAGGAAGAGCGGAGGAAAGAGAGAAAGAAGGTTAAGAAGGAAGGGCAAGGGGAGAGTGGAAGAAGCAATAACAATGTAAGTAAGGAAGGTAGAAAGAGGGAGGAGAGAAAGGAAGTAAAGGAGGATATAATTACTCTACCAATAATAAATGAAAAGATGAATGGAAGAAGGGTTGAAAGGAAAGACGATGGAAAGTATACAGGTAGACACAGAGGAAACGAAGAGAAACGAGAAGTAAAGAAAAAGTGATGAAACAGAATAATAAGGATAATAAAGGCAAGAGAAGGAAGGGAGATAGGAACGAGGATAGAGGGAATAGAAAGAATAAGATGGAAGGAAGAGGGAAGGGAAGTAAAGAGAGAAGGAAAGGTAGAGAGAGAAAATGAAAGGTAATGACTGTGAACAGAAGTAAAGTTAGTAAAGCAGGAAAGAAGTAAAGTTAGTAAAGTAGGGAAATAGGAAAGGAAGTAAAGTAGGGAAGAAGGAAGGAAGGGTCGATAGAGAATAAGAAAGATAATGGCGGTGAAGAGAAGTAAAGTTAGTATAAACAGTGAAGAAGCGAAGTTAGTAAAGCAGGGAAGAAGTGAAGTTAGTAAAGTGGGAAGAATGAAAGGAAATCAAGAAAGAATGAAGGGTATAAAGGGAACAAGAAATATAATGACAGTGAAGAGAAGTAAAGTTATTAAAGCTGGGAAGAAGTAAAGTTCGTAAAGCAGGGAAGAAGTAAAGTTAGTAAAGCAGGGAAGTAAAGTTAGTAAAGCAGGGAAGAAGTAAAGTTAGTAAAGCAGGGAAGAAGTAAAGTTAGTAAAGCAGGGAAGAAGTAAAGTTAGTAAAGCAGGGAAGAAGTAAAGTTAGTAAAGCAGGGAAGAAGTAAAGTTAGTAAAGCAGGGAAGAAGTAAAGTTAGTAAAGCAGGAAGAAGTAAAGTTAGTAAAGCAGGAAAGAAGTAAAGTTAGTAAAGCAGGGAAGAAGTAAAGTTAGTAAAGCAGGGAAGAAGTAAAGTTAGTAAAGCAGGGAAAAAGTAAAGTTAGTAAAGCAGGGCAGAAGTGAAGTTAATAAAACCGGGAAGAAGTAAAGTTAGTAAAGCAGGGAAGAAGTAAAGTTAGTAAAGCAGGGAAGAAGTAAAGTTAGTAAAGCAGGGAAGAAGTAAAGTTAGTAAAGCAGGGAAGAAGTAAAGTTAGTAAAGTTGGGAAGAAGGAAAGGAATAAAAGAAAGAAGGAAGGATAGTCAAGAAAGAAAGAAGGGTAGGAAGAACGCCACCCTACCAATAAGAGGTTTACAGTTCTCAATGTCAGCGGTGGATCACATGACAAGGGGAAGAAGGTTAGATGCCACTCAGAAGGAAGGAAAGGAGGAGGAGAGAGGGAAGGAAGGAGGAGGAGAGATGGAAGGAAACAGAAGGAGAGAGGGCAGGATGGCGAAGGGGGAAGGGAAGGAGAAAGAATGGGAGAGGGAAGGAAGAAGGGGAGGTGGAAGGAAAGAGGGAAGGAAGAAGAAGGGGGGAGGGAAGGAGAAAGAAGGGGAGGAATGGAAACAGAAGGGGGGAGAGAAGGAAGAAGGGGATAGGGAAAGAAGAAGAAGAAGAGGGAAGGAAGGAGAAATAAGGTTGGAGGGAAGGCAGAAGAATGGGGGAGGGAAGGAAGATGAAGGAGAGAGGGAAGACAGAAGAAGGAGGAGGGAAGGAGGAAAAAGGGGAGAGATGGAAGAAGGGGGGAGGGGCTAGGGAAACAGAAGGGGAGAGGAAAGGAAAGGAGGATGAGAGAGGGAAGGAAGTAGAAGGGGAGAGGGAAGGAAGAAGGGGGGATGAAGATGAAGGGGAGAAGGAAGGAAAAGAAGGATAGAAGGAAGGAAATGAAGGAGAATTTGATGGCAAATTTAATGAGAGAGCGAGATAGTTACATATATATACAGATCACATAGACTTTGCAGTTCTTACTATGGAGTTTGGCCATAACATTAATAGTATGCAAAGCAAAATAAGATACAACGAATCTAATGGTCCTTACTATGCTGCTTGTTTAAAAAGATAATTGCCACATCAATCGACTGGAAGGCTTTAACCCAAGAAAAACTGTGGACCAGAAAACAAACGTACAGTACTATGAACGATATTAAATTTTATATGGTTACATTACTCGGTCACAAACACAGACAGTCGGGGATTCATGACAAGATATGCATCTATGTTATATCAAAATGACTGGACTGCATGGCACTCTACAACTTTACTAGGTAATTTGCTCCATAAGTTTACTCTGTTGAAAAAAAAGTGCTTTGCGTCATGTGAATGAAACGCTTCACCAACATTTGTTTAAACATTACTTCTTGTGTAACTTGAGTTATCTATTGTTAAGTACTTACTGGTAATGGCCTTTGATAATTTTAAAAACTTGGATTAGGTCCCCTGTTATTCTGCAGTGTGTTAAGGTAAATAGTTTTAATTGTTTTAGTCGTTCCTCATAAGGTATATTTCTCAGACGGGGAATAATTTTAGTTACTCTCCGTTGGACTTTCTAGTTTTTAAATGTTCTTTTTATATTATGGTGACCAAAAATAGACACAGCAATTCAAATGCGAATGAACCAATGAATTATATTAAGTACGTGTATTATTTCGGAAATATACCCGATAGATCTCTCAATAAAGCCAACATATTTTGTTTTTAATAACTTAAGCGCATTGTTGGGAAGATTTTAAATCAAGCACTTATTATAGTTACTCCAAATCGGTTTCTGTATCTACGATCGTGAGTTAAATTCCATTAGCCTAATCGAATAGTTTGCTCATGCATTTGTACTACCAATTTGAAGCATTTTACATTCATCTATACTGAAATTCATCTTTTATGACCGTATGTGCGATCGAAAATTTACTTTGGTTTGCAATTTTGTGTCCTCGGCAAATTCTGAGATTCTGCATGACTGTCCATCATCAATATTGAACGGAGAAATGACACTTGCGTTACACCAATTGTAACATTATCTTATTTGAAGCTTTGCCATTTATTAGTGCTCGTTGCTTTCACTCAGTTAACTAATCCTGCCAATCCTGCTACTGAGTTGAACTCAAGGACATTAGAGTAAACGAGAGAGAGAGAGAGAGAGAGAGAGAGAGAGAGAGAGAGAGAGAGAGAGAGAGAGAGAGAGAGAGAGAGAGAGAGAGAGAGAGAGAGAGAAAGAGAGAGAGAGAGAGAGAAAGAGAGAGAGAGAGAACTGTGGTAAAGATATTATTGAACCGAAAAAAAAATGAAGGATTGTGAGATCTATGTATCTATCCATGTAATGTGTGTGTGTGTGTGTGTGTGTGTGTGTGTGTGTGTGTGTGTAATATTATCATTATTATTAATATAATAATTTTTATCATTTCATTGAATGTTGTTGTTTGTCGGAAGCACTTCCAAGAGGGAGCTTTTTTTAATAAAGATGTCTTATTTTTAGGAAGATCAATTGTCGCAAAGATCCTAAAAATGGAAACTTAATTGGCTCTCAAGATTCTCAGATCATTTTACATACGCGGATTGCCACCACTTCCCAGACTAGTTTTTTTCCTATGTCGCAGATTCATTGCCATGAAAGAAGTTTTATTTTTTTTGGACGGGGGAGATGAATTTAGGGAGAGAGTTCCAGAGTTCAGCTGTTGAATAGAAGAAAGATTGGGAGTATCGTTTCACTCTTGAGTTGGAGAGTTGCACAGAGTAGGGGTGGAATAGTGTTGCAAGACGGGTACTACGTACCCTACGTAGAAGAGGTGGTAATACAATGAGAGAGCTCTAATGAACACTGATTATTGTAGTAGCGATAGAATAGCGAGAGAAACAACATTGCAGCGAAGAGAGAGATATTGCAGAGAATCGGTGAGTGGACGGGAGTTAATGATACGAAAGGCTCTCTTTTCTACTTTGTCTAGAAGTAGTGTGTTAGAGGATCCTCCCCACACATGCGAACAATACTCAGACTGTGCCCCTGTACAGAGGAAGAAACTGTGCATGGGTAAAGAACCCCTTGAGGCGGTTGAGCGCAATCAGCTTCTGGGAAGCCGTTTTAACAAGAGTGGTGATATGGTATTTCCAGGAGAGATCAGAAGAAAAAGACACACCGAGAATACTGAGAGAAGATGAAGGGTTGATTTTGTATTGTTGAAGTATAAGGGGTAGTCCTCTGGGAGTTCTCGAACGGTAGATAGAAGGAGAAATTGGGCTTTGGAAGCATTAAAGGCAACAAGGTTATCTCTGCCCCAATTGGAAATGGTAGTTAGATCAGAAGATATGTATTCTATGGTTTCATCACGTTTGTTTTTGAGGGATTGCTTGCTGGGGCATTCTGGAAAACTAGTTGAATAATGTAAGGTAGAGTTGTCAGCATACGAATGGATAGGACTGGAAGTATAGTTGAGATAATTTATGAATATTAAAAAGAAATTTGGAGATAGCACAGAACCCTGAGGAACACCGGAGTTGATAGGATGAGGAAGTGAACGATGGCCGTCAACAACCGCAGCTATGGAACGGCCAGAAAGGAAATTAGAGATAATGGCACAGATTGAGGGATAGAAACCGAAGGAGGGTAGTTTAGAAATTAAAGATTTGTGCCAGACTCTATCGAAGGCCTTCGAGATGTCTAGCCGTTTAGTGGAGCCTCTGCTGAAAATTTGACCTCTTGGATGGTACCGGTTTGAGCGATTTGGGGATCTGGCCCATCGACTGTTAAGGGGAGACTGACAGTTTGTTTGGTCTATTAATTCATGTATTCATATATTTTTTTAGTTTCCTCCCTAGACCTCCATCAAGCTTAGAAAAACACCCCTAGACCCCCTTCAAGATAAATGTGTACATTTTTCGGTAGAAAAATGTCCCGGCCGAAGGCCGGTTCCTCTTAATATTGCAGGCTCGCTATCGCTCGCCAGGAATAAATCGACACCTAAATGGCACGAAAGGTCTTAACATTGACAACGAAATGGGGCGAAAGGTGTTAAAATCGCCAAACTAATGGGCCGAATAATGGGTCTTATAATTTCAAAACTAGTGGGGCTAAACGTTAGGGAGAAGGGGGTCCAGAAAAACGGTCTGCCTCCCCTTAAACTGCTTTATGATAGTATTTTGTGCTGGTGGACAATGCTAGATGGATCAGTCTTGTAGCCAGTGGAATGTATCCTAGTTATTACATCGGTCTATCAGAACTATTATAAAAATGATAAAAACTTAAAAATATAAAAGTAGAGATATAACATCCAGATAGTACCAACTACTGAGTGTGTGTGTGTGTTTTTTTTTTTTTCAACTGACGGTAAATTTCCATGTCCCCATATTAATTCCTTGGCTATTACGAAGTATTGAAATATGATATCCATAACGAAAACTTACTAATTAATATAATGCAGGGACACATCAGCTTCTTATTAGTCCATTATTTAACGACATATCAGCTGCTCAGGCTTAAACTAGTATTCAGGAAAGTCCTCCATTACTCCCTGTCAACAAGACAACTTTCTGAACTTAAATAAAATTGTCTAATGATGTCCAAAGAGTAATATAAAATACATCATACTGAAGGATTAATATAGGTATATTAACAATACTTCATTGAGCCTTTTAGCATTCGAGGACGCGTTTTCGTAATATTTTGGCTAACATTGGACAACTGTATTCCATTTTAGAGGGCCCTCAGAGAATCAAAGGGTTAATGTCTATCTCAATTAACTCCCATAATTCCTTCCTATCTATCTATCTATATGCTTAGGCCCAATTCCTTCCTAATCTGGAAAAAATACCTAATAGGCAGTATAAAAGGAAGAAGCAGGTCCTCGTATCCTTAAAGGATCATGACGCTTCTCTCCTTATTATTCTGGCTAACAATATACGATTTTACTGCGGTTAGGATTGATTTATGGGAGTTGTAGAGTTAATTAAGAAGATTGTACCCCATTCACATATTTCGACCCCTAGAGGTCTTTCCTAAGCTGAATATAATCGTCTAATGTTAGGGGTTAAGTCTATGTTAAAGGGAGCCGATAGAGAGCCTCCGATCTCTCTCCTTTCCATTCCCTGCTCGTCTCAGTCCCTCGAGTCAAAAGCAACACAATTTGAGATGGAGGTAATCTTGTTTACTCGATAGGTCCTCTCTCTCTCTCTCTCTACCCCCCCCCCTCTCTCTCTCTCTCTCTCTCTCTCTCTCCTGTTAAATCTAAACGAGTAATCCAACATCAAGAGAGTATAGCCCTGTTCCTTGTATTCCACTATACTTTCTTCTTCTCTTCTACTCTCTTCTTTCTCCTATGTTCTTTTTTTTCCTTCCACTCTTCCTTTTCCTACTACCTTCTTCCTTTTTCTTAGTTTCCTCTTCTACTCTCTTCCTTCTATTTTCTTCTTCCCTGTCTTTGTTTTCTCTTCCACTCTCTCTCTTCTCCTACTTTGTCTTCCTTTTCTTAGTTTCCTCTTCCACTCTTCGTACTCCTTTATTATTATTATTTTCCTTTTCTCTTTCAATCTCTTACTTGTCCCATTGTCTACTCCCTTTGTATGTTCTTCTCTTTCTCCTCTATATCTTTTTCTGTTCCCCTTGCATTGGTTTCCCTCTGTCTTAAGCTCTTCGGTTTTCTCTATCGCCTTTTCATCGAACCAATGTTCTCATCCGCCTAACTGATTCCTCCTCCTAAATTTCTTCCCTCGCCGGTATTGCGCGCTCGCTCTCTCTCTCTCTCTCTCTCTATTCTGTTTCCCTCCTCCTCCCTCCTATCACCCCCCCCCCCCTCCCCCTGCTCCCATGTACTGTATGTCTGCGTGCCTGTCAACCCTGTAGTTCGTTACCCTGCTACGGCTCTACTGCAGGCCTCTTTTGACCCCTACCTTCGTTCCCACTCTCGTTCTGTCGCAGACCTTTTTACCATTCCATCAAATTCCTGAACGAGTGTTTTGTTTGTTTCATTTTATTTTATAACTGCAGCGTCAAACCTCTCTAGATGCATTCTACTATTATGTGTACTTATGTGCATGGTAATTACAAAATACGAACATATCGTATCATACTTAATTATATATATACCAACATTATTCAATATGTAATCCCTTCTTATTGATTCCCTTATGTTATATATATATATAATGCATGTTTGCTATTGTTTTTAATATTATGAATACATTTGTGTTACAAATACTTGCTTCCTAATCAAATAATTGTCTCCCAAAGATTAGTCGTGCTTATAAGTCATCTGTAGTGTTATTAGAAGTTATTTCAAACATTAATTTACCACAAAACTGTAAACTAACTCTTGAAGGTCTAAATAAAGGTAGGCTGCTCCAACACTTGTCTCTACTATACATGTCTACATCTGTACTATACAAATATAATTTACTTTCTTACACTCCGCAGAGCAGTAGAAGAGCGGTGGAACAGAGCTTGATACATGGCTTATCTTGCTGTATAAGCCCATCCAGGCTCTTCCACTCCAGACAGGGTAGTGTAAGTCAAATACGAACTGAAAATTCAGACAATGCACAATCAGTAATATCCAACTCTAATACTCTTAAGGTGTTTTATGTAAATGCTCGTAGCATACGCAATAAATTTTCAGATCTAGAGGAAATCGTGTTTACAGAACATTATGATATAATCGGCATTACAGAATCTTGGTTAAATACGGAAGACAGAGACTTTTTAGCCGAATATACGCTTCCTGGTTATACAATGTTTGAGAAAAGTCGGATCAATAGAAATGGAAGAGGAGTTCTGTTTTTTATAAAGGAAAGTCTTAATCCCGTCTTAATGTCAAAACCTCAAATTGCGAATATAGACATATCTTACGTACTATTAAATAATAAACGAGGAACTAAAATAACACTAGCTTTATTATACAGACTGGGGGTGCAAACTGACAGTGAAATTTATGAACAAATTGCAGAAATAACTAACATACAAGATACCATAATTCTTGGCGATTTCAACTTACCCGTGACTAAATGGGGCGATAATCTTACTTCACACTCTGGACATGACCTCTATGCTAACTTGCAAGAGAGTTCACTTTTTCAATTTGTACAATCTCCGACCCGAGCCGTGGTAATAATGTGCTTGACCTTGTACTCGCAACAAAAGAAGAATTAATAGAGAATTTGAAAGTTTGTTATGAATTCAGTAACAGCGACCATAACACGATAACTTTCACTTTAAAGTTTACTAGTAACAAATCAAATAGCAGCATTGAGAAAGTCCTTAATTTCAAGAAAGCAAATTTTCATAAACTTAAATCAAAGTTTAAAGAAACTGACTGGAGCTTTCTGACGAACAATAACGACATAAATACATCTTGGGAGTGTTTCACAACCACTTACCTTAAGGCAGTGCAAGACTGCATACCATCAAAAATACGGCATCCAGGCCATAATGATAAGCCCAAATGGTGGAATAAAGATATTTCAGACTGTCTGCTTGCTAAAAAATTTGCTAATGATAGATTAAAATCCTCACAAAATGACGAAGAACGGGTGAAATTTGTAGAGCTACGACGCAAAGCCAAACAGTTAATTAAGCAAAGTAAAAAGACCCTGGAGTTACATGTTGCGAATCAAAGTAAAACAAACCCGAAAGAATTCTATAGTTATATCAGAAAGAAAGAAGTAGTTACTTCAACTGTTGGACCGTTAGTCGATGAAAATGGAGAATACACCAAAGACGAAGTACAAATGAGTAATGCCCTCAATACCTTCTTTGCATCAGTTTTTACAACCGAAGACCTCAGTGATATCCCTACACCATCGCCGATTCAGATTGATAATTCAGATGTTCTAAGCAATATCACCGTTACAGAGAGAGAAGTAATGAATTGTTTAGATAAACTCAAGGTAAATAAAACGCCTGGACCTGATACAATCTCGCCTAGAGTTCTAAAGGAAGCTAAGGATGAGCTCTCCAAACCACTGACATTGCTATTCAATGAATCCTTGCAGTCTGGGACTATGCCTGATCAGTGGAAGCTAGCCAACGTAACACCGATATTAAAAAAAGGCAGCAAATCCCTACCCAGTAACTATCGTCCAATTAGCTTAACCTCAATTGTATATAAAATGCTAGAAACGGTCATAAGAGACAGACTCGTAAATCACTTAGAGGCAAATAACTTACTTAAAGATACTCAACACGGCTTTCGTAAAAAACGTTCCTGTTTAACAAACCTCTTAGATTTCTTCCACGATATCCTCAACCTCTACGATGATAGTAAAGCTGTAGATATTATATACCTTGATTTTCAAAAGGCCTTTGACAAAGTTCCCCACAAACGTTTACTGCTAAAACTAAAAGCGCATGGAATACAAGATGGTGTGTTGAAATGGATAGAAAATTGGCTCAGCGACAGAAAGCAAAGAGTAGTCATAAACGGTAAGGCATCTAAATGGACCAATGTAAGTAGCGGGGTACCCCAGGGATCGGTACTAGGACCAATTCTCTTTCTAATTTATATCAACAACATAGATGAGGGTTTCACCTGTACAATCTCAAAATTTGCTGACGATACAAAAATTGCAAATAGCGTACTCTCAAAAGAACAAGTTGACGATATGCAACACAATCTAGATAAATTGTCATGTTGGGCCCAAATTTGGCAAATGAGGTTCAATGCGGATAAATGTAAAGTACTACATATCGGATACCTAAATGAGAAAGCAAACTATTCGATGAATGGCACTCAGCTTAAGAATGTAAACAGAGAAACCGATCTGGGAGTAACAATATCGAGTAACCTAAAACCGAGTCAACAATGTTCAGAAGTTGTTAAGAAGGCAAACAAAATAATTGGCTTTATAGGCAGGTCATTTGAGTATAAATCCAAAGAAGTTATCCTAACACTTTACAATTCCTTAGTCCGCCCTCTTCTGGAATACTGCGTTCAATCCTGGTTCCCTTATTACCAAAAAGATATAAACAAGCTAGAACGAGTTCAACGTAGAGTTACCAAAATGATACCTAGCCTAAAGAACAAACCATACGAAGAGCGTCTTAGAGAATTATATCTATTTCCTTTAAACCAGCGCAGATTAAGAGGTGACTTAATTCAAGTGTTCAAAATCATCAAAGGCATCGACAATATGAACTGTAGTAAGTACTTCACTATCGACCAATCTAATTACACGCGGGGAAACGGTTGCAAAATTATTGGTAAATCTTTTAACTCACACGAATCTAAGAATTTCTTCTTCAATCGAGTTGTCAACTTGTGGAATGGGCTTCCCCGAGATGTTATAGACTGCAGCACCGTTGATTCATCTAAACTCCACTTAGACAAATATCTCGCATCAAACCCGCGACTGACTGCGTTTGTAAATGGATAACTTTATTTTATCCCCCCCTCAGTTACTAACCCATCTATCCCCTACTAACTTCCTAATCCTGCCACGGACATTAGTTCCAGGGCAGTAGTTCCCTTTCCAATGTTCCCTTACCCACTCTAAACCACTGTTTGGACACTTGATCCTCAGTGTTTTGGAGGACAAACAGCCTAGAAGGGTCACTAGGCTGTTGTTGCTTGATTTCCTTTGTATTCCTTTGTACTCCTGTTGTCACTCACCGTTCAAGTTCACTATAACTCCCATCTTTCCCACACTCAATAATACTTCACTTCACTTAGCTTCTCTTACTACCTGTTTCATTACACTCTCCCCATCACCTGAATCACGCCCTCCATGTCACCCACCCATACTTTACACCTCCCCTTCCACATTCTCCCCGTCCGCCAACCCCTCAAATCCCTCCTTCACCTACCTCTTCCCCCTCCTCCAGTTCACTCTCCACCTTCTCTTCCACTTCCTCTTGCTCCTCTCCCCCCCCCATTTCCTCCTCCTCGTCCACCTCCTCACTCCATCTTGCTTCTGCCCCCCACTACCAGAACACCATAGGGAAATTCACTCAATGTACTATTGGAACACGCTTGATTGTCCCTCCTTGTCGAATATTCTGACTCGCCCTGAATGTTCTAACCATCTGTAGATGTGGAATGGGAAATATATAAAGTGGAGAATTGTTGCAATATAAGGTTATGTGAACAAATTCTGTGTTTAATAATTATAATGACATTGTGCAAATACGATTTATTACGAAGTAATGTTGTATGCATTATGCATTGAATTCCAGATGCAGTCGGATGAATACCTATTACTATATACAGTATGTCTACAGCATAAGGACATAATATAAATAATGATATAATGTGACACCTGCATAAGGTATACATTACATGTATCAAGGTAAATAGCGTAAAAAAATCAAATAGCATAAATGTTTACTTCATTATAGGACTAGCACAGTTGGTTTTACTAGCTCAGTAAGAAGTAAACAGTGCTACTTACTCTCATAAACATATTTGCCAACTAATACTTGTTAAATATCATTTGTTAACCAATGCTGCTATTAGTATCTGGATTTTTA
Source organism: Paralithodes platypus (assembly GCA_032716605.1). NCBI lineage: Eukaryota > Metazoa > Arthropoda > Malacostraca > Decapoda > Lithodidae > Paralithodes > Paralithodes platypus. The sequence goes on from CM064482.1 coordinate 64,603,830, forward strand.
TATAATACTACGGTGATGCGTATATTAATTATTTAAACAGATGAAAGATATGTGGAATACTGAACAGATAAAACTATCTTACGTTCTCGTTTGTTTTACTATTTACTGCACTGGGAGACTCATTAATTAAATATAAATCAATGCAAAAGATGCTAAGGATAATATAAGGTTTTTATATATTAAGCTGTACGATCAAGGGAATATAAAGATTCAAAACTCAATGATTTCATAAATATATTGTTTGTTGTATCGGTTATGGATGGCCCCCCTGTTGCACGTTTCACCAATATAGTTACCGTACCACTCTTGTCCTGCCATCACCATTATGTCTTGCTATAACCCTTGTATACATCTAACACCAACACTACTATCACCACTACTACCACTACGACCATTATCACCACCATCAATACCATCGTTAATATTATCACCATTCTTGCCCTGCCACCACCATTATCTTTTTCTATAACCCTTGCATACATCTATATCAACACTATTATCACCCCTCCTACCACTATTACCATTAGCACCACCACCATTGATATAACCACCACTCTTTTCCTGCCACTACCACTATCTCATGTTATAATCCTTACATACATCTCATACATAACACCACTACTATTACTATTATCGCCACTATCACAATCATCATCATTATTATAGCCACTCTCTTGTCCTGCCACTACCACACTATATTGCAATGACCCTTACATACATCTTTATATAACACCACTATCACTATCACCATAAATGTTTTAGCCACTCCTCTTGTCCTGTCACTACCCTGTATCTTATATGACCCTTGTACACATATTATACGTAATACCACCACTACTATCACCACCATCACCAATATATAGCCAATACTCTTGTCCTGCCACTTGTCATAAACCTTGTACGCATCTTACACCACCCGCACCACCACTATCACTATAATCACAGTCATTAACACCATCACCACCAATATCTACTGCCACTAAACCTCCGTACATGTTATACAACCAGTACCACCACCAGTACTACCAATATATTCCTTCAGCATAACCATAATTTCCACTAACAATTTAATCTTCCTTTCCTTACCATCATCACTTCCTCCACTGCTTATATTACCAACTCCATCACTGTCACCAGTTGCATAATAAAATTACCAATCGAAATACCATTACCATTTTACCACCATCAGAACTTCGACCGTCACCCCCATTCCATCAATATCACCAGTCGCGTACATATCACAACTCCAACCACCACTTCCACTAGCATCACCACTTCTGCCACCATCACCAATTCTACCATTATCACCACTTCTACTAACATCACCACTTCTACCACCCTAACCCCTTCCACCACCATCGCCACTTTTATGACCATTACCACTGCTACCACCATCACTTCTACCACCATCACCACTAAAACCGCTTCTACCACCATCACCAGTTCCACCACCATCACCATTTACACCATCACTAATCACACCGACAGTATACCATCATCAATTAAATGGAAAAAACAAAACACGTATACACTTTTATAATTTGTGTCTACACGTGCTAGGGGAAAAGGAATATTGTCTTCTACTAAGGTTTAACCCTTTCCAATCCCCTGGAGGAGGAATATACGTGTTTTTGTTTCCTGTCTTTGTCGATACGATAGTTCTTGTCATAGGGGAATCCGCATTGGATTGCTCTCGGGTAGTATCACGTGCGGATATTTGGGGATGTGGGTTGCAGAGGCCCATAGTAGTTACATATATTTCGTAGGGTGTGACACACAACACACAATAGTATATATATATATATATATATATAGAGAGAGAGAGAGAGAGTACTAGATACTGACTCTCACGTATAAGTCATAAGTGACATTGGTACTGGGGGAGTAGTGAAGCCCTCGGGTAGTATCAGGTGTCTAGGGTTCTACCACTGAGTGATTGGTTGGTTGGTTGATTGATTGATTGTCTGCTGTAACGTGTCCAGTGAAAAACCTAAGTTTCAAATTTACCATTTAGCTTTAAAATACATTCCCAAAATATGAAAAATATGTGTTCAAACTTCAGATGAAATAATGTTGATATATTTTCTGGATAATTAAACAAACACTACAAACCATGGGGGTAGTCCTTACATGATGTGATGCCGAGAAGTTACGTAGGAAGGATAGAGATAAGGTGAGTATGTAAATGAATATGCTGTGTGTGTGAAAGAAAGAATCGGATCTGCAGAGAGAGAGAGAGAGAGAGAGAGAGAGAGAGAGAGAGAGAGAGAGAGAGAGCGAGAGCGAGAGCGAGAGCGAGAGCGAGAGCGAGAGCGAGAGCGAGAGCGAGAGCGAGAGCGAGAGAGAGAGCGAGAGCGAGAGAGAGAGAGAGAGCGAGAGAGAGAGAGAGAGAGAGAGACAAACAAAAAAACAATGCGGGTGGAGAGTGTCAGTTCCAGCTACATACCAGTTTTGTCACCCCTCCCTCTCCTCCTACATGGCCCCTCCCTACCTCCCTCCTACATGACACCCCTCCCCTCTCTCCTAAATTATCCCCTCTCTTCCCCTCCCTCCTACATGACCCCCCTCTCCTCCTACATGACCCCATTGTCCCTCACATACCCTGCATAGCCACCCTCCATCTCTCTCTCTCTCTCTCTTGCTTACTACCATGGTATTCTGATGTTTTCTTCGTTTCCTTTTGTACTGTTTATTATTCAATTCTCATCCATCATTGTGGTCTAAGTTTTCGTCTTCACAGCCAACTCTCATGTTCTCGGATCAATAATGTTTGCATAATTTATTGTCACATTCCACTGCCATTTTTTAGCTTCACCTACTTCTCACTCAACTAAACTATTCTTTGTAAGTTAGATATTTAGTATAACTACTTAATTTTCGTTTGGTATTCGTCCTTTGTTCCATATCTCCCTTCAGAAACAGTTTTGTTTTGTTTTTGTGCCTGTCAATTCGATGCCTACCGACCTGCCCACCCACCTATTCACTCACCCACCTAGCCATCCACCTACCTACCCATCTACCTACTTACCCTACCCACCTACCTACCTACCCCCCCACCCACTTACTCACCCACCCAGCTACATATCTACCTACCTACCAACCAACTAATTAACTAACTAACCAACCAACCAACCTACCTACCTACCCCAAACAATCTACCTACCAACTAATCAACCAACCTACTAGTCAATCAACAAACTTACCCACCGACCTACCAACCAAACTACCTACCCACCGACTTACCAACCTACCTACCCACCGACCTACCAGCCTATACCTACCCACAAAGTATCCTACCTACCAACCAACCAACTTACCTACCTACCAACCAACCTACCTACCTACCAACCTACCTGCGACCCTCCCACACCCTCCCTTTTTTGCCAAGCCTCTCACGCACATTTTATTTCCCTCCCTCCGACACACACATACAGCAACACACACACACACACACACAACTCTATCTATCTATCCCTCTCCTTCTCTATCTATCTATCTATCTATATATATATTTATTGTATATAAAAGAGTGTGCACTGTGAACATCTAGGCACGGAAAGGAATAGAACACTTATTTTTAGACTATCTGATCCGACCTCTTGGTGATTATTGTGAGATTTCGTTTAAGTATTACTGAGGATTTTGTTTGTTTTTATCTATTTCGAGCAATGTATTTTAGTGTCCCCTAGGCTGACAACAATCAGCGTCATCCAACGCCAAGAAAAAAACAGAGGCAACCGAGGACCACCAGCGATAAGGACCGAAGACAGCGAGGACCGAGGACAGCCATGAACATAAATGTAGATCCGACAAGAACCAAAAATATTATTAAAGAGCGTTCCGTGAGTTCTAAAATAACAAATTTAAAGGTTTTCTATGCAAACGCTCGTAGCATACGCAATAAATTTTCAGATTTAGAGGAGCTAGTGTTTACAGAAAATTATGATGTGATTGGCATAACAGAATCTTGGCTCAATACAGAAGATAGAGACTTTTTAGCAGAGTATTCACTTCCCGGTTATGTAATGTTTGAGAAAAGCCGAATAAATCGAAATGGAGGTGGCGTTTTACTTTATATCAAAAAGTCTTAACCCTACCCTCTTGTCAAAACCTCAAATTGTGAACGTCGACGCATCTTTTGTGCTAATAAAGAATAATAAAGGTACAAAAATAATACTTGCATTAATATACAGACCTCCAGCTCAATCTGTGCAAACTGACCGAGAAATTTACGAACAAATTGCAGATGTAAGTAACTCACAAGATACCGTAATTTTTGGCGACTTTAATTTACCTGTGACCAAGTGGGGCGATACTCTTACTTCACACTCCGGACATGACTTGTATACGAACTTGCAAGAGAGTTCGCTTTATCACTTCGTTCGAACGCAAGCCAACCCGTGGTAATAACGTTCTTGACATTGTACTTGCAACAAAAGAAGAATTAATAGAGAATTTGAATGTTGGTGATGAATTCAGTAACAGCGACCATCGTACGATAACTTTCACTTTAAACTTTACTAGTAACGAACCAAATAGTAGCATCGAAAAAGTCCCTAATTTCAAGAAAGCAAACTTCCATAAACTTAGAGCTATGTTTAAAGAAACTGACTGGAGCTTTTTAATTCACAATAACGACATAAATACATCTTGGAAGTTATTCGAAGCCACTTACCTAAAAGCAGTGCAAGACTGCATACCATCGAAAATACGGCGTCCAGGCCATAATAATAAGCCCAAATGGTGGAATAAAGATATTTCAAACTGCCTGCTTGCTAAAAATTTTGCTAATGATAGATTAAAATCCTCACAAAATGACGAAGAACGGCTGAAATTTGTAGAGCTACGACGCAAAGCCAAAAAGTTAATTAAGCAAAATAAAAAGACCTTAGAGTTACATATTGCGAATCAAAGTAAAACAAACCCGAAATAATTCTATAGTTATATCAGAAAGAAAAAAGTAGTTACTTCAACTGTTGGACCGTTAGTCGATGAAAATGGAGAATACACCAAAGACGAAGTACAAATGAGTAATGCCCTCAATACCTTCTTTGCATCAGTTTTTACAACAGAAGACCTCAGTGATATCCCTACACCATCGCCGATTCAGATTGATAATTCAGATGTTCTAAGCAATATCACCGTACAGAGAGAGAAGTATTGAATTGTTTAGATAAACTCAAGGTAAATAAAACGCCAGGACCTGATAAAATCTCGCCTAGAGTTCTAAAGGAAGCTAAGGATGAGCTCTCCAAACCACTGACATTACTATTCAATAAATCCTTGCAGTCTGGAACTATGCCCGATCAGTGGAAGCTAGCCAACGTAACACCGATATTCAAAAAAGGCAGCAAATCCCTACCCAGTAACTATCGTCCAATTAGCTTAACCTCAGTTGTATGTAAAATGCTAGAAACGGTCATACGAGACAGACTCGTAAATCACTTGGAGGAAAATAACATACTTAAAGATACTCAACACGGCTTTCGTAAAAAACGTTCCTGTTTAACAAACCTCTTAGACTTCTTCCACGATATCCTCAACCTCTACGATAAGAGTAAAGCTGTAGATATTATATACCTTGATTTTCAAAAGGCCTTTGACAAAGTTCCCCACAAACGTTTACTGCTAAAATTAAAAGCGCATGGAATACAAGACGGTGTGTTGAAATGGATAGAAAATTGGCTCAGCGACAGAAAGCAAAGAGTAGTCATAAACGGTAAGGCATCTAAATGGACCAATGTAAGTAGCGGGGTACCCCAGGGATCGGTACTAGGACCAATTCTCTTTCTAATTTACATCAACGACATAGATGAGGGTCTCACCTGTACAATCTCAAAATTTGCTGACGATACAAAAATTGCAAATAGCGTACTCTCAAAAGAACAAGTTGACGTAATGCAACACAATCTAATAAATTGTCATGTTGGGCCCAAATTTGGCAAATGAGTTTCAATGCGGATAAATGTAAAGTCTACATATCGGATACCTAAATGAGAAAGCAAACTATTCGATGAATGGCACTCAGTTTAAGAATGTAAACAGAGAAACCGATCTGGGAGTAACAATATCGAGTAACCTAAAACCGAGTCAACAATGTTCAGAAGTTGTTAAGAAGGCAAACAAAATAATTGGCTTTCTAGGCAGGTCATTTGAGCATAAATCCAAAGAAGTTATCCTAACCCTTTACAATTCCTTAGTCCGCCCTCTTCTGGAATACTGCGTTCAATCCTGGTGCCCTTATTACCAAAAAGATATAAACAAGCTAGAACGAGTTCAACGTAGAGTTACCAAAATGATACCTAGCCTAAAGAACAAACCATACGAAGAGCGTCTTAGAGAATTAAATATATTTCCTTTAACCCAGCGCAGATTAAGAGGTGACTTAATTCAAGTGTTCAAAATCATCAAAGGCATCGACAATATGAACTGTAGTAAGTACTTCACTATCGACCAAGCTAATTACACGCGGGGAAACGGTTGCAAAATTATTGTTAATCTTTTAACTCACACGAATCTAAGAATTTCTTCTTCAATCGAGTTGTCAACTTGTGGAATGGGCTTCCCCGAAACGTTATAGACTGCATCACCGTTGATTCATTTAAACTCCGCCTAGACAAATATCTCGCATCAAACCCACGACTGACTGCGATTGTAAATGAATAACTTTATTTTATCCCCCCCTCAGTTACTAACCCATCTGTCCCCTACTAACTTCCTAATCCTGCCACGGACATTAGTTCCTGGGCAGTAATTCGCTTTCCAATGTTCCCTTACCCACTCTAAACCACTGTTTGGACACTTGATCCTCAGTGATTTGGAGGACAAGCAACCTAGAAGGGTCACTAGATCTGTTTTTGCTTGATTTCCTTTGTACTCCTTTGTACTTTGTACTTCCGTCTAGCTTAAAGAAAAGGCCAACCCAGGCACCTTTCAATGTAAATTTGAAATTTTTTCGATGGAAAAGTGTCCCCAAAGGCCATTTTCTTCTCGATTACAGGCTTGCTGTCGCTCGCCCAGAAAATAATCGATACATTAATTGGGTGAAACGTCTTGTTATTGCCAAACTAATGGGGTGAACCGTTTCAAAATCCCCAAACTAGTGAAGCGAAACCGGGGAGGTCCAAAAACACCTGTACATTTTTCGACAGAAAATGTTCTTCCAAGTTACAGGCTCGCTCTCGCTTACGCAGACAAAAAATCAACACCTGAAAAGAGTGAAGCGTCTTATTATCACCAAACTGATAGATTGAAACGTCTTAAAATCTCCAAACTAATAGAGAATTACAAGGTAGGCCCATGAAGACCTTCCTCGGTCCAATCTCTCTCTCTCTCTCTCCACATTAATACGAAATTAGCTTGAAAGGAGGTCTGTGTGGGCATTAAATAGATATCCTGGGGGATAAACTAGAATACATGGCTCGAAATTGGCAAAAGCAAGGATAATCATAAATATTTACTAAAGCAAAAGATCATAATTGTCCATAAAACATCCGCTCAAATAGTATTAAATGGTCATAATCGGATCATCAGTTAAAACGATATCACGTAAACTAATTGATCACTTACAATTTTTGTATTTGTGTTTTAACTGAAGGAGGGTGTTTACTTCTCAATACACGGGTTTATCAGGTCACGAACAGGACATTTAAACCTGATTACACTAATGAATCACTCAGCTCCCCTGGATCACCGTCTCCCCACTCGATTATGCAAAAAATGGTGTTATCCTGTCTTATATCTCTTCTTTACAATATGTCCTCGGGTAATAATGAAGCGATAACGGCTCCCTCCCCCTCCCGCCCTCCATTCCCTCCGTTTAACTTTATCTCTTCTTCCAGGCACCCTCGTTAGGTGGGATGGTGTGTGTCCGTCATGGCGAGAGTGTCGGGGTGTTTGCTTTCTCTGACACCTGCTGTGACGGGGCGAGAAAAAACCATCCTGACTAAGCAGATAATGGCGCTTATTATGGTAAGTACCTGGGATACATATATTAAGGAATATATATACGATAGAGGGAGAGAATTAGAGTGACAATTTAAAGGTGGCGGTGCATGGTTTTAAGATAAACACGGAATAATAATCACCAACCTGCACATAATTAAATCTTGCAAAGTGCAATGGCGCCGAAATAATTATTAACGATGGTATGAAGGATTTTGTGGATCGTCAACACCGGACCTGTGACGTCATAGGAGTGCAAGTCCGCCATCCAGTCCAGGATGAGGATACTCCTGTGACGTCACTATGATGTCACAGGTCCGGTGTAGACGATCCACAAAATCCTTAATACCATTGTTAATCATTATTTCGGTGCCATTGCATTTTGCAAGATAATTATGTGCAGGTTGGCGCTTTGATTATTCCATGTTTATCTCAACCCATGCACCACCACCTTTAACCAATGAATAGTGTTTTGATCTAAGTATATATTTTGTCACCTACGCCAATGAACCAAGTACATTAGTCAATAACACCTACCAATGCACATTATTACGCAGAATAGGAGCTTTTATCCATAACCTAAGTTTGGTATTTATTTAGTTTAACTAATTCCGAGTTGATATTGATAGACGGTAGCCGGTCAAAAACGGCCACAATCCTGAACCCGTCATAACCCAAATGGCCATAACCCTAAACAGCCGAACTTAGGGTAGGTTAGATTAGGCTAGGTTTGAATAAGTTAGATTACGCCGGATCAGGTTTAATTTGGGCGTACGTTTAGGTTAGGAGACCATTTACCCAATTGGAAAAGTCAGAAAAGGCCAGCCTGTGTGTCCCAGAGTATACTTACTGGAGAAGACAGGCTGGAACATAAGACTTCCTTCCTGGCCTCCCGAGCAAGATCCAGAGTTCCTTACAAGTTTGTCTGAAAGTCGTAATGGTGTCTTTGATCACGTCCCTTTGTGGTGTAGCGGGGTAAGTGCTTGGGTTTGTGGCTACAGTTATTGGGTATTTGCTGTTATTTGAAAGTGGTTATTTATTTGTTTTATTATAATACATTACTGTATATTATATAATTATTTATATTTTTTTAAGGGGGCGGATAGGTGATTGCGTTTGGATGTGAGTGAGAGTGAATGACTAAGTGTGAAGGTGGGAGTTCTATGTGTGGTGTGTGTGTTTGATTTGCTGTTAGGTGTTGTAGTGGTAATATAGCGTACTGTTCATGTTGCATGTAGTGCGGGAACATACGTGGTAACTTGCCATTTGGTTTGGTGTTTGAAGGGGATGGGTCTGAGAGAGAGAGAGAGAGAGAGAGAGAGAGAGAGAGAGAGAGAGAGAGAGAGAGAAGAGAGAGAGGAGAGAGAGAGAGAGAGAGAAGGAGAGAGAGAGAGAGAGAGAGAGAGAGAGAGAGAGAGAGAGAGAGAGAGAGAGAGAGAGAGAGAGAGACAGAGGAGAGAGAGAGAGACGAACAAATTGGTGATAAATACGTCGACGGAGGGGTGTACTTTCAAATTATCATCCCCGAAGATTCTCCATACACAATTTTAATATACTCGCGCCGTTCGTTCCTCTCCCTTCCTTCGATAAGTCCGTATTTTACCAGGGGGGCGTTTGCGTGCGTGGCGGACACAGTCGACTCGCATCGGTCAATCCAAGATCCATATAC